>CM050165.1:20286000-20441000 GCA_027410445.1 Discoglossus pictus | reverse complement strand
CTCTTCATATAATAAGAGTCTCTCGTCCCCCATCATTACTTCCTACCATGCTTGTCTACAGAACTTCTCAAAAGTAGACTCTACTCTTTGGAATTCCCTACCTCACACCATTAAACTCTCCCCTTGTCTTGAGATATTCAAATACTTTATAAAAACCAACCTGTTCAGAGGAGCATACCACTTACCTCCTTAGTGTTACCATTACATTAAAAGAAGGTTATGTACTGTCACAAATCTTTCTACCTATAAATACCATAAAATATTTCCCTTACCTTATCTTTCTATTATTATTATTATTGTTTATTTATAACGCGCCAACATATTCCGTAGCGCTGTACATAAGATACACTCAAGACAAAGATACATACAAATTAACAAATAGCAAGGCAAGGAGGCCCTGTCTTTGAGCCTCAAATTCATAGTGCTTTACCTAAAGCACCTTGTGGGATTGAAACTCGCAGACTTACAACCTAAAGGTATTGTGTGAGGAAAAGGTGGGAGATAGAGGTGAGAGTGTGTTAGGGTGGAAGGTGATACGCTTCTTTAAAGAGATGTATTTTTAGAGAGGTTTTGAATGTTTTTAGGCAGGAGGATAATCTGGTGGAGCGAGGCAAGGAGTTCCAGAGAATAGGAGCAGTACGAGAATAGTCCTGAAGGCGAGAGTGAGAGGAGGTGACAAGAGTTGTGGAAATAAGAAGGTCATTAACAGAGCAGGGCGGGTGGGGGAGTATTTGGAGATGAGACCAGAAATGTACGGGGTGCGCTATTGTTGAGGGCTTTGAAAGATGGGTCAGGATTTAATTTTTTTTTCTGGAGGCTAAGGGAAGCCAGTGGAGAGATTGACAGAGAGGTGATGCCGACACTGAACATTGTGTACGGAAGACAAGTCTAGCAGAGGCATTCATAACGGATTGAAGTGGAGATAGTCGGGTGGTGGGTAGGCCAACAAGAAGCGAGTTGCAGTAGTCTAGTTGAGAGATGATGAGAGAGTGTATAAGGATTTTAGTTGTGTCTTTCTTATAATCCCTATTACCCTGTTACCTTTTAGTTTGTACAATCTAATGAGAATAGGACCCTCTTCTCCATCTGTACCAATCTATCTGTACAAAACTGCCATCTTAACTATTTTAGTGTTATCACATTTTATCAGTGTGTTTATTGTACTCCACGGTGTTATGGAATCTCTTAGCTCTCTCCAAATAAAATGTAATAATATTAATAATTAGGTTTTCTTTATACAATAAATTCAAAATTGTCTGAAAACAACATCAACAACAGTTAAAATGAATAATAAAGTATAGAATAAAGTATCAATAAAGTAGCATTTCCTTCTTGTAGTATTAACAAAAGTGAAAAATCGTCTATAGGGTGTATGAGAAACCATTCAAAAAGGGGCAACAAAAATAGATGGAGTAAAACAATAAAACGTATAGTACCTTAATTTTGTATAGTTTAACAAGGATAGAAAAGAAATGAAGCTATATTATGAAGCCATTAAATATAATAAGTGAAAAAGAGGAATACAAGAAGGGGCGGAGCTACTGCCGGTGCAGCCGGTGCATTGCACCGAGGCCCTGCTCTGGGAGGGGCCCAGTGATGTCCCTGAAATGGCTTGCCTTGGTCCTCCGTGGCCCTCCTGCAGCCCCTGCGACCCCCCTCGGCGTCCTACGTCCGTAAAGTGCATCTTGTGTCTTTAAGTGCCAATCTACATTCTGTCTGTAAGGTCTTCAAAAGCCCCCCAATCTGCATCTTGTGTCGGTAATAGCCAATGTGAATCCTGTGTCTGTATGAGCCTGAGGTACATCCTGTGTCTGTAATAGCCAATGTGCATCCTGTGTCTGTAAGTGCCAATCTGCAACCTGTCTGTAAGAGCCAATCCGCATCCTGTGTCTGTAAGTGCCAATCTGCAGCCTGTGTCTGTAAAAGCTAAAGTGCAGCCTATCTACTGTGTGAGTTGACGACGGAGGGGAGCCGGAAAGTGCAAAAAAAAAATGTCCTGGAGGGGTTCACATTTTTTTTGCATCGGGTCCTCCTTGCACTAGTTATATCAGCAAGCTAAATGCATATACCACAAGATTCAATCCACAGGAAGTAGACAATGCAATTATCAGGTATCTGCTTTACATCACCAGCAAAGCATAGTGACTCTGGGTGAATAAATGAAACATGCAATGTCTTGTATAAATACGCACCCCAGAATTTTCCCCATTTTGTAATGTTACATACTGAAAATAAAATTGATTAAATTTAGATTTTATATCATTAATATACACAAAGTCGTCTATTATCTTCAAGTCTTTCAAAATTATTTACTGATCTAATTATTTTCTGAAATCCCTAAATAAGCTCTGGTATAATTGTTTGCCTTTAGATTCACATGATTAATTGAATGGAGTCCACCAGTCTCTAATTAAAGTACTGTATTATCTCAGAATAAATGTATACGTTTCTAGAAGGTGCCAGAGTGTGTTAGTGAGCATATATGAACAAGCACCATCCACGAAGACCATGTTGTTGTCAAAAGAAGACTGGAATAAAGTTTTAGAGAAGCCCCTTTAAGGGTTGGGTTATAAATAAACGATACCACCCATTGAACATTCCATATTATTGAAAAATTTACAAAAAATGTTAAAATCAAAACTCTGCCTAGAGAAGGTCCAATATAACTCAGTGACTAGGTAAGAAGTGCTTTAGTTTGGGAAGCAACCAAGAGACCAGTAGTATCTCAGAAAGAGCTGGAGAGATCCACAGATGAGATTGGAGAAACTGTCCATGGGTTAGTTATAGCCCAGATGCACCAGAAAGCTGGGCTTTATGGAAGAGTGTCGAGAAGAAAGCCATTGTTGAAATAAAACATATCTAATACTATTTGCATGTGAAAGACACAAACATTAGGAAGAAAATAATCCATCATTTGATAAGTCAGATATTGAATTTTGTTGGCCTTAGCTTACAGTGTTATGCTTTTTATCTAAAGGAAATGCAAAAAAGACCAGGAATGAGAGCAACATGGGTAAGCCCAATATAGGGTGATTCTAAAAGAAAACTGTTTAAGTCTGGAAAAGACCTGAGGCTAGGATGAAAGCACCTCCAATAGGAAAATTACCCTAAAAGCACTACCAAACCTACACTTAAATGGTCTAAAATAAAGAACTTGGATGTGTTAGAATGGCCTGGCCAAAGCCCAGATTGAGCATTTGAATAAAGACTAGAAACTTGCTATTCAGCAAGGAATCCACAACCTGAGATAGCTTAAAGGGACATGGAAATATGTTTTTCTTTGTTTCATCTGAAAGAGATTATTTGATAATGTGCCAAAGTGTGCTTTCTTTTTGCAAATAATGGTCTCAGAACATAAAAACTTAATCAGAAGTTTATCTGTTCTTGGGGGATTGTAATATCCATAAGAATGGACACAATTGCAGGATTCAAATATGCAAAATATAGTAGTGACTTACCCCAAAAGACACATAGCAGGAGCCAAAGGTGGTCCCCCCAAGCACTGTTCACTTTTTTCACTTTGTGCAATATTTACCGCAGCAATTTTCCCACTTTATAGCTGGATCACATATTCAGTGCCTTTATAGGATTATTAACTAATATATATATATAGTGGCATATTGAGTCCCATCCACTCCTTATATAATTTCATGTGACGTCAGAGTATTAAGATTTTAATTTTGAATTTTAATCAAATCATTAAACGCTAAGTTTTATTATGTATTATTCTCTATATTACAATTAGGCCCTAGGGTGCGCATCATGTAAAAGGGATATGCTTTGCTACTTTATTCTATTGTTATATATGTATATACTAGGAAACTGCCCGTCAAAAATGACGGGATTAAAATTGTAAGGCTGGCAATGCTGTTTGCCACACAATGTAAGCCTTTTGCTCCTCTGAGCACCTTTGTGAGTCTGTTATCATATTTCTTTATTTTTTTTTTGTGTGTTTTTAGGGTTTTTAGAGTTACGTGCTTGACCCTGTTTACGCATTTGAACCATGAACCTAAGTCCTGCGCCGTACAGGGGTCGCCTTTGGTGCTCATGCAGCCTAAGTCGTGCGCCGTACACTGTTCGCGAGGGCACGCAGACGAGCTTCGCAGATGAGCAAGGCTTTGCAGATGAGCAAGGCTTTGCAGATGAGCTTCATGAGGCTTCACAAATGAACAATGTACACGGGTCGCCTCTCCTTTGGCACTCATCCAACCTAAGTCCTGCGACATACACGGCTCACCTCGCTTTGCGAGGCTTCGCAGCCTAAGTCGACAGGGGCCAACAAGGACCAAAGGGGCCAAGGGAGGCCATAGGGGGGAGAGTGAGGCTGCAGAGGTCTGCAAGGGGCCACAGGAGGCTGAGGGGGAAAACAGGGGGCTGAGGGAGGCCGCAGAGGTCCACAAGTGGCTACAGGAGGCTGAGGGTAAACACAGGGGGCTGAGGTGGGCCACAGAGTTCTGCGAGGGGCAACACAGGAGGCTTAGGGGGACACAGGGTGCCCCGGGGCCTGTGGGGGGCCACAGTGGGACATAAAAGGCTGAAGGGGGCCCATAGGAGGTCTGCGGGGGCCACAAGGTAACATGGGGAGAAAGGGCCTGCAGGGGGCACTGGGGCCTGTGGTGGGCCACAGAGGTCCATAAGGAGCTGCATGGGACACACAGGAGGTCCGCAGGGGCCATAACAGGCCACAGCAGGCCCTGGGGTCCATAGGGGGGCCCAGGGTACCAAGGGGAGGTAGCTCCGCCTCTGACTACAGTGTCCAACCTCTGGGAAATAAGATCTTATTAAAGTCTTGGCTGAGTGAAAATTATAGGAAAAATATACTAACATAATCAATATATTTTGGAAAGATCATGGAAATTGTACAGGATCCCAGAGGATATTATGAAACTAGAAATATTTGATTTTGAAGGTAATTTATTTACTTTTATGAAAGGTATTTCAAAGACAATAAATGATAGCTTATTTTTTAATAAGGATCATTGAAGTCCTATGCATACAGTACATGTTTTTTTTTTTTTTTAAATATAGACTTACATTTTTTAACTATTAGATACAATTATAGTTAGTTACATAGGGCCTCATTCTATTATCGGCCGTAAAATGGCCGCAAGGCTGCGATTCCTTGCGGGGGTTCCGTTATCTTGGAATTCAATTATACGGCCCCGCAAGGATCTCCCCTTACGCCCGGCCGTATATCTTGCAACCGTCCGTAAGCTCTGAAAACTTAAAACGCAAAAATAAATTCAAGACGGCACTGTACAGCTCTGTAAATGCTAGTGATCATATTGGGGGACATGAGGATTAATAGCAACCCCCTCTCAAGCTTGCACATCAGCCCAAATCCGAGTTTACATTAACTGTTTGTTTTCCGGCCGCAGCGTGGGCGGTTCTGAGGTGCTCCAAGCCCTCGGGACTTTTTACATGGATATTTGACATAAATTAAAAAATATTTTTTTTACGGATTTGAGTATAGGGGAATGTTGTGCTATTTTTGCTAACACCTACATTCACTTTATAGTCTCCTCAGAGTGCAGGATGGCTTTATAATGTGCTTAATTGGTGCTAGCGGGACCTTTTTGCTGCAAGTAAGCTGCGGCTCGGTTTTAGCCTTGCAGAGAGGGTTCCCGGAGCAATAGAATCGCAACCAGGCTTTTCTTGCGGCCGAAACTCTTACGGCCGTTTTAGATCAAAGGCTTTCCTCCGGCGCGAGCGGCCGCAAGGGATAGCAAGGCACCGCAAGCCTGCCGGAGCCCCCGGCCGTAAGGGAATAGAATAGCCGAATAGCTTGCGGCCGGTCCTTGCGGCCCTGCATCTCCTACGGCCGTTAATAGAATGAGGCCCATAGTAATTAAGGTTGAAAAAAGACTTTCAGTCCATCAAGTTCAACCTTTTAAGATCTCCTCTGATCTGCAATATGCAGATTAAATATGAATTATTAATCAATTATTTAATTATTTATTTATTTAATTTTAATTATTTATTAATCTAGAGGAAGGCAAACAGAAGATAAAAAAAAAAGTGAGACTTAGCCAATCGTCTTCAAGGGAAAGTTTTTTTAATTATTTCCTGACCCCAGATAATGGCGATCAGATTTCTCCCAGGATCAATAATGTCTCTCTAATTATGGTGAAGAGGTGTCTGCAGTTTCTACTGTATGTTTGTTTACCTGGTTTATTGCATGAGAGGGGATTTGGACGTAGGTATGATTTCCGTACCAGTTGGACTAAGGATTGTATTCTTACAATACTGGTACCTTATTTGCACCCAAGGATCTCACTTAGATGACAAACCGGTTAATATAATTGAACATAATTGTTAATAAATGAATTCTTTAATATTTTACTTCTTATTTACTTGACTTAATAAAAAAAACAATTTGTCCATTAAAGGAGGAAAATTAAAATATAGCATGGTCTGAAAAAGAGAGGGTGCTATGAGAGAAAATATCATATGAATTAAAGGGATTAATAAAATTCAGGAGGAAAGTATCTTCCAGGAAAAGATAAATTCAAGAACAAGAGGTCATGAAGTGAAGAAGAAGTTTGGAAGGGTTATAAATAAGGTAAAGAACTGGTAGTAGATCTGTAGAACAATGTTTCAGTGGGTCTGTTAAGGTAACAAAGATGAAATGTACTTCCCTATTGGTGCTTAACACCGTATAATCCTATCCAACAGCTGTTAAGAAAAACCACTTGAGTACTAAAAACTGTCTTTATTATATGCCATAAAAGTTGCTGCTTTAAAAAATGAGAGTGGATTTCAAATATGCTTTTCCAAGTTTATAAGGTTATAGCCATAGGCTTTGACAAAGTCACACAACTGGCGAAACGGTCGTCAAGCTGTTTTTTCAGGCTATATACTCCATCTTTTGATTCCCCTTAATAAGCAAAAACACTCGTGATGTTCCCTAATCAGGGCATATGGGGAACGGCAAGAAAGGCAAATATATCTCCTCTGTATGTTACAGACTATAGGTGTATATATATAAAGGCATAAGTGGGCACATTTGCATGTCTCTGCTCAGCTTCCCAGAATGCAGTGCAATAACTGTTTTTGTCAGAATTCTGAGCTGGAAACAAGTTTTTTAACTTGTTTTAGGCATTCAAATGTGAACACTGATGTACTATTTATTTACTGTATTATTATTTTATATATATATATATATATATATATATATATATATATATATATATATATATATATATATATATATATATATATATATATACATATATTCTTGGGGGTTTGGCCTTTTGGGTGTCCATCACCCAGTATTATTATTTTTTTTAAATCTTTTTGAGATTTGGGGTAACTTAGAGAGCTTTACAGGAAGGAGGACCCACGAGGTCACAGGCCTGCTCTTTCTTGCTATGCCTATTGGAGAAACTTTTGCATAAAAAGAAAAAATATATATATTTTTTTTTATTTAAATTTTTTTGGGAGAAATGTAGGCTGTTTTTGGAAACTTGGAATAGCATAATTGAAGTTCACGCTCCATTTTTATAGGGGCGACATTTTAATTTGGCATATAATAAAGATAGATTTTAGTCTTCAAGTGTTTTTTCTTATCAGCTGCTGTATAACACAGCAGATATTCCAGATATGGTATAATTTAAAACTACTGGCAATAACAAGTACTTTATGAAATTAATTTTATTTAAAAAATATTATATTTTCCAATTGTAAACTAATATTGGAGTTTGCCATGTGGAGCTGTCAGTTAGATTTAGTTTATAAATAACAGATGATTGTAATTTCATTAGCTATGAGAACAGGAGCCATTGGGTCCATTGTCTTAAAGGGATATGTAAGTGAGCTGGATTATGAGTGCATCTGATAGAGGATAATTAGTAGTGTATGAAAAACAAATTTGCATGCAAAAATACCAAAATAAGTATTTAAAGACTTACCTTGAAGTTAGCAAAATATATTTTAATTTGTCAGTTGAAACTTTGGGTAAACACCCTCCAAACCCAGGTTTTTACAAGAGGAATTATAGACTGAAATATTTGTATCACAATCTGCCAGTTGCGGTCTGCTTTTTTCTCTCTGCCTGTCTCCTTATGTGCAATTTCAGTTGTGACCCCAGCAACCACCATTCCCTTTGGAGGTCACACACTGTACCCTGCAGGGTACACTTTATGTAAGCTTCCTAGGGGTGTGCACATCCAGATATCAGTATCTAGCATATAAATATGTAGATTCAACTTTTCTCTATAAAACATATTTTTCTACTAATCAGTAGCTGTTTATTAGGAAACATTTGAAACCCAGGAAACATACATATCCCTTTAAGTTGATGTAACCTTCACACAAAAAAAGCCATGCTCAGATCCAGGGAGCATAAGTGCTTTGTTTTGAGCAGGTGATTTGAAGTCAATACAATTCACCCAAATCCTCAGGGGAAAATCAGTATTTGATGTCAGAGATCTCTCATTTAAATCTCTTTTTGGATTTGTGAAAAAGTAATTGCCCAAAGTCAAATCAACCTGATTAAAGGCATACATATAATTAGATGGATGAAAACTGCTAGGATGCCAAGCTCGTCTATCACCTTCCACCCTAACATACACATCACTTCCCTCACCCTCTTGTACCACACCCAAAACCTTTAGATTGTAAGTTTGCAAGTTTCCAATCTTGCATGGTGCTTTGGAGAAAGCTCTATGGACTCTGGATTCTAAGCTCAAAGACAGGGCCCTCCATTCTTTTTAATGTGTTAATATTGCTATTGTCTTTTGCCTTTAACTCAACCCTTGTATAGCGCTACAGAATATGTTGGCGCATTACAAATAAACAATAATAATAATAATATTTGTCATTACCTTTGATCATCCTACCAAGTTGCCAACACAAATATTTAACAAGCACATTATGCTACGATCAATGGAAATTCCTGAAGAAATAAAAAAATGTGGAGAGAAGGAGACTTGCCTCCACTTCTTCTCCATCTATTTGCCAAGAACTGAGATTGCTGTTTGCCATGATCTTTGAAAATGTAATGTTGAGCCGCAGGCCAGCTTTTGCACTTTCTTCTTTCACCCTCATTAATAGGACATTTAGTTCTCCCATCAATATTAATTACATCCTTGGGTTTGTCCAAACCAACCTTACACTTGATGTATTCTGTGTATATATTGAATAAATAATGTGACAATATGCAACCTTGTCAAACTCCTTTCCCGATCTTGAACCATTTGGATGGTCCATGTTAGGTCCTGGCAGTGGCTTCTTGATCCGCATCCAGCTTCCTCAGGAGAGATGGTCTGGTGCCCCTATTTCTTTAAGAGCATGCCACATTTCATTAAGATCCATACAGTCAAATTGTCATGCACATTGCTCCACAGTCAGACTTATTAGCACAAGAGCTAAAACATCAGTTGTTGGAATCCCAAAGTACGACATTGGACTATCTTGTGATGCTATGTCTAAAATCTATCATGGCCCTCACAAGTTATCCACTGCAGAGACAGCCTTGAGAGCTCTATGCCATGGAAGGAATCCTACAGATGACTAAGATATTAAATTCAAGAGATGGGCTGCAGATACCAACTGGAATAAGCCACCATTGAAACACCAATTCTGCCTTGTGCTATCTGAGAAATAAAAAGATTAGTTGGCAAGGTCATGATTCATTGAAGGTTTTGGTAATTAAGGTAAGCATGTAAGGCCTGTAGGATGCGCTTTCCTTGGTTCATTCTATGGTTGTAACCAGCGAGTAAACATATCATTGAATATATCACAAATAATTGTTTTCCTGTTACATGATCATGGATTCATCGGAAATGCACAATTTGGTCTTAAGAGCTATACTTTCCATGCAGTGAAAAATAAGTCAAATAGAGATGATTGGTGGTAAAACACTGTATAGAGTAGCTTCATAAAGTGAGAAATGTATTATGTCTACATTATGATAAATATGTGTTTTATCTCTAATAGTGTCGCAAAACTGACTATCTTAGCAAACTGCGACAAAAAGTATCATCAACTCCAACACAAATAGAAATAGGACAGATAATGTCAAAGTCGTAGTGGAGGCATCTTTTAATGAAAGAACATCTTTATATACAAAGAAAGCTTTGAGCATATTTCTAAATTAATAGTAACCTCGAAGATAACCTTCTGTATGAGTGAGCTCAGATTTAAAATAAGGACATGGCAGATGCTATGTGCTTAAGGCAAGTTTCTGAAGCAGAAGATAATAACCAGCCTTACTAACTCTGTATTTAATAGCCTGCAGCAGGTATTGCTTCTGGTCGATGATTCATTAAATATTTCATAGTAAAGATAAAACATTGGCAAAAAAACGTGTTGACTCCTTGATTCCTGGGATCAATATGACACGGAAATAAAACATAAACAAAATACTTTTTTTTTTTTTTTGCAGATTTGAGAACTTGAGACTATTATACAATTAATTATAATGCCTTTTATTGCTTCTCCAGTATTGTTAAGTACAGTGGAGTGTGTTTATTTGCTTTTGCAGTGTTCCGAACAGCTGTAGCCCACTTGATAGTCCTGTCTAGTACTCATATTATTTTTTTATACATTTGCCATTTACGGGTTTGAAGGCATTGCGGGCTTGTTGAATTGTTGCAATTGAATTTAGATTTTGCGTCTTTAGCACTTGTAACATCAAAGGAGGAGATAGGACGGTGTTACGTTTTTGACGACCGCAGTGCTTTTGAGCCTGTAACTCCCAATTGGAATGCAAGTAGCTAAATGTAGCCAATTAAATATCAGTAACATTTATGGGCTCCATTACGGGCTCATGTAATTGCCATTTGGACAATTGAATAGGGCCCACAAATCCGGAGATGGCAGTTGGTAGGTAATCTACCTCTGACTACATCAACTCCCATTATGTGAGATTAGAAGAGATTCCACCAGCTGGTCTCCAACCACTATAAGTTACACAACACATATTTACTTTCATGGAATATGTTTCTCTCCACCTAATCCCCTACCTAATCTCTGTTGAGGGAACTCATGCCCTGCGATAATGAAAAAAGGATAATGATAGTTTTTAATCTGAAGTGATCCAACTGGGTCCATGGGTCCTTTGTTGGAACATATGTCCACCCATTGTAGCCTAACTGTGATGATGAGAGCTCTGATGGGATTTCTAAAAAGTGCAAGATTGGACAGTTCTCTTGATTAAAATCGAAAAGCATATATTTCCATATGCACATCGAATGATTAATAGTTTTTAAGGGTTTTAAGATATTCTAAACTCCCAATTTTCCCAACATGGATTAAAGGATCATTGTATAAAAGTGTTACTTTGCATTAAAAACAAAGCAGTATAAATAAATAAAATGTTGTGACTGGATTTTCAACTTATTACCATTAGAGAAAATAATACTTTAATAAGTTGTAACCTTTTTTTAAACCAAATATATAAACCCTAATCTATTAAATGGAGCGAGTTACTCAATCCGCAGTGATCGTAGCCTGGAAATCTAGTTATATGCTTTAAAATGTCATAATATAATGCAATTACAGAATGCTTTTTGGGTCATGCGTCCCTATTAAATTTGCAGTTCCAGAAGCCCGTAAAAGGGCCCACAAAAATGACTGCTATTAAATTGGCCTCTCTTAGTTACCCACAAACGATCTGCGGGTTACAGGTGGAAAAACCCTACGGGCCGTGAAAATCTGAACTCCGACCCAGCTAAGCCTTTGATCTTTCAATCCTGTAAATGTTACAATCGCAAATCGCTATTATATAGCTACAAGTCCTCAAGCTGCAACTGTTTTCACACCCGTAAATGGCAAATGTAGTCAAAAATCCTACGGGTACTAGAGAGGGCCCGCAAGGGGGTTAAACTCCTGTCCGTAGCACTGTAAAAGCAAATATAAACACACTACTGTATTTTAAATTATAGGGAAATTTCCATGTTATAACGATACTGGCAATCAATGTGTTAAGACATGTATTAGAACTCGCATGGACTAGAACATTATATTTATTGATTATCTCTTATTGCATTATTTCTGGAATGCGGGTCCGATCGCAACTCGGAATTCAAAACCGTAATCGATTGAAATTTAACCTCCATGTTTCAGTGACGTAATGATGACAGATCTTTCACTATTGGCTCTGTCTAAACCCATAACTACGGGTTTGAATAATTTATCATGTTCACGCCCGGAAATGCTACGTGCCGAAGCATGGTTTATGGATTTGGATTCCGACCATGTCCTCGCGGGCTTTTCTAATTTAATCGCTCTGTAACTCCAGCAAATTTGGAATTGAATAGGGCCCATGGATTAGTTAACAATGTCCCCTTGGAATTCTATTTCTGTTATATTTACTTTGGCTATCAATAGCGATTTCACGTTTCATTTATAACAATATCTCTTAGCTGTAACTATTAAATACTTAAATAATTAAATACTATTAATTAATTAATACTAGTAGATAAGAAAAATATCGAAATTTGATGTTATGCTATATGTCATCACAGTACATTGGTGGGATCTATATTTAGCAGGTATTTTATCTTTTAGTCATTGGTGGTGTGAATAGCAGATATTGAAAAAAAAAATTGCATAATTTATTATATTTTTATAAAGAGTAATCCATACACTGGTCCTCAATACTTAATGGTTAAACACGGAATTCTCTTAAAAAAAGGAATGATTTAGGACTGTGTATATGAAGTTAAGATCATTCCAATTGGATATCAGTATAATCTGGTTTATTATCCAGCAGTATTGACAGCTACTTTGACTGAAAACTATTATACTTTGTTATGTCACTGATCAATAAAATAAGCCAAATAGTTCAAAACTAGAGCTTCTATTCTATGTCGTCCGTAAGAAAAAAAAAGAGGCCTCCATTCCATGGCTCCTGTAAGAACTGAACGAAAGTGAAGTTTACTTGTAAATCACCACCTAGCTTTTTTAGAAAGTGCTTTTATGAGCACAATGGAAATGTGGCATCTAAAACTTCCAGTGTATTCACCAGGTCTAATGGTAGACTATTTAGTTTACAAGGACACAGCTGCCTTAGTAAAAAATAAACGTAACCCAAAGAAGCTGAAGTCTGGCAATGATGAATGGGCATTTTTTTATTTATTAACTTTGCTTTCTAAAATATGACCATTTTCAAGTTTAATTATTCAAAAGAACATAAAGAAAAAAAAAAAATGAAAACCTGCAAATGGAAATGGAGAAGCCAAAACAGCTTTTAAATAAATTATATGATAAATGTTGAATGGGGAAGTAACATACACACACTATTTTACCCCATTTACCACACGTGTACCCACTTTTTTAAATATTCCCTATTATGTTATGTAATAGAGTGTATGAATACAATGGATATTGTGGCGACAGCACTGATAGGGAATAAGCCTGAAATAAAGTACTGTGGTATTATGGGTTACCATGGCAACAATAACAGTTACAATTTAGAGATTAGCTTTTTGCATTAGACAAAGTGCTGGACAAAGTCTCTTACCAGCTGCCATATTTTCCAAGTCTATTTACCACTGGGACTGAGGCAGCTGCTTTTATATGTGGCCCCTAGCATTCAGCTGGGCAGAGTCACTTACCAAGTGCCATATTTCCCAGGTCTATTCACCATTTGAACTGAGGCAGCTACTTCTAGATGTGGCCCAACCATTGACACTAGGCCTCCATCATTCAGCTGGGCCGAGTCACTTACCAAGTGCCATCTTTCCCAGCTCTATTCACCATTTGAACTGAGGCAGCGACCTCTACAAGGAGCTCAGCCAGTGACACTAGGCCCATATCATTAAGCTGGACAGGGTCACTTACCAAGTGCCATCTTTCCCAGCTCTATTCACCATTTGAACTGAGGCAGCGACCTCTACAAGGAGCTCAGCCAGTGACACTAGGCCCATATTATTAAGCTGGACAGGGTGACCTACCAAGTGCCATCTTTCCCAGCTCTATTCACCATTTGAACTGAGGCAGTGACCTCTACAAGAAGCTCAGCCAGTGACACTAGGCCAATATCATTAAGCTGGACAGGGTCACTTACCAAGTGCGATCTTTCCCAGCTCTATTTACCATTTGAACTGAGGCAGCAACCTCTACAAGGGGCTCAGCCAGTGACACTAGGCCCATATCATTTAGCTGGACAGAGTCACTTACCAAGTGCCATATTTCCCAGGTCTATTCACCATTTGAACTGAGGCAGCTACTTCTACATGTGGCCCAACCATTGACACTAGGCCTCTATCATTTAGTTGGACAGGGTCACTTACTAAGTGCCATCTTTCCCAGGTTTATTCACCATTTGAACTGAGGCAGCGGCCTCTACAAGGAGCTCAGCCAGTGACACTAGGCCCATATCATTTAGCTGGACAGGTCACCTACCAACTGCCATCTTTCCCAGGTTTATTCACCATTTGAACTGAGGCAGCGGCCTCTACAAGGAGCTCAGCCAGTGACACTAGGCCCATATCATTTAGCTGGACAGGTCACCTACCAACTGCCATCTTTCCCAGGTTTATTCACCATTTGAACTGAGGCAGCGACCTCTACAAGGAGTTCAGCCAGTGACACTAGGCCAATATCATTCAGCTGGACAGAGTCACTTACCAACTGCCATTTACCCAAACCCTGAAGCAAACCTCTTTCTAGGACAATCCCTAGCAACCGATAGACAGAAACCCGCAACGGACCTAACCAGTTGAATCCATTCATTGGTCAGTCCTCCTCTTGATGGGTTTGTTTATCATAAAAAGTTGCACTAAGTTGTGTTACGTGGGATGAAGTGAAGTTTAGAGTGTTTATAGAGGCGTAAGTGGTCTTAAATGGCATTTAGGGATGTAGAGATAAAAATGAAATATCCCCACTGCCTTTCTTTTCTATAGACCATACATATCAAACAATATAGAAACTGGAGATATTTACTTTCTAGAATCCCCAAAATTAAAAAATGTAGCCCCAATATGCCTGAATATAATATTGTGATATAACTACAATTAGGTGAATCTTTCATAGAGAAAAAGTTTAGGACATGAACTGTAACTGGAAATATCAGAAGTGTGTTTACTGATCCATGTGGATCACTGGAAGGTCAAATTCTCCAAACTTAATAGAGCTTAATATGTAAAACTTTCCATTTTAATGGAGAGACTGGAAAACAGTTCTACTGATCCAAAAACAAACAAACATGGACAGGGTCTCCATAAATAAAACAAATACAAATATAAACATTAACAATTTGTCCTAATGTATTCTCTTACTTTTCCCTATACATGGAATTCTCTGGTGAGCTGACATTTCCTTAAAAGGGAACGCGAGAAATGCAGAAAGAAAGGTCAACTCTAATAAAAATATGTGAATCAATGTAACAATTGTTAAGTTAGTTTTTACCATCTGTTGTACAAAGCTATTATGAGTTTCCATACTCATGGTTTCCTGAGTAAAACCTTTAAACAAGGAAATGGAAAATACATTTCTTAGACTGATACAGAATTATTTACCGTAGATTTTATGGCACGATTGGAGTGACTGAAACTCTATTGAAAAAGGTTTTTTGAAACCTAGAAATCTTACTTATGCTACAAAGATGTTGGATATTTGGCGGATGAACCTTGCATGCAATGGAAATGCAAGACACTAAAAAAGGCTTAAATATAGACATGAGATTTCTTTGGAAAATGATCTTTTGTAGCCGATATGAATTTCCACTGATGTTTTTGATACACTGTTGCATTATCGTTCCAAGAGCTTTTTACATAAAGGAAATATTGCATTGTTGAAATCTTGGAAGATACTTTGGAGGAAGCTCAAGTTCATCATTGGAAAAAGTAACAAATCTCCGTCTTCCGATGATCAAGGAAGATCCATATCTAAACTAAAACATGCTTTGTACTCATCTACAGTAAAGACATGTTTTAATCACTATTAATATCTACAAAATATCGTAGTTGATGACAGCAGAACAAAGTTCAATGTTTACTGTACAAAAATACATTTTTACATGCATTCAGACAAATTAGTTGTCATTATCTACAGTTTTAAATGAAACCATTTTAGTATAGTATATTTAAGGGGACATTAATGCAGGGGGGAGCAACCAGTGGTGCAGTGCACTAGGGCCCTACTTTGGGAGGGGGCCCTGTGCTGTTTGTTTTTTTTTATTCTGTAGTGTAGGGATGGATGCTAAGAGAGGTGTGTGCTGTGTGGGGGTCAGTGTTGGTATGTACAGATAGTATATATATTTCTATAGTGTAGTGTAGTTTAGGGGCCCCTCACCCTGGTCCCATGCGAGTCCTGGAGCTGTGTTGTATGCAGTGGAGCTTCGCACAGGCCGGAGGTAAGGGAAGGGGTGCTGTTTTGGCAGGGAGCTGATATAGCAAGGGGTCTTGGGGAGGGGTACAAAGTAAATTTGTACCGGGGGCCCCAAATTGCTTTTTTGCACTAGGGCCCTTTATTCTCTAGCTCCACCACTGGATTGATGGATGGATTTGTAAATACACTAGCAAATGTTGATTGACATAGGTTACATTTCACTAACTGAATGTTTTAGAAATAAAAATATTCCCTTGCACATCACAATATATATTATTATATATGCTTCAAAAAGATCCTAAATGTTGTTTCTGCGTAAGGGGCTTTATAAATATACGAAATAATTAATTGTTACATAGATTTTATAGATGTCAAATTGTAGTGTAATTATTTGCGCTATAAGACAAGATATGGAAAGTAGATACTCTCCAAACCCCACCCTAATTGTCTCTCATTTATATAGCGCAAAAACATTCTGTAGCGCTGGGGTTCAATAAAACATGGGTATAACAATATGTAATTTGACAGACTTTATACAAAAGAAGTTGACAACCTTGCCTTTGAGCTAACTATCATACAAAAAATACTTTTATACAAAGTGCCTTGCAGGACTAAGAGTAGGCAAATTTACTGACTAAAAGATTAATGAAACCAAAGATACAGGGATTAAAAGGGAGAACTAGGACGTAGCAAGTTATTGAAAAGAAAGTAGAGGGATAATTTGTGATTATGTCTGTGGGTGTAGCAGCTGTGAAAATGGAATTGATAGTGCAGAAACCGGCATTATAAAATAAAAGAAATAATAGGCAGGAGGATGTGGATAGGGTAGGTTGGAGGGCATGTTAGATGAGTTCAGAGGCACATGAGTGGTGGTGTGTAAGGCTGGGATTTGTTATGCTGCGACAACACATCATCAGTAGGGTAAAACTAACCTGTCTCACGACGGTCTAAACCCAGCTCACGTTCCCTATTAGTGGGTGAACAATCCAACGCTTGGTGAATTCTGCTTCTGAACAAGTGGATGGTGTGGACCCAGTGTCAATAGCCCAAGGTGTGGTTATACTAGACGTTATATTGTCAAAAAATAAGCAGTATTATGACACTTGGGGCTTGCCATCTTATGTCCGAGTATATTTTTATATTTTATTTTTTTTCCTAAATTTCGGTGGTCTCCCATCCAAATACTAATCAGGCTTCAGGGTCATGTGACCTTGGTTCCCGACTGGAATTTAACCCAGGTCACAGCGGTGAAAGTACTGAATCCTAACCACTGGACCACCAGGGAACTCTCCCTTGCATTATACCCACTTAAAAATACACATTATAGACATCTATTTTTCATCAAGAATATCCATGCATTTTTATTTAGTTCATCACATGAGTGGTAGTGTTTGTGGCATGGAGGGAGTAAAGGAAAAGGTCTTTGTGGTTTGGAAAGGACAGGGGAGATGGCAAAATGAGTGCCATAATGAGTGGAAAGAGATGTGGAAGGATGTAGCAGAGTAAAGGGAGGTAATCAAACCAAGTGTCATCTAAAACACATGCAGCCTTATTAAATTGTGATTCGGCAAATTTAAAAGAGCTCTATTTAGGCACAGAGAATATTTTTTTTACAGAAGTTTTTAGTTAGTGAACTTCTATCCAAAAGCAAGGTCTTCACTAACTAAAAACTTCTGTAAAAAAAATATTCTCTGTGCCTAAATAGAGCCCTTTTAAATTTGCCGAATTGCAATTTAATAAGGCTGATGTTCTTTTCATCCACAGCCTCAACACCACCAGAGAGCCGCAAGTATGAGGTAAGTATCAGACATTAAGTCCTGGAGGAGGAAGAGGAGCAGGGTTAGATTTACATTTCAGGTGCCCCAAGGCACTAAATACTACTCCTCCCCTGAGCAGGTTAATGACTTTCTTCACATGCACAATACCCATTACTGCAGACTTTGAGCCCGATTCTATTGAGCAATTGTAAGTTACTGGAGCCCATACTGGAGTAAGTTCATTTGCTATTCAATTGGCGTCTTTTTGCGGGCTCCAAATGGTTTACGTGTTACTTTGCGGTTGTTAAACCTGGAACTTACAGCCTCCCAAAGCTTTTGATCTTTCCCGTCCGCAAGAGTTACAATCGCTAAAATCGCAAATGGCTTTTCAATTGCTACAATTCCCCAAGCTCGCAAATGTTTTCACAACCTTAACGCCAAATGTAGGAGAAAATTCTACAAGTGCTAGAGAGGACCCGCTAGTGGGTTTAACCTCTGTCCGTATCACTGTAAATGCAAATAAAAAATCACTACTGCACTGTAAATGATGGGGAAAGCTATGAAAGACATTAGAATTAATAGCACAACAGTCTCAAGCTCGCAAATCAGCAATGAAAAATATATTTTATTATGTGTCATTTTGGGGTTATATAGATCTCAATGAGTTAATACATATCAGACCACCCACATGAACTAGAACAGTATCAGTATTCACTTTTATTATTTTGTGTTTTGCAGTTTTGCGAGTCTGATCGCATATCGGACCCCCAAACCTAACTGACTGAAATGTAACCTCCATGTTTTACTGACATCATGATGACAGTCTCATTTTCTATTGGCTGTTTCAAAATGGGTGGTTACAGTCTTCCTTAATTGATCATATTCCCGCCCTGAACTGCTACGAATAAGTGCATGGTTTACGGTTTCGACTTTCGTTCTGTATATTATCTCACAAGGCACTGACCTGTCATAGTGATATTAGAGGTGATATTATGCCCACTGTGCCTCATATGAAATAAAAATAAATCTAAAAAAGCAAAAAAAGAACTAATTACAAAATGAAGGCTTGATAGGCTTGGGTGCCTTGATATGGGAATTGGTGAGATGCCCTGAACACCCAAGAGATAACGCTGTCTAGGCTACGGCAGGTACATTTGTATAAATACCTAGGGCCTCATTCAATTGCGATTTGGCCAATTGAATAGGGGTCTAAATAAGCACATAACATATATTTTTTAAAGAAGTTTTTAGTTAGTAAACATCTATACAAAAGCAAGGTTTTCACTAACTGAAAATTTCTTTAAAAAAAATATGCTATGTGCTTATTTAGAGCCCTATTCAATTGGCCAAATAGCAATTGAATGAGGGCCCTAGACATTAAATGTAATGAAATGTATAACTACAGCAGGCACTGCTGGATCAGTACCCCGTAGATATGAAACAGCTTAGCTTGAGATGTACAATTTAAACTTTTATAGTGACACTGTTTAAATATAATGCACTCAATGGTAATGGATACACATTACATGCAACAGCATGTGCTATAAATACACAATACACTGAGAAGTACATGGATATCAAGCGCACAGCATAAGAGATATGCATGGAGCAAGATGATCATTCACAGCATCACATATACAGTTGTCATAATTGCGGGCTTGCCAAAAGTTGTTGGTAATGCCATGTTAAAATTCGGGCTCGCACAGTGAGCCCGCGCAACTGCGTCAATCACAAAGCAAGGGCCGCAGTTGCGGGCCGCAAGCACAGACCACGCAAAGTAAGGACCTCGGTTGTGGCCAGGCAATAAGAGCCAAAGGCGCTCATTGCGCTGGTGGAGTTGAGCGCCACAGGTGCTCATCCCCGCGACCTGCGGGACTTAGGCAATGAACACCAAAGTCGCTCATTGTGCTGGTGGAGATGAGCACCATGGGTGCTCATCCGTGAGACCTGCAGGACTTAGATAAAAAGAGCGCAGAAGGCGCTCACCGTGACTTAGCGACGCCATCAAAATTACGGCCCGTACGACTTTGGACTTAGCGACAACCAAGAAATTGCGGGCCGCAAAAATATGAATTTAATGGCCGAACCGCCAAATTGTAAAAACACACAATTATGCCTCAAATTTATTTACACCCACACACAGCTCAGGGGAGTGTCAGGGAGCCTGTGAGTGAGGTTGCAAGTTAATTTAAAGGCATATTTTATTTTATTTTTTACGATTGAAAATCAGAGAAGCGAGAAAAAGAATGGCAGCCGCAAAAAATTAAACAAAACCAAAACGAGGCAGAAGCATGTAAAACAAAGTCGAACGACGGAAAAGGCGGCCGAATGACGTAAATACCAGCCCTAAGCACTAAGACATAATGCAATTAGTAACACTTAATACAAGGCAGTAACATTTAACTCAAGCCAGTAACACTTAATCAAAGCCATTGACACTTAACTCAAGGTAGGAACACAGGGAGAGAGGCTCGCAATGAGCGCCGAGGGTGCTCAAGTGCGAGGCCTATAAAGTACACAGGGGGAAAGACTTGCAATGAGCACCAAAGGCGCTCATCGTGGGGCTTCCAATGATCGCCAAAGGTTAGCAAGTTGTGGCTCGCAATGAGCGCCAAAGGTGCTCAGAGGGGCCATAACCTCACATTCCGTGGCAAACATTATTACCATGGCTTCAAATTTTATTACTGTCATTTTTCGACGGACAAGTCGTTAGTACTTATATATTGGAGATAGTAGAACTTGGTTTGAAGTATTCGTTTAACTTTATCCTGCTACTGTTTTTCAGCTCTTGGTTGCTTTTCTCCTCGTTGTTTCTAGATCTCTCATCCTTCTGAACGCCCTAGATTTTCCCTGTTCCTTCTGTCTTCAGGTTATCTCTCCTTGCTGCTCCCTCTCACTCTCCGTGTCTTCATGCTTTCCTTCTCTCTCTGCAGCTTCTCTCCTATCTCTGGCAGTTTTCCTTTCTTGCTCTTTTCATTTTCCCAGCCTGCACTCCTCTCTGTCCACGCTGCTCTTCTATTTTCTGTTTGCTCACATCCCTCTCAGTTGGCCAAGGATCTGCGACTCAGAGCTGCATAGTGTTGTCACTTCTTACAGGTAACTATAAGCAGGGAGAGGAAGCAGGAAATAAAAATAATACTTTTGGTCTCAAGGTGCAGGCTGGACCGGATCTACCATTAGGTAATGCAGGCATTTGGCCTACGGGCGCATCTCTATAAGGGGCGCCTCATTATTACACAATGTGATATGTATATGTGATATATATGTGTATATACACATATCTCTTTCTCTCACTGTATATGTACATATTAGTTTGTGTATGTATATATATGCAGGGGGACCCAGCAAACAAATGTTATAGGGAGGGCTTTGAATTTTCTGCCTAGGGGCTCCAGAAATGTTAATCCAACCCTGGGTGCAGGACAAACTTTAAAAAGCTTTAATATAATAATAATCACATATATTGTTGTGAGCAATACGGGTTGTTGCTAACGCTTGCGAGTTCGCGTAGCCGTAGGCGATCATCCCTACGACCTCGTACGACTTAGGCAGGGAGCGCTAAAAGGTGCTCACCGCGCTGGAGGATATGAGCGCTATAGTCGCTCATCCCTACGAGCTCATACGATTTAGGCAGGGAGCGCCAAAGTTCTCCTTTGAGGAGGCCCAGTGCTGTGTATTTTTTTTTATTTAATTTTTTTCTGTAGTGTAGGGGCCTCCATCTTGGACCAAACCCCCATGGTCCCCCATGGGTCCCCCTGGAACCCCCTCCTTAGTCTCACACACCCCCAACTGGTAATGGGCATTTTAAAAAGAGCATTTCTACTGAAGCTCTAAGAGGTGGCAGTGTGGGGCAGTTCAGCACACTGGGGATGTGTATCAGAGAAGAGGTGAGAGAAAGCAAGGGCTGGATGACAGCACAGTATAGAGGGGACAGGTTTTGTAAGGGGGAACAATGGATATGTGAATGGGTGCTGTGTGGGCATGGATGCCTAGAGGGGGTGGCTGCTGAAAAGGACTGTCACACCTTTCAACTTGCCCGCACTTATTCTCAACTCTCACACATCTATTCAACATTTCCCTATTCAACATTTCCCTAAACACCATCAAGTTCCTATCATCTTTAAAACATGCCTTTGTTACACCCATCATTAAGAAACACTCATCTGACCCAACTTCTGCATCCAGCTATTGCCCTATGTCTCTACTTTATTTTCCTTCAAAACTACTTGAGTGACTCTTCTACAATCACCTTACCCAATTCCTTTCATCCAACTCTCTCCCTTCAATGCACAGAGACCGTTCTCACAAAAGTCACTAATGACCTGCATACGCTCAAGTCAAAGGGTCACTTCCCTTTACTAACTCTCCTGGATCTCTCGGCTGCCTTTGATACAGTTGACCACCTCATCTTATACAATTCTCCATTCCTTTGGTATCCGTTTATGCATCCTCCCACAGCACCTTACTAAAATTGTTCAATTTCTATGCAGATAACACATAAATCTCTTAGCATCAGACCTACCCCACTATCTTCTAGCACATGTTACAAACTATCCCTCAAGCACATGAATATGATTATCTGGGAAAGAGATGTTTGTCCATGTGGGGCTGTCCCTTTGAAGGAGGTATATTTGGAGGGTGTGGAGGGAGCGAAGAATTTTCTTTTGAAAGCATTTTGTTCCTTCAAAGGTCAAATGTGCCTGTGTAAGACATGAGGAAGGGGGGGGACAGACAAAGGGTGAGGGGGGAAAGGGGGGAAAGAGACACAGGAAAGGGGGTTAGAGAAACAGGAGGTAAAAACACGTGGGGGATATACAAGGGAGGGAGAGGAGGGGGAAAGAAGACACAAGGGAGGGAGAGGAGGAGGGAAATGAGACCCAAGGGAGGAAGTAGACAGGGGGAGAGAGGAGGAATGCGCTCCAAAGGCAGTAAAATAGACGGTGGGAAAGGTGGGGGGGAGACTTGCAATGAGCACCGAAGGTGCTCATCACGAGGCCAGTAAAGTAGAGGGGAAGAGGCTCCCATTGTGTATCAAAAAGCATTGCCAGGCTTCACTTTTTATTGCGTCATTTTTGATGGGCAAGTCGCTAGTATCTATACACCATATATACTATATGATGAGTTGTCTAATGGCTGCCATCACAGGCCTGAGCTGGGCCCTCCGGGTAACAAACAACTTCTTACATCAGAAATGTGTCATAATAGGTGATGTCACAGAGTCCAGGGGCTATATAAGGAGCTGTCTTGGGAGGCCAAGACATTCACAGCACAAAGATCAAGAGATGAACAACTAAATAACCATGAGCCGGTGCCCTATACACATGACTATAGGGAGCCTTAAAGGAGGAAACTCTACCATGTACATGGAGACTTAGAGATTGTGTAGATAAAGGTAAGGTTTAATAACTGGGGAATAGGGTGATTGTACAGACAGAAAAGTAGATTATAATAATTGAAGTAATATAACTGACTTTCTCATTATAGAAGACTCGTAACAAATGTGTGTACTCTGTATTTGTTACTTCTTGAAACTAACTATTACTGTATGATTAAATCGATTTACCTCTCCATCATAAGTCCCATGTATTTACTCTGTACCCCTTGTATTTTTTTGCAGAAAATGGCAGCACGGTATAAAAATACAGTAATAAATGAATAATTCCACCCGTGAGCAGATCGGGCTATGAGGTGAGTATAGAACTTGCTTTAGTTTATATGTACGTATAGACTTCAGTGTATTTATGTTAAGGTCGCACACTTTGCTTGTATTAGACACCTTTGCCTCTCTATTGCTCACTAAATAACCTCAATACCCCTCTCTCTCTCTCTCTCTCTCTCTCTCTCTCTCTCTTTCTCTCTCTCTCTCTCTCTTTCTCTCTCTCTCTATATATATATATATATATATATATATATATATATATATATATATATATATATATATATATATATATATATATATGCACTACAGCCTATACTCCCTCATATCTCCATCCTATTATTGGATTTAGAGGCAAATTCTATAGCAAGGAGTAAATGTCAGGAGGAAGCTCATAATAAGCAGTGGTAACGTTGGGTAATGGAAATAAGTAGAAAATAAAATAAAAATGGAGATGAACAAGCAAACTGGGTGTAGATGCACAGAGATCATTTCTACATTATGTAAATTGCTGCATTTTAAGTTAATCATTTTATGATCATCTTCTAAAAATATTCTGGATTCTAATTTTTGGGTGTTTTTGTCCTCCCTCGTGTGTGTCATTGTGTGTATAGGAACCTCTGCTCGTACATGATATGTTGGAGAACATGTCTTCAGAGCACTATATGGATGAGTTGTCTTGGGAGGCCAAGACATTCACAGCATGAAGATCAAGAGATGATCAGCTGAATAACCCTGTGCCGGTGCCCCTATACACATGACTATAGGGAGCCTTAAAGGGGAGGACACATGGAGACTGAGAGATTGTATACATAAAGGTAAGGTTTAATAACTGGGGGAGATTAGGTTTATTGTAAAGACAGAAAGTAGATCATACCAAATGAAGTAACAAAGAGACTTTCTAATTTTAGAAGAAACATAATACATGTGTACTCTGTTATGTTACTTCTTAATTCTTAATTCTTATTAAATTGCGATTCGGTAAATTTAAAAGGGCTCTATATAAGCACACAGCATATTTTTTTACATCAGTTTTTAGTTAATGAAGACCTTGCTTTCGGATAGAAGTTCACTAACTAAAAACTTCTGTAAACAAAATATGCTCTGTGCTTACGCCCTTTTAAATTTACCGAATCACAATTTAATAAGTCTGCAGGACACTAAGAAATCAGCTGGATTACTAAGATTACTAATTCAGGCGTCCGTCTTTATGGCATATCAAACACACCTTATCTTCAGTAATAGGATAAAGATGCTCAAATGTGTAAAACTCCATTGATCTTTAACCTTGTTTTTTCTTCTGGACAGAACGGCACCCCAAGACTTACAAGAAACACAACCCAAATGGAACTGAATTCAGTTTCCTGGAATATTCTCTGTATTCTCTGACATTGAAGGAGGCATTGACATCATAAGACTAAATATCTGAGATATCCACAAGATCTCCCCCTCACCCTCTTGTGTCACTCCCCATCTCCTTTACACTGTAAGCTCTCGGGAGCAGGGTCGTCACTTCCTCGCGTGTCACAATGTCCGTCTTGTCCTTTGTGGTGCAGGGTCCCCATGTAACTAGTTATTAGTCTCATGTGTTTATTGTACCACTTACAATTGTCTGTTTGTATTGAATATGAACACTGGAATATGCTACATCTTTACACAGAGTCACCCAAGCTATAAATATACATTCCATCTATAAGGAGAGATAAGACTGAGAGATAAGACAGTGAGGTGAGTATATCATTGCTCTTCAATGTATTTATGTGTGAGTACAGACTTTTCTTCAGTGTGTGACCAAGTTGGCCCCTTTAATTGACATGGCGGGCATGTTTTTTCAGTGTGTGTAATCGCTTGTAAGCAAAGTGAGAGATGTCTCCGTGAGTTGTGCTGTAAATAACGAACCCCGTAGTCTCTTGTATACCTTGGTATATGGATATATAAGGATCATATGTCACAAAGCACAATCACTATCAAGATGTAGGGACAGGATGTTTGCAAGGTATATTGAAGCCCTATATTATATATTAACATTATCATCTGGAAGAAATAGGTTGGGCACTTCCTTTATATGCAATTATTCTTTACTGGAGGCAGTCATTGTCTTGTTTGTGCAGCTACTTTCTCAGCAGGGAGGGACTTTGTAAACTTAGATTTTCATTAGTCCTGCTGTAAGCACGTAACACTAAGGATTGCCACATTTGTTTGCATTCACTGTTCTTGTCCAGTGAAGAAATAGGTAAACAGAAACAAACATGGTGGCCTTCCCTATGGTATACTACTGCATGTATTAAAAGGCTACAGTTTTTACTTTCTAAAACATTTTGTCTATGATGATACAGACACACCATTCTCTTCCATAATATAACAAATGTAATGTTGTAAAACTACATTGTTCTTTAACTTTGTTTCACTTCTCTACAGAACTGCAACCCAAGACTCACAGGAAATTTAGGCCCAATGGAAATGAATTTAGTTTCCTGGAATATTCTCTGCAATCTTTGACATTGAATGAAGCATTGGCATGATAACACTTGAGAGAATTAGAACATATCCACAAGTTCATCTGGCAGCTACATCTCTTCTCTACTCAAATAGACAACTATTACTGGCTTTTGATCTTGGTTGCATAAGAAGAAAGTGGAGACGTTGTGTTTGTGATACACAATCCCTGAGATTAGAGACTCTGTATTATGTCAGTGTAATGCCACTGCCCAAGGAAACAAATACTGTCCTTGGAAGATGAACACAACCTCACAACTCCTAAATTGTATATATTGGAAAACCCTACTGGACACACGGCCACCTCTTCCAGTGTGTCCTGCCTGCTGACCGGATCATTGGCCATCAGACTCTTGCCCTCCTGTGTCACTTTCCCATCTCCTTTACACTGTAAGCTCTCGGGAGCAGGGTCGTCACTTCCTCGTGTGTCCCAATGTCCGTCTTGTCCTTTGTGGTGCAGGGTCCCCATGTAACTAGTTATTGTCTCATGTGTTTATTGTACCTCTTACAATTGTCTGCATTCGTATTGAATACTGGAAAATACATCTTTGCAATGTCACCCAATCTATAAATATAAATGAGGAATAATTCTATCTGTGAGGAGATCGCACTGCGAGGTGAGTGTATATAGTTTTTCGTCATTTATTTCTATTAATGGATTTCTACTTATTTTATGTGCGAGTACAGACTTCTTCAGTGTTATGACCAGACCTTCTCTATAATTGGCATGGCAGGCATGTTTCAGTGTATGTAATATCATGAGTAAAAAGTGAGAGATGTCTTAGAGTTGTGTCTTAGAGTTGTGTCTTAGAGTTGTGTCTTAGAGTTGTGTCTTAGAGTTGTGTCTTAGAGTTGTGTCTTAGAGTTGTGTCTTAGAGTTGTGTATTTGTGTATTAGAGTTGTGTCTTAGAATTGTGCTGTCAACTTCCCAGGGAAATGAATAACCAGCCCTAGACACTAACCCATAGTCTCTTGTATACCTTGGTATATGGATATAAATATCATATGTCGCAAAGCACAATTACTAAAAAGATGAAGGAACTAAAAGTCTGCAAGTCAATATCTTAAAGGTATACTGAAGCCCTATATATTAACATTACTCATTGAATAAATAGATTTTGGGCACAGACCTTTCATTCATTATCTGTTATATGCAATTATTATTTACTGGATAAAGTCATTGTCTTGTTTGTGCAGCTGCGTTCACTGCGGGGGGGGGGGGGGGAGGCTTTGTAGACTTAGATTTCCATTAGTCCTGCTGTAAGCACTTAACACTAAGGATTGCCACATTTATTCGTCATTCAAAGAAACAAACATAGTGGCCTTCCCTATGGTATACTCCTGCTTATATTAAAAGTAGAAATTGTTTACTTTCTATAACATTTTGTCTATGATGATACACACACCCTTCTTTTCTGTAACATAACAAATGTAATGTTGTAAAACTACATTGTTCTTTAACTTTTCTTCACTTCTCTACAGAACTGCAACCCAAGACTCACAGGAAATTTAAGCCAAATGGAAATGAATTTAGTTCCCTGGAATATTCTCTGCAATCTTTGACATTGAATGAAACATTGACATGATAACACTTGAGAACATTTGGAGATATCCACAAGATCTTCCCCCTCATCCTCTTGTATCACTTCCCCATCTCCTTTATACTGTAAGCTCTCGGGAGCAGGGTCGTCACTTCCTCGTGTGTCACAATGTCCGTCTTGTCCTTTGTGGTGCAGGGTCCCCATGTAACTAGTTATTAGTCTCGTGTTTATTGTACCACTTACAATTGTCTTTTTGTATTGGATATGAACACTGGAATATGCTACATCTTTACAGAGCCACACAAGCTATAAATATAAATTCCATCATAAGGAGAGATAAGACTGAGAGATAAGACCGTAAGGTGAGTATATCATTGTTCTTCAATGTATTTATGTGTGAGTACAGACTTTTTTCTTCACTGTATGATCAGATCGGCCCCTTTAATTGTAGGAACAGAATGTTTGCAAGGTATACTGAAGTCCTATATATTAACATTATCATCTTATAATCTGGAAGAAATTGATCGGGCACTGCCTTTTATATGCAATTATTCTTTACTGGAGGCAGTCATTGTCTTGTTTGTGGCAGCTGCTTTCTCAGCAGGGAGGGACTTTGTATTCTTAGATTTCCATTAGTCCTGCTGTAAGCACGTAACACTAAGGATTACCACTTTTTTTTTGCATTCACTTTTCTTGTCCAGTGAAGAAACAGGTAAACAGAAACAAACATGGTGGCTTTTCCTATGGTATACTACTGCATATATAAAAAGGCTACATTATTTACTTTCTAAAACATTTTCTCTATGATGATACAGACACACCATTCTCTTCCATAATATAACAAATGTAATGTTTTAAAACTACATTGTTCTTTAACTTTGTGTCACTTCTCTACAGAACTGCAACCCAAGACTCACAGGATATTTAAGCCAAATGGAAATGAATTTAGTTCCCTGCAATCTTTAACATTGAATGAAGCATTGACATGATAACACTTGAGAACATTAGATTTCAACAAGTTCTTTCAGCAGCTACATCTCTTCTTTATTCAAACAGACTAGTCATGGCTTGATCTTAGCTGTGTAAGAAGAAAGTGGAGATATTGTGTTTATAATATACAATCACTGAGATTAGAGACTATGCATTGCCATTTAATGTCACTGCCCAAGTAAAAAACAAATACTGTCCTTTGAGGATGAACACAACCTCACAACTTCTAACTTGCTATGTGGAGAGAAATAAAAAAAAAACATACTGGACACACAGCCACCTCTTCCAGTGTGTCGTGCCTGATGACCAGATCATTGTCCAACAGACTCTTGCCCTCCTGTGTCACTTCCCATCTCCTTTACACTGTAAGCTCTCGGGAGCAGGGTCGTCACTTCCTCATGTGTCACAATGTCTGTCTTGTCCTTTGTCGTTCAGGGTTCCCCATGTAACTAGTTATGTGTGTCTTGCGTTTTTCCCCTTAATTCATTTTCTGCAACATTTGTAAAGGACATTGGAAACCATTAGCGGCTCTTTTACATTGTCATCCGGTCTCTACAGTTATCTCTCCGGAGCAGGCACCTGTACTACTCTGTATCAGAGACTTTGTCTTGCTATAAGTCATATACTGATGATGCTCTTTGTAATTTTGTAAATACAAACCAAGTTTTAGCTCTGTGATGTGTGGTCTTTCTTTCCTTGTAAAAATATCTCTCATCTTGAACTCCATTAAGCATTTGGTTCTTCTACTTCTACTGGAGACTGTTGTACTCTGCTTGCTCTCTGCTCTTGGTCCGGTGAACCAAACTTTTTAAAAAGACAATGGGCATCACACTAGGCACTAATCATATAGCCCTGCACAGTACGGGTATATAAAAAATATATATCAAGTTCCATATTGTCCTCCACATTACATATGTATAATTAGCCATCCACACAGGTATATAAACATATTGTAAACGCACATTACAGGCATATAGAAAATAATAGCAAGCTCCATTTTGCTCTGTATATTACTGATTATATAAAGATATAGCAAGCTCCATATAGCCCTGCACATTGCACTTATTATTGGACCTTATAATGGACCTTATCTCTATCCATCCTCCTCTCCTGCAAATTCCTCAAAGGCATGCAGGGTAGTGGGAGGAGCGAAGGTTTAAGTTGCTTGTAACCAGTAAACATTCTCATGAAGGCTTGATTGTGAATGCTTAATTGACACCATTTTAAATTGAGAGTAATTAAAAGTATTATCATTCCTACTACATAATGTAGATCTGTGGCCTCTGTGGCTCTGGAACCCCCAAGGGTGTGGGTGGGTGCCTGTTGTTTCCGCCCTCCCCAAAATGAGTGGGACCGTCTGTCATCCAGTCAGCTGTCGCATACACTCTATAACTAGTGGTGTGAGCAAGCACAAGGTGGAGGAGGGAAGTAGTAAATAAGAGCACTGGATGAGTTGGGGCAAATGGGGGCTTTTTCTAGGGGCCCAAAGTTATAACTAGATTCATCTTTTTAAAAGCATAAAATGAAATAAAAATATGTCTCTTATCAATGGGGCAGCGCTGTGCCTATTACTGAGATGCAGAGCCCCCACCTTGAGGGGATCCTCACTCACGAGTCCCACTGTGCTCACACTCCCTTTTCGGGCCTCCTTTAGTCCTTCCTAGAATTGTTGTGCCTTTCAAGGTCATCTCTGGCCCTCTCTGTGGGGATCTCTGAACCCAGCTGACACACAGTCCTCCAGCGATTTGCTCTGGCCCGTGGAAGTACTCATGCTCCCCGCCCTGCCACACGTTAGTTATCAAATGGCCCTCTTCATCTAACCACAGCCCTTCCCACCCCCTCTCTCCACCTCCACTTTCCACTATGGCTCTATGGTCCCTCTTCCTCTCTTCCTTCTCCTCTCCTTTCTTCTCTCTCCCCATCCTTTGTCTCCCGTTTTTCTCTCCCCCTTCATTTTCTTTACCGCACTTCACTCTTCCTTCCTTTACCCACCTCTCCAGTCTCTTCTACTGTCCTTCACTCCTCATTCCACTCTTTCCCTAATTTTGCCTTCTCTCTTTCTTTATCGCCCCCTTCACTCTCCCCTGCTCTTTCCCTTTCTTCTTCCTTCCTTGTCTCCCTCTTGCTTTTCACCATTCTTCTCTGTTCTGTGTTTACCCAATTCTTCTACCCACAACCTATCACTCCTGTCTCTTTCTCTATATTCCCCTACTTATCTATCTCTCTTTTCCATTCTCTCCCTCCTCCCCAATCTCCCTTTTGTGCCCTCGTGTCTCCTTCCCTGCACCAGGGCAGTCCTCTGGGGAGGGAGGGACGTTGCTGTGTAATTTTTCTTTTTGCATTTTTTTTTGTACTGTAGGGGCCACGATGAGGGGTGGTTGCTGTGTGGAGGTGGATGTTAAGAGGCACTGGATGCTATGTGAAGATGGCTGCTGAGATTGATTGGGTATTATGTAGAGCTAGTATATCTATAAGAATATATATATATATATATATATATACTGGGGCGGAACTTCTGTTGTTGCACTTGGTGCAATGCACCGGGGGCCAGCTCTGGGAGGGAGGCACCCAATCCATTATTATTTTATATGCCTCTGGACCCCCACCCCTTCCCCTCCTACCCCCTTCCTCCCCGGCCCCTCCTGCCTCTCGCCTTTTCCTCCAAGCTTCCTTGCTTTCTTAACAGTTCTGTGATTCTACCATGCGTGTCTTCTGCCTTATATAGGGTATCGCAAATGACGTCACACACACTTGGTGTCATTCTGAATTCCCTGCTGCAGCCAGAAGAAGCGCAGGGAAGAATTGCAGAGCTGTTGAGAGCAAGGGAGCCTGATGGTATAGGAGAAAGGGAAAGGGGAGAGCCAGGTGAGGCCAAGGGAGCCCAGACGGAAAGTGGAAGGGGGTCAGGGGAAGGGGGGAAGGGAATGGGTGTGAGTATATTTATATGCCTAGCTCTTCAAACCATAGCCATTTTCAGACATGTACTGTATATGTTTGTGTGTGTATATATATATATATATATATATATATATATATATATATATATATATTGTGACCAAGATGGCCGTGTAGAGCGGTGCTTTCTTGAGTTAGAAACAGATACCTTCTGGTGAGGCATCAAACAGGTTTAGTATGAAATAAAAAACAAACAGGAGCAGTAACTCTGCTTAAATAACGAAAATAAACATCTACATATATGGACTGACTGTGACAAAGGAACGCCCTGACTATACCTGTGCAGCTTACCTGCAACAGGGACAAAAAGACTACACCCCGGTGTCTTCAGGACGGAGCTCCCACACTCCGTTGTACTCGGGAAGGAGTAATTTCGTAGGAATAGAGCCACCTAGTGGCAAAGACAAAGACAGTCTTTTGATAATTATAATTTGCCACCTTGTGGCCAGGTTACGAATAGTCTCTGGTTATTGAAAGATTGCCACCTTGTGGCCAGGATACACATAGTCTCCGACTATTGTTATATTGCCACCTTGTGGCCAGGATACAAACAGGCTCTTGTATATCGGTAGTCTTTTCCACGTTTCTACATCAGTAGCCGCGTATGAAGCATAGGGCCCGCCCGTCTCTCCCGTATGCTTCACCCCATGGACCCTTTGATTCAGCAGTATTAAATTATAGCATATGTACTGGTCAAACACTCCGCAACTTCCCTGGGGCATAATCAGTCTGGTACGTTGAAACAGGGCCTCTGTCAGCTCCAAGCTCAGCACACCGCTTCTCCAAATAGTACTCTTTAGTAAAAATAGTGCAGGTCACAACAGTCCACGATATCTCACAGGTATTGTTTTCAGTCACTCTCTAAGGCTCAGGTATACAGCTGGACTTGTACCTTTCTGCTCCAAGAATCCGCAGGATCTCACTCACCACATGGCTTCTCCAAACAGTTCACCTTGGTTATCCCTGCAGCAATTCAGGCAGCTGTTAGTCCTCTCAACTCGCTGTACTTTATAGGCTCCTTACAGCTTGTCTCCTAGGCAAGTCCTCAGCTTCTGGCTTCAGCTTCCAAACTACTCAGGCCAGAGCCTACTCAGCAGCACACCCCTCCTCTTCACTGGGGCTTCCTGGGGTTTTTATGCTGTAGCACGGGAATTTAAGTGTTTTAACTACCTGAGAGCTGGATACAAGGAGCAGTAAGGCCAATGGCTTACATAACAGCCCTCAATAATCTGTCTCAGTTCCTTACATTCTCACAATATATATATATATATATATATATATATATATATATATATATATATATATATTATATATATATATATACAGTGCCTTGCAAAAGTATTCACCCCTCTTGACTTTTTACCTATTTTGTTACATTACAGCCTTAAGTTCAATGTTTGGTTAATCTGAATTTTATGTGATGAGTCAGAACACAATAGTCTAAGTTAGTTAAGTGAAATGAGAAAAATATATACATAAACTATTTTTTCGAAATAGAAAAAAGAAAACTGGCATGTGCGCATGTATTCACCCCCTTTGTTATGAAGCCCATAAAAAGCTCTGGTGCAACCAATGTCAGAAGTCCAACAATTAGTGAAATGATGTCCACCTGTGTGCAATCTAAGTGTCACATGATCTGTCATTACATATACACACCTTTTTTGAAAGGCTCCAGAGGCTGCAACCCCTAAGCAAGAGGCACCACTAACCAAACACTGCCATGAAGACCAAGGAACTCTCCAAACAAGTAAGGGACAATGTTGTTGAGAAGTACAAGTCAGGGTTAGGTTATAAAAAAATATCCAAATATTTGATGATCCCCAGGAGCACCATAGAAGCTATCATAACCAAATAGAAAGAAAATGGCACAACTGCAAACTTGCCAAGAGACGGTTGCCCACCAAAACTCACGGACCAGGCAAGGAGGGCATTATCAAAGAGGCAGCACAGAGACCTAAGGTAACCCTGGAGGAGCTGCAGAGTTGCACAGCAGAGACTGGAATATCTGTACACAGGACGACAATAAGCTGTATGCTCCATAGAGTTGGGCTTTATGGCAGAGTGGCCAGAAGAAAGCCATTACTTTCAGCAAAAAACAAAATGTCACGTTTTGAGTTTGCGAAAAGGCATGCGGGAGACTCCCAAAATGTATGGAGGAAGGTGCTCTGGTCGGATGAGACAAAAATGTAACGTTTCGGTCATCAAAGAAAACGCTATGTCTGGCGCAAACCCAACATATCACATCACCCAAAGTTCACCATCCCCACAGCAGCCGGGACTGGGAAACTGTCCAGAGTTGAAGAAAAGATGGATGGTGCTAAATACAGGGATATTCTTGAGCAAAACCTGTACCACTCTGTGCGTGATTTGAGGCTAGGACGGAGGTTCACCTTCCAGCAGGACAATGAGCCCAAACACACTGTTAAAGCAACACTTGAGTGGTTTAAGGGGAAACATGTAAATGTGTTGAAATGGACTAGTCAAAGCTTAGACCTCAATCCAATAGAAAATCTGTGGTCAGACTTAAAGATTGTTGTTCACAAGCGCAAACCATCCAACTTGAAGGAGCTGGAGCAGGTTTGCAAGGAGGAATGGGCAAAAATCCCAGTGGTAAGATGTGGCAAGCTCATACAGACTTATCCAAAGCGGCTTGGAGCTGTGATTGCCGCAAAAGGTGGCTCAACAAAGTATTGACTTTAGGGGGGTGAATAGTTATGCACATTAGCTTTTTCTGTTATTTTATCCTATTTGTTGTTTACTTCAAAATAAAAAAATAAAAAAATATTCAAAGTTGTGGGCATGTTCTGTATATTAAATGATGCAAATCTTCAAACAATCCATGTTAATTACAGGTGTTTAGGCAACAAAACACGAAAAATGCCAAAAGGGGTGAATACTTTTGCAAGGCACTGTATATATGGGATTTTACCATAAAGTGGAGCTATGTTACAGGCAGAGGAGCATCATGCAGGCAGGAGGTAAGAGGTATAGCTAAGGGAAGATAAGCAGTTATGGAAAGGGGTCTTGAGGGAGGTACACTGACTGACTTGGTAACGGAGTACCCAGTGCAAAATATTTTTTCCAACCCCTGGGGGAGGGGGGGGGGGGGGGGTCTGTCAATTTTTTCTCTTTTCAAACTTGCAAAATGAAGAATTATGTTATTATTACTATGATCTTTGTATCGCGTCAACATATTCTGTAGCACTGTACAGGGAAGGAGAAAAAGGAAATATACAATATGTAGTATTGACAACGGCAGAAAAAGAGGGCCATGTTTTGAGCTTCAAGTCATTGATACCTAAGATCAATCTACTACATTAAGCTTTTCTACGTATAAAAATTATACAATTTTAATGAGTGTGAACTGCAAGACATTGCATGTCATTGTAAAGCACAACTCTTTTTTTTTATTACTACATTTCTAAGAAATCTATAATAACAATACTTTCGTAAGTGTAATGAATTATTGAGCAATGTTTTTTTAAACAAGCAACTAATTTATAGATCACCATATAAGCCTGTAAACCAATAGGTTAGAATGCTATATTACAAGGAAACATCAAATATTTTTCCATAGTGGTTCCATTAAAGAAACAGTTGTTGTGTTTTTAGTTGTTCAGTCGTGTCCGACTCTTCGTGACCATAGGGGCCGCCGCACGCCAGGTACATCTCTCAGTCACGGCCTCTCTGAGCTTGATTAAATTCATGTTCATCGCTTCAATGATCTCATCTATACATCTCTGCCTCGGTCTCCCCCTTCTTTGTGTGCCTTCAATCTTTCCCAGCATTAGAGTATCTCATGATATTGCCAAAATATTTGAACTTCAACCTTATGATCATAGCTTCCAGTGAACAGTTTGTCTTGATTTTCTGAAGTACTGATTTATTAGATCTTCTCGCAGTCCAAGGGATTCTAAGCAGTTTCCGCCAACACCACAATTCAAAGACTTCAATTCTATGGCCTCAGCCTTCTTTATGGTCCAGCTCTCACATCCGTATGTTGCTACAGGGAATACCATTGTTCTAACTATGTGGACCTTTGTTGATAGGGTAATGTCTTTACTTTTTTACTAGCTTGTCCAGACTTGCCATAGCTTTCCTCCCCAGAAGTAAACGTCTTTTAATTTCATGGCTACAGTCACCATCTGAAGAGACCTTGGATCACAGGAAAATAAAATCAGTCACTGCCTCCATTTCTTCCACATCTATTTTCCAGGAACTGATATTGCTGTTTGCCATGATCTTTGTCTTTCTAACGTTGAGCAGCAGACCAGCTTTTGAATTTTCTTCCTTTACCCTCATCAATAAGTCCTTTAGTTCCTCCTCACTTTCAGCCATCAGTAGTATCATCGGCGTATCTGAGATTTTTGATGTTTCTTCCAGCAATATTGATTCTGGCTTTGGACTCATCCAGTCCAGCCTTACGCATGATGTATTCTGAATATAAGTTAAATAAATAAGGTGAAAATATACAATCTTGTCAAACACCTTTTCCTATCTTGAACCATTCTGTTATCCCATGTTCGATTCTAACCATGGCTTCTTGGTCAATTTACAAATTCCCCAGTAGGTTGATTCGATGATCAGGTTATCCCATCTCCTTAAGAACTTGCCATATTTTGTTGTGATCCACACTGTCAAAGGCTTTAAAATAGCATATGAAGCAGAAGTAAATGATTTTCTGTAACTCTCTTGCTTTCTCTATTATCCATCGGACATTGGCAATTTAATCTCTTGTGCCTTTTCCTCTGTGGAAGCTGGCTTGAACATCTGGTAGTTCCCAGTCCACATATTGTTGGAGCCTGGCTTGTACGATCTTAAGCATTACCTTGCTGGCATGTGAAATGAGTGCAATTGTTTGATAATTGGAGCACTCTTTAGCACTGCCTTTTTTTGGGATTGGGATGTAGACTGACCTTTTCCAGTCTATTGGCCATTGTTGAGTTTCCCAAATGTGTTGGCATAAGGCAAGTAAGACACAGTACCTTCCTATACAATTTTGAATAGTTCAATTGGGATTCTATTAACTTCTGCAGCCTTGTTATTAGCAAGGCATCCTAGGGCCCATCTCACTTCCCTCTCCAACTGGCTCCAACTAACTGGACAAACTATTGAGGTCATCACTGCAGTAAAGTTCCTTCCTGTATAGAGCTTCAGTGTATTCCTGCCTCCTCGTCCCTACCATTTTTGTCTTTTATCACGCCCACTTTGGCATGGAAGGTGCCTTTTAGGTTCCCAATTTTTTTGAAGATCTCTTTTCGGTTATTTTCGTCAATCTCTTTACATCTTCTTATTGTACAATGTCTCCTTGTCTCTTTTTGCTATCCTCTGGAATTCTGCATTCAGTTGGACAAATCTTTTCTTATCTACACTACCTTTCGCTTTCCTTCTTTCCTCGGTTACTTTCAAAGCCTCAACAGATAACCAGTTTGACTTCTTTCTTTTCTTTCTTTTAGGGATATTCTTTGTTGCTCTTTCCTGGATTATGTTGCAAACTTCGGTCTAAAGTTCTTCAGGCATTCTATCTTCCATGTCTAGTCCCTTAAATTTATTGTTTACGTCCACTGAATATTGACTGGGGATACTATTATTTTGTATCTGCTTGGTCTGATAATTTTCCCTCTTTTCTTCAGTTTAATTCTGAACTTTGCAATAAAAAGCTCATGGTCTGAGCCGCAGTCAGCTCCAGGTCTTGTTTTAGCTGACTGTATAGAGCTCTTACATCTTAGGCTACAAAGTATATAGTCAATCTGATTTCTATATTGACCATCTGGTGATGTCCATGTGTAGAGTCGTCTCAGAGGCTGTTGAAAGAGGGTGTTTGCTACGACCAGAGAATTATCTTGCCAAAATTCTACTGATCCCTGACCTGCTTCATTCTGTACCCCAAGGCCAACCTTGCCAGTTATTCCAGGTGTCCTTTGGTTCCCTACTTTAGCTCCAATCTCCTAGGATGACAGTAACATCTTTTCTTGGTGTTGTATCTATGACGTGTTGAAGATCTTCATAGAACTGGACAACTTCAGCCTCTTCAGCATCCATGGTTGGACCATAGACTTGGATCACTGTGATGTTAAATGGCTTGCCTTGATTTCAAATTGAAATCATTCTGTCATTTATTGGGTTTTAACCGAGCACCGCTTTGGCCACTCTTTGATTAACTATAAAGGCTACTCCATTTCTTCTGCGGGATTCTTGAGTAGAATATTTGGTGGTTGTCTGATGTGAAATGTCCCATTCCAGTCCATTTAAGTTCACAAAATTCCCAGGATATCGATGTTTTGCCTTGTCATCTCTATGTCTAGTTTACCTTGGTTCATTGTTGTAACATTCCAGGTTCCTATGCTGAATTGTACTTTCCAGCATCAGACTTTCCTTTCCCATCCAAGCACATCCGCAGCTTTGGCTCAACCACTTCATTAGATCTGGTGCTACTCGTACTCACCCTCTGCTCTTCCTCAGTAATGTGATAGGCACCTTCTGACCTCAGGGGCTCATCTTCCAGTGCCATATGGGTATATCTCTGGTTGTGCTTGTCCATAGAGTTTTCTTAGCAAAGTTACTGGAGTGGGTTGCCAGTTCCTTCTCCAGTGGACCGTGTTTCAACTGACCTCTCTGCTATGACCTGCCCATCTTGAGTGAGCTTTCAAGGTATAGCTCACAGCTTCATTGAGGTACACAAGCACCTTCACCACGACTAGGTAGTGATCCAGAAGGGGAATGTAACCTGAGTTCTTGTGTTATTCTTTTATTGAATACTAAAGAAACAGTAGTATTCAATAAAAGAATAACACAAGAACTCAGGTTACATTTCTACACTAAAATAATATAATGCATAGGGGTTTCCGTTTCCTCTGCTTTCCTTCCCCCCTAAGTATAACTTTAAACTTAATCTGTCAGCCGATGGCTCTATTGATATATTGTAAGATACTTTGGTAGATGCTAATTGGTTATGCTCCTCCTGGATCGCTAACTTGGTTTGGTGAAGGGACTTGTGTACCTCAATGACGCTATGAGCTATACCATCTCATTGCTCATATAGGAGCTTCCACTGCAATCAAAAACAAATTTGGTCATCAGAAACCAAAATGGTAGATTCAACTGCAAGATAATGGGAGCCTCTCCCCCTCTACTTTACTGGCCATGCGATGAGCACCTTCAGCGCTCATTGCGAGTCTATTTACTCCCTTGTGTCTCATTTCCCCCCATAGTCTCCCTCCCTTGTGTCTCCTACCCCCTTGTGTTTTACCCCCTCTCCCTCCTGTGTCTTTCCCCCTGTCCCTCGTGTCTCTTTCCCCACCTCTCCCTCCCCTGTGTCTCTTGCCCCCTCTCCCTCCCCTGTATCTCTTCCCCCCCTGTGTCTCTTTCCCTATGTCTATTCCCCTCCCTCGTGTCTGTTCGCCCCCTTTACCCTCCCCTGTGTCTCTTCCCCCTCCTCTCACTCCCCTGTGTCTCTCCCCCCCCTCGGTGTTTCTCCTCCCCCTGTGTCTCTCCCCCCTCTCATTCCCCTGTGTCTCTCCCCCCTCCTCTCACTCCCCTGTGTCTCTCCCCTCCTCTCACTCCCCTGTGTCTCTCCCCCCTCCTCTCATTCCCCTGTGTCTCTCCCTCCCCCTCCTATGTGTCTCGCCCCCCTGTGTCTATCCCCCCTCTCTCCACCCCTGTGTGTCTCCCCCCTCCCCTGTGTCTCTTGCCCCCTCCTCTCCCTGCCCTGTGTTTCTCCCCACTCCTCTCCCTGCCCTGTGTCTCTCCCCTCTCCTCTGTGTCTTCCCCCTCCTTCCCTGTGTGTCTTCCCTCCTCCTCATGTGGCTTCGGCGCGCAATGCGCCTGCGTGTGCCGCTGCCGCACAATGCGCGGGCACTATGTGCATGCGCCCCGGTGCGCAAGGCGCATGGGCAGCTTACGCTGCGCAATGGCCCTGCACAGCCCGTTGCGCAATGCGCAGTTGTCAAACTGCGATTTGTCACAAGTGTGACGACGAATCGCAGTTTGACAATTATTATATGTGATATACAACCGTGGCAGGTAAAGGGTAAAACAATAATAAAAAGTGACTGGGTGTCCCCTGGGTCCTCTCAACATCTAGGGCCCCTCCCCCCACATCTCCTTGTGTTTTGGGACATATTAACCACCTTATCTACTCTCTCCCACACTAAATATATATTACCTGCCCTGTGGGTGACCTAATGGACCATAATAATCCCTATTCCCTATGGGACCACCTCAGTACTCTATGGGACCATCTAATTGCCCAACTCTACCTATCCCCAAAGCACATAATATAAACCCCTATACCACGGAGTTATAGGGACCCCATGGTATCCTAACCACTACCTACTATTCCCCATTGTTGTCCATATGGACGCCCACAGTCTCTAACACTAACACCTTATAAAAAACCTACACTAAACAGAAAAAAATAAAATAATAATTCCATTAAAATATAACTTAAAATTAAAACAATTGCTATAAAATAAAAAATAAATAATAAAATGTTATTACATAAAAGGACAACAAAGTGAAAGGCACTCAATCTAAAACAATACCTAAGTAGGTTTGCTCTATAGGCCTGGTAATCCACTCTGAGATCAGCCTATTTAGCCACTTGTGCCCTTCACAGGGAGAAATATCCTGTAGTATATCACTCTGGTCTCACTCAGAGTGATCCAGCCCCGAAATGCCAGGCAATTCTACCTTACAAACAGCAAAACCCAGACGTACGTTTTGGCTTTTCCTGGGCCTCGTCAGTGAGGTGTAGCTGATCATCCGTAAGACATAGTGAAAAGGGATGGGGGAGGGATGGGGGAGGGACGCTGTGCCCCACACACTCACCAGGCCCTAGAGGAGGCCCTGAAATCTGCATTTCCCCCGCTGGTAGGTGACTTCCGCGCTGGGTGAGATACACCAGACCCCTTGCACCCTTCCTGCAGACAGTTCCAGCAGGTTGCAGTTATTCGCGGATTTTGTGCATTCGCAGGGTACCAGGGCACAGAACCCCAGCGAAAGTCCAAGGTTTACTGTAGATGGTGCTGTGGGAGGTTGAGTTTACACGTTGGGTTTAGGTTCACTTCAAGCACCAGCTGGGCTTTACAAAAAATGTAAGATTAGGGTAGATTTCATTACACTTTAGGTAAAACCAACATAAAGCAGGGAACATGTGGCTATCACTGATTAGGGTTTACAGTATATGTAAGGGTTTGACAGATGTGCCTGGCTTGCTGCTTAGGGTCATGTAGAGTCGGACACGACTAAACAACTAAACAGCAACAAAGGACTTTTCACTCGCATAATACAGACTTATGATAATCATTTAACTGCTCTCGGGTTATTGAATAGTTGTATCCATTATTATATACTGTACTATTGCTTAACTGCACAACCTTGCATTTGTTTAAGTTATGGCTAAGTCTCTTAAAACTTTAAAAAAATAATTGTTCTGTCATTTTAGGTCACTGAAGGTGCAGAGAGATAAGACCGTTGCCAAAGGTAATGAGGACAGAGAAACAATAACATCTCCTTCTGTAACAGAATGCATCAGTCACCCTGTCCTTGACACACACTGTATTGTTGGATTGTTTGGAATGTATTTGTATCAACAGAAAAAGTTTCCATATGCAGATATTATCATATAAAAGTCGTTTAGAACCACAAGGTCATGCAAAAAAGACATATTTTGTATCTGTTTGAGTGAATTATATTATTTTTTTCAATTTGAGATTCATTGTTTTGACATACTTAGCTTACTGGTTAATTTGTATTCTTATATTTATACTTCAGGTTTCTATAAAATACATTAAAGGCCCATTTGTCAAATGCTCAATGGTAGAAGGCTCATGTGGTAAAGTGAGGGTAGTAACACTCCCTATATTTCCTATAGAGTCTAGTTGTCAAGGTGGGATGTCTCTCAGTAGCTTGTGGTTAGGGTGCCTTAGGGTCCATAGGATTGACCATGGTCCATTGTATGAGTTAATGTTAAATGCCATGGGAGACCCTCATGATGATATGTTAGGATACCATGAAGTCCCTGTGAACCCCCATGTTAAAGGGGTTAATATTAGGTGCTATGGGGATTGGCACCCCCCTGGTGGTCTATAGGGATCCCATGGGATATATTATGTATTAGGATCATGGGAGTCTAATGGTAGATATCAACAGGGCCCTTGGGAGTCCATATGGACCCCAATACGGCATAGGGACTATGGGGGTCCATTGGGTCCTCCACGGTGCAGGTAATATTTATTTAGTGTAATTGGGAGTAGTTAAGGGGGTTATTAAGGCAAGGCCCCATGGAAAACATAGGAAGTGAGATACAGTATATAACTCCACAGTTTCTGTCACGTGGTAGGTAATATGAATTCTTTGGGGAAAATTTGCCATTGCAGCCTTTCACAACCCTTCTCAGTTCCTGTAATAGTTTAGTGAAACTGCCTTTATATGAACTTAAAAAAGTACCATCTAAGAGCCCTATTCTATTTGAGCCAAGTAAACTATCGACAAATGAAAAATTTTGCTGAGGGAGCTTTTTGCAATAATATTACGTGTTAATTAAATGCCCTACACAAGTAATATTAATGAGCACAGCTAAATATCGTAAATCCAAGCCTTTAAGTAAATTAAAAGGTTCAGGATTATAGGTTCCCTACCCCAATCTCCCCATCTACATAACAATAGGGGTCCATTGAGACCCCCATGGCACATAAAATGTTCATAAATATTATTATTATTATAATTATTATTATTAACTTTTATATATAACAAGCCAACATATTCTGTAGTGCTATAAAGGGTTTAAAAACAAGGTAAAATACAATATTAATAAATTGAAAAAAAAACAGAGAGCCCAAATTTTGAGCTTAATTAAGAGTTGGCGGAAGGGAAGTAGTTTCTTGAATCAGGAGGAGGTTAAGTTTTCCAGGAGTCCGGGAAGACAGGAGGAGGGGAGAGAAACACAGTTAGAGCTTTTGGGAGATCTGGAGGCCCGTAAGTGAGGTCACAAGCTATTTTGCTATTCACTTGGCGTCTGAGTTAGAAGCTTTAAAAAATGTCGATAAACTCGTAACTTACAGCCTCCAGATGCCTTTGATCTGTCACTTTCGCAAAGCTAGAATCGCGAATCGAAATTCAATTTCTCAATTTCCCCAAGCCCCCAAATGTTTTCACACCCGTAAATGGCAAATGAAAGAGAAAATCCTATGAGTGCTAGACAGGACCTGCACAGGGTTAAACACCTATTCTGAATCACTGTAAATGGAAATAATAAAATCACTACTGCACTGTAAATAACGGGGAAAACGATGACATTAGATTTAATCACACAACTGTCTCAAGCCCGCAAATCGTCAGGAAATCAAATTTATTTTTATGTGTCATTTCGGGGTTAAATCAATCTCGGGTATCAATGAGTTAATACATATCAGGCCACCCATATGGACTAGAACAGTATTGGCATTCATTTTAATAATTCTTGATTTTGCGGGTTTGAGAGTCTGAGCGCATAGCGGACCCCCGAACCTAATTGATTGACATGTAACCTCCATGTTTTACTGACGTAATTATGACAGTCTCGCCTTCTATTGGCTGATTCGAAATGGGTGGTTACAGGCTTGCTGAATTGATCAGGTTCCCACCCTGAACTGCTACGACCCAGTGCATGGTTTACGGTTTTGGCTTGGGGCCCGTAATTTGCTGCCTTGAGCAATTGAATAGCATCGCAATAGGAGATGAAAGGGAGCCCGCAACTCACTTGCAAACATTCGGCTGTCTGTGATTGAGTTGTGGGCTTTGAATTGTGGCCCTGTATTAAGAAGAAAGGAAGGATCAAGAAGGGGGGATAGACCTCTGTATAGACCCCCAGGGTATATATCTTAACGTCTAAGATAGTACCCCAGATAACCCCTACTTACAATGGGGGTCTATACAGACCGCCATGATAAACTAAATTGACACCCTACCTACCATGGGGTTCTATTCAGACCCCCAAGGTAACATAAAATAACACATGAAGTGCCATGGCACTCTAAGCAGAGCACTACACTAAACTATTAAGAATAATCCCCCAATAAGCTACAGCAAATTAAAATCCACTATATTACACAGATTTAGAAAAAAAAAAAAATATATATATATTACCAAAACTAAAAACAGATTACCAATAATCTAAAAAAAATACGTACCTAGTTCAAATGATCATCCAGCGATGATCATCGATGCCCTACTCCTCCCTTTTCTGCTCTGGACCAGGTTGGCTATACATGTTTCAGGTCCTCTTAATAGAAGACCCCAATCCTTTCTTGTGGGCCAAGAAAGATCCCTCCAAAAAAAAAAACTGCCACTAAAATAACTAAACTAATTACCTAGGAAGATCTCTCCGACAGCAAATGACCATTGTCACTCTTTCTGCGGCACAAATAGAGTTTTTGAGCATTATGATTGGCTGAAATAGATGTCAACCACATTTCAACCAATCAGATTGGGTTTATAGTTTCACTCAGCTCAATGCGATTTTTGAAATATTTGGTCCAATCAGATTGCTCAGATTGAGGGATCTAAAATCTGATCAATCTGATTGGTCAAAATAGATTATGCCTTTGCGAGTGCTCTGGAGTACTCGCAATATTTTTAGAAAAAAACAGGGATATTAGGAGTTGCGAGAGACAAATCATTTTAAGTGATTTGGAATTGAATAGCTTTTTGGTGTTTAAAAAACTCTTAACATTCCTGATGTGGGAAAATCAATGGGAAATCTTGTCGTATTTTGTTGCTTGTTGTAGTCCTCAGGGGTAGCTCTCTCGCAATCATGCTGCCAGGGGTAAAAGGAATAGCTAAGGAAAGTTACTGGGCACTTTTTGATGGTATAACTTTGCAATAGGGGGACTAGGGATATTTTTACTTTTTAAAGCATGGCTCAATATATTATTACATTTTCCCATTTTGCAATCATCAAATAACTTTGTGAATGGTCTCTCAGAGGCATTGCAACTGCTATGAAACTTCTGAGAAACTGGCACTTTAACATGGTGAGACAGCTTCTCATACTACAAGCATAGCATGACATAGGACCCTCATGGTGTCTGAAATATTACAATGTTATTGCCTTTACCATGTTGCAAGATACAAATAGATAAGATTAAGTATAAGAGATTTAATAGTGTGTATTGGTGAGTTTGGATGTGCACATATTTTTTTCTATTTTATTTACTATCATTATTGGTCACATTTTAATAATTTAAAGGGCCTCTACAGTTGCACAATGATAGATAGTAGACAGGCATGCATTCTCCTTTTTCACGTTGTTGCTGCATATATATAGAGGTAATGTTTTTTTTAGATAACTGAATGTTTGTATCAAGCACTGAAACTGTTGTATAAATAATCAGACTTCACCAATTAGGACATAGGGAACTTTTGTGCAGTGCTGTATAGATTTTTACACTTGTTCCCAATCATGTGGATAGATAGCTCAATGGTAGAATGTTACGGTACCCCCACACATATAAGGGGGCGCCAAGGCCGTTTTAGCCGATCCGCCCGTCCAGTGATATAGGGACAGCTACTGCAGGACAACAATTCCCCCAAACTGGATCCAAGGTGAATATGCTCCAAGCTTTGAACTGGAACCTCACGAATAGCCGCTAGCAGCTGAACAGGAAAAGCACCCAAGATGCTTACACTCCTGGCAGTCAGTCTGTAACAGCATCCCATGAATCCCCCCAAGAACGAGACATAAGCTCTGTGTTTGAGGGTCAAGCAGTGAACTCTCTTCTTTATTAATTACAAAGACGTATTAAAACCATTTCCACATACACAGTAGAGGGTGGGGCTACCTGAGGTCAGCCCCTAATGGCCTCTAGCCAATCACATAGTGTCACACCGTGGGAAATATGAGACTCCTCCCAGGTCCGCCCACTAGGTGTGGCTAATAGAGTCATTTGGCTTCTGACCACCGGAGGGGAAACATGGCCTTTTGCTGTCCCCTGTGCCCCTGCTAAGAAAGCTGAGAAACCCCAGGGGTTTTGGAGCCGGCATGTCTGGAACTCCCTTTGTTAAGCTATCTCCCCTGCTGTGCCTGTAGATAACCTTTGCTCTTAACCATCTGGCCTTAGTGACTCATAGATGGGGGTGGTCAGAATCTGAAACAAATTTCTACACATTTTTCATAACTTTAAAAGTATGCATCACATTCACATAAAACGTACATTTTCAGAATCAGCATACTCCAAATACAAACATGTGTCAAAATGATACAAATTGGTCCAGTGGTTCAAAAGTTAGATCATAGTCCTTTCTGACCAAATGAAGCATGGCTTCCATGTCTTTGTAGGGGGAAAGTCAACATGGGCCGTAGTCAAACGGCAGAATGTGGGCAACCAAGCTTCTACAATTCGCAGTGACGAGACTGATCTCGTCACATAGAACATCTTTGCTTTTACAGTGCGTTGACAGTCGCAGCCACTTATACTTTTCAGGCAGCATCTATGACTGCCAGTCTTGAGATAAATTTCAATTACAATATTGCATTCAAACGTGACCAACCTTCACTCTTTCCACCACCTGCAAAGGATTGCAAAATACCCCCTCTCCCCTGAACAACTTGCACAGGATAAATTATAGCAAACTGTTTATGCTTCACATGTAGCTGATGAAATAAACAAAGAAAGTTGACTGCACTGCTTCATTTACTTGACTGGATGGCCAAATGTACGTTATTTGTCTTTATTGCCATCATACTCATGGTCTATGCAGCTGCTTGAGGGAGGGCTTCAAGTAAGTTCTTAATCAATTTTAAAAACTTGACAGTCTTCCATGTGAGTTTATGAACCTCTATATGCTGCGTTATGTGTCTTTTATGTTTTTGTTAATCTAAAAATAATGTATTATCTCATATACAGTTGTGCTGCAGTTGAACCCACTATTTTGTTTTACTGGTCTGCTTCTAGAAGAGGGAGGAGACCTTGAATGCAGAGGAAGTTTTCATGTTCAACTATGCAGAGGTGGCAAGTCCAAATGCCGGAGCGTTCTACAGATTTAATAGTAAGTTTACAAAGACACACACTTAAAAAGCTGAAACAAGCAATTTGAAATAGCAATAATATAATAATAAAAAGCAATAATAATAGCACATAATATTTGTATACAGAAGCAAAAAATTAGAATTTTGCATTTTTTTATTTTAAGAGAATATTTTAAAAATGATATTACACTATTTCTTAAAGAAAATATTGACCTAACAGTTATACATAATCTATTTTCGTATATGGTACCCTGTTTTTAAAGTAGGATTTCAGGGGTCATAATCATATGACATGACAATATTTAAGCAAGCCAATAATTTACTTCTTAGACACAGCCAATAGTAAATGAGACCGTCATCATGACGTCAGTAAAACATTGAAGTTACACGTAATCTGCAACCAGAGGATACAAATGAATTAGTGCCAATAAGTAATATTTGCTGATCGTGCTCGCAATCTAGCACTCTATAAAATACATTAGATCATCTGTTCTAGTCCATGTGGGTTTCAAGATATGTATTAACCCCTTGAGTTCCAGGAGCGATATTACTCAGAAATAACATTTAAAATTAATATTTTTTAATTGCAAATTTGTAGGTTTGAGACTGTTCTGCAATTAATTCTAATGTCCTTAAAGTACAGGTCTGATAAAATATTGATTTTTTGTAACTTTAATTATATAGAGCTCATAACATTCAAGCTGTGCTAAAACCAATGGAGTTCTAAGGCTGGTTTTGTGGGTTTGGCTACCCGTAGTGGGCAGGGAACTCGTAATTGGTATTGCGAGTTGCTAATAGAATATGTGTAAATTTTAATATCAGTTTTAAGTGTGTATAAATGTATGAATTGGGCAATAAAATAGGACCCAAAGTTCAGACACAGCTTTTGCTGGTCTCATTTCACTCTATGGTTAAAGGGGGGTGATTTGTCTAGCAGGCAGCTGCTAAATTTCCTTCATGAGATTATGCAACATTAATATTGGGAGAAAGAGATACTCTGTCTTAATGGTGCACTCATAGACTTAGAGAGTGAAAAATAAAACTTAACTTTTAATTACTTGAATAAAAATCAAATTAGCCGCTTATTAAAAACAAAGAGTGTTGCTTTTAGATGGTGAGGGATTATTTAAACATGTGGTACAATCCCAGGCTTATACACCTTGTATATCCCTCAGTACATAATAAGAGATTTCAATTGCTGCAAGAGATTATATCAACACAAGAGTCCCCATTGGTTGGAGACTTCCCTTAGCAACACAATGTTGCTGTTGGGGCAGCCTATGGATGATCATCTACCGTGTTATCTAATCAGATTGATTTTAAAACCCTTTAGACTTGTCTCCCAGCCAAACCCCCAGTCCCCATTTGGTCACCTTCTATGGGTGGAGACAAAGAGATTATCTGAAAACTGATACTGATGAAATTAATATTTAAGTTTGCTATTATACATCAAGTTGGAATTGTATTAATGAAGAATGTATTATTAAAATTGCTAGTTGCTGGGGCATTATACTGGTAATTTCATGCAATATGTATAAATTATAGGCTTTGAAAGGCAATGAAAGGCAAAATATTAGGCTTTATAAACAACTTGGAAAATTCTGCCATAGTATACTAAACAGAGTTACTAAATCTCTAAGCATTCAATGATTCAATTCAATAAGACTACATTCCCTGATAAAGAACATAAGGCAGTGATTTTCCACTACAGCCAGCCAAATGACATGCCGTATCTGTTTTCCAGTACTTAAGCATCTTGATGTCCCAGCGCCTCTCCACGTTGCTATAGCCTTGTAGACTATTACATAGCAGAGTCGATAAACCATAAAGGCTTGTCCATGTCTTAGAAAGATTCTGACCAAACCCGCAAAATGTTCATTTTCATTATCAGTTGTGTGAGATCATTTTTTTCCCCACTATTAAATCCACTTTTCCTTTCCTCCTGCCAAGAAGCCTTGTTATGCAGCTTGTTTGCACATTTCTGAAATTACTTTACAAGATATAAACTTAGGCATTAATTGGGAGAGCTTCAGGTTTCTTGTAAATAAAAATATAAGATTTCATGAATCTTTTATAGGAGTTAAAGTACCTATAAATAGTATGAACAAGTAAACTTGTCTCTGTTGCTCTTGATACAGAAATAAAATGGTATTAAAGCTATTCATAGAGTCGTAAGTGGAATTTAGAAAAAAATGTGTAATGGTATGTTGTTTAACGTCTAGCTCCTAAAATTCACTTGAGGCTTACAAACCAATCTGTATTACATTGTTCATGAGATAATTCCTTGCTAGCCTACACACACACACACATATATATATATATATATATATATATATATATATACACACACAGTATCTCACAAAAGTGAGTACACCCGTCACATTTATGTAAATATATTATTATATCTTTTCATGTGACAACACTGAAGACATGCCCCTCTGCTACAATGTGAAGTAGTATGTATACACCCTGTATAACAGTGTAAATGTGCTGTCCCCTCAAAATAACTCAACACACAGCCATTAATGTCTAAACCGTTGGCAACAAAAGTGAGTACACCCCTAAGTGGAAATGTCCAAATTGGGCCCAAAGTGTCAATATTTTATGTGGCCACCATTATTTTCCAGCACTGCCTTAACCTTTATAGGCATGAAGATCCCCAGAGCTTCCCAGGTTGCCACTGGAGTCCTCTTCCACTCCTCCATGATGACATCATGGAGCTGGTGGATATTAGAGACCTTGCACTCTCCCATCTTCCGTTTTAAGGAATCCCCACAGATGCTCAATAGGGTTTAGGTCTGGAGACATGCTTGGCCAGTCCATCACCTTTACCTTCAGCTTCTTTAGCAAGGCAGTGGTCGTGTTGGAGGTGTGTTTGGGGTCGTTATCATGTTGGAATACTGCCCTGCTGCCCAGTCTCTGAAGCGAGGGGATCATGCTCTGCTTCAGTATGTCACAGTAAATGTTGGGATTCATGGTTCCCTCAATGAACTGTAGCTCCCCAGTAAAAATTAAAATGAGATGATTTTTTTAAATGTACAATGTAACACAACCACAACCACATAAAGAGATGAAGGAATCCAGTGTTTCATCCAAAGATGACGGAATCCAGTGTTTCAATCAGAGATGATGGAATCGAGTGTTTCATCCAAAGATGACAGAATCCAGTGTTTCAACCAAAGATGATGAAATCCAGTGGTTCAATCAGAGATGATGCAATCCAGTGTTTCAATCAAAGATGCCAGAATCAAGTGTTATAGTCAGAGATGATGTAATCCAGTGTTTCATCCAAAGATGAAAGAATCCAGTGTTTCACCAAAAGCTGACAGAATCCAGTGTTTCAATTAGAGATGATAAAATCCAGTGCTTCAATCAGAAATTATGTAATCCTGTGTTTCAGCCAAAGATGACAAAATCCAGTGTTTTAATCAGAGTTGATGTAATCCAGTGTTTTAATTAGAGATGACGGAATCCAGTGGTTCACTTGGAGATGAGAGAATCCAGTGTTTCAATAAGAAATGATAGAATCCAGTGTTGCAACTAAATGGTATAAATGAAACTGACTTCAATCCGCAACTTATGGTGCCATTCAATTGCCTTAGGCCGCAAGTTAGGGGCCGATTGCGAAATTCGAAAACCATGCTGGCGTATGTAGCATTTGCGAGCTTGAACATGAAGGCCATAACTCCTGAGTTAGAAACAGCCAATGGAAACAGAGATCGTCATCATTACTTCTATGAAAAATGGAGTTCGGATTTCTAAGTCCTACGGGCTTGAATTACGAGTTACGATCGATCCACATACCAGATATCATGCAATATTGATAAAGCCGTAAATACAATGTTCTATTACATGCGAGTTCCATTATATGTATTAACACATTGATTGCCGGGATCGATATAACACAGAAATTAAACATGAAATCAAGTATTTTTTTTAGCTGATTTGCGAGCTCGAGAATGGTGTTCTAAGACCTAACATCACTTTCCCTATTAATAAAAGTACAGTAGAGTGTTTATATATGCATTTACAGTGCTCCGGACATGTCATTAAGCCCTTTGAGAGTCCTCCTTAGTACTCATGACTTGTGGTTCAACTTTTGGCATTTGCTGACTTTACTGCTTGCTTAGAGAGGTGTAATTGGAGCAATTGAATAGCGATTTGCAATTTTAGCGTTCAGATCTCTTGCGGAAAGATCAAAGACTTCGAAGGGCATTGGGAACCATTGCATCGAATGGGAGGCTGGAGCCCGTAACCCAATCGAAGCCTGCAAAAAGAAGCCAAATAATAGCAAAATAACTTGCGGGCTACATTTCCAAAGCCCGGATCTCCCGAAAGCTCAATTGAATGAGGCTCCATGTAAGTAGATTTTCATTGGTAAATGTACCTTGCCATGTCCAGATCCTCCATAGCTTTACAGTAATGAATAATTTCACCCAAAAAATTACAAAGAGCTTGCAGTCCACAGTTTTACATAAAGTATGTGAATTTTGAGACAGTAGGAGGGTGATCCTTCATGACAAAATACCAAACTTCACAAAATGTATATTTTAATTTCACAGTATTTGGAAGTAATGTGCCGAGTATAATAATTTAGATTTAACAATATTTTGATTATAATCTTCGCCTTTTACATAAGGTTAAAATAAAGTTATGGAGCTAAAGAAACAATAATAACAAAGGCCCAACTTTATAAGTTAATAAAATGTTGTCATGTATGTCACAAGCCATCTTGAGGGGATCAGGTACACCCCTAACTCTCATGCTTTAGCTTTCAGGAACAACTCCTGAGTGGTGAGATTTTGTGTTTCTCTCATGCCGCAGCAGGCCAGTTCAGGGACATCATTCATTGAGAAACAGAATAGTAGGCTTATTGACGACTGGAGCATAATCCACTTAGCTAGGTTAGCACAGAATACAATAAATAAAAGCACACACCTTTGCTTAGTGCATCAGACAGACTCTCAGTTTATTCTTCTCACACAGATATTTAACAAAACCCAAAATAACATCTCCCAGTATAGTCCAGCCCTCTTCGGCAACCAAGGCTTGTTTGATCTCCCCCCACGGTTTACAGATGTCTGGGGGGTCTGGAAAGTTCTCTTGTTGTGATTACTCATTTCCTATCAACACTCTTTCTCTCTTTCCCTTTTCTGCTCCACTCTTGACAACTCTGGGGGAAGCAATAAATTAAAGGGTCTTTTATCTCTCCTACATGCCAACCTGAGGGGTGGGGGAATGGAATTCCTAATATCATAATACTTAACATATCATATAAAACATTGTTGACCTCTATCAGCATAAGATAACCCTTTGCTGTCACACTAACAAACATGGGGTGCTGAACACAACATGGCAGAAACAGGAAAGTGTATCTCTTTTAGTTACTGGTAAAATAACATTATTAAGTGCAAAATAGATTGGGAGAGTTATAATATAGGGAAAAGTAATTAGAGAGGGAGTTGAAGGAGATGGGACACAAAACATGTGAATGGAGGAAGGTGGGATTGGAGGGGGGTTACAAGTGGAATGGAACTTCTCTGTTAAGACCATATTATCAGTTTAGTTGACAACGTCCGTGACTTGTAATTGTTTCCAGCGCTGCTGTATGTGTAACAAGGCATCAGAGGAAGTGTTAATTAGGACCTGCTGTGCAGCTGCCTGATCTGGTCCTGGATTTCATATCCACCAACATATTAGCTATGCAGGCTTTTTTCACAGGTGCTTTATGTAGAAGGATGACAAAGGTAAAGAAACTACATATGATATAGGAATTATTTTATATTGGTTACTGAAAAAAACAGTAAAATATAAAGTGTTATGGGGCTGTATGTAGTTCAATTGTAATCACACACAGTCTCTGCAGGGCAAGTATTAATAGCAAAATTTTGAATGAATGTACCAGAATGAGTGACTGTGACTGTCAACCTACTACAGAGAAACTGTCAACCAATCTTGATCAGTTCTAAAAATGTAAACAGCTTTGTCACATGATTTTCAAGTCTCTATCTGGTGGTGCACTGAAGTTTTGCAGCCTCCTTAAATTGGGCCTTCTTAAATTGGGCCTACGTTGATTTACGGGTTATGGCTATTAAATTTGCCACGTTATGTAGCTCGCAGCGGACTTGCGTGTTAAGACGCAGGACGACCGAGAATAGGCTACGTGTGGAGCAACATTGAACTTTGCGCCCGTAAATCCTTTGATCTGTCAAGCCCATAACTGCTACTTGTTCAATTCAACTATTAAATTGCTAAGAAGTCACACACGAACAAGCCCATAACACGCAAATAGAGCCCAAAACCCAATGTGTGCTCGAGAGCACTCGCAAGGGGGTAAAGTCCAAAACGTAGCACTTGTAATGCACATAAAAACACCCTACTGTACATTTAATATAAGGAAAAGTGATGTTAGGTCTTAGAATTAATAGCACAACATTCTCAAGCCCGCAAATTGGCCAAGAAAAATACTTTATTTTATGTTTATATTTTGTGTTATATCGATCCTGGCAATCAATGTGTTACGACATATACTGTTACTCGCATGTAATAGAATATCATTTTCACAGCTTTATTAATATTGCATGATATTTGGAATGTGGGTCCGATCGCAAACTGTAGTTGAAGCCGGTAGGACTTTGAAATCTACCCTTCCCTTTTTCAGTGACGTAACCTTAACGATCTCTTTTTCCATTGGCTACGTCTGAACACGTAACTATGGTCTAATTGAAACAATAATTGATGGTCCGCACGGCCGCAAATGCATCATTCTATGAACAAGCTACGATTTTCGTCTCAAACCCCTAGCTCGCAGCCTCTTTCAATTTAAAAGCAACGTAACTCAAGCCGAATTTCAAGCATGCAGCCCTTACGTGCTACACATTGGGCTTACTATGCTGGAATTTAATATGGCCCTTGGTGTCCCTCTTTTCTCTCAGCCTACGCACCCATATTTCATAAATATCTTCTTATTCCAGACCATTTCCCTTCTGTATAGGTTTGCTTTACCAACTCTTGTGTAAAAGTAGGCATTTTTGTACCATAGATACTCAAATAAAGCGCCACCCGAATATACCACTAGGGTTACAAATTTGGTAGATGAATGGGTAAAAAGTGCAGTATAACACGAGGGTTAAAATTTACGTAATGGTAGAAAAAATATGTGCTGAATCCTGTTCCAAAAGCACCCCAAATGGTGCATAAATGCTTTAATATTCAATATAACAAGTAAATACAACAGAATATTATGGTTAATGTCAAGTTCATATACATACATAATATATTCTGTATGCTTGAGACCTCCACTCCCATTCCCACCCCCGCAGGACTCACAACACAATGGCCGCAGCCTGTGGTAAATGCAGAACTCAGTGCACTGGCCGCACCAGCAGGATGCACTCTAATAAAGACATGACAGAGAGGAGACGGTTGTTCCTGCATCGGTGGGAAGACTATGGGCCCTTTTAAATTCACCTATTTGTAGTTCCTAAAGCCCGTAAAGGAGCCAGCAAAAGCTATCGCTATTAAATTGGCCTCTTTTAGCTACCTGATCTGCCGGTTACAGGCTGAAAAACGCAGCGTTCCTTCAAAGGAGGGACATATAGGAAGCTGAAGGAACAAGGGGAATTGTTTTGAAAAAGAGGCGCTGTCACTCTAAGGGAGGCCCAGTTGGGAAGTAGTGATTGGTGAGGAATCTATGTAGGGTTGTTTATTTGAAGTCCATGTAATGATTTGATACGTAAGAAATTGCTCAATTTTTGTAATATATATATATATATATATATATATATATATATTATATTTATATTTATATGTAATAAAGGGTCTTGGAACTCACATATTTGTGAGCAAAAAAACAAGTGCACTTGTAATAAAGTGGAAATGCAGCTTTGCAGCAGTGGTAGGACCTCCCTCTTGCAAATTCAGGTTTGAGAGTGGAATAAAATGCAGTGAACTAAAAAAAAAAACACAATTGGAGTTTATTTGGAGGTCTGTTTCAAATTCAGGTTTGTTTTCTCCTCTGCAGTGCTAGATTTTAGTAAGTTAGTAACTTTTTTGAATTGCTGTTTTTGTCCAATGCATGGCAGCTAGAAATGTGAATTCCATCAATGGCCCTTTAAATACGTTTTAGTGACAGTAAATGATACAGCCATAATTACATTGATGGCAATCATGCCATGTAACTGAATACCTTATATTACTACCCCAAGCTCGCGGCGTTATAGCGTTCGCACTAATCAGTTGCTATGGAAGTTCAGCTTTTGTTCAAGTTTCCATCGCTGCTGTTTTGTTCCTGATAAAGATTGTTTGGAGTAACCGAAGGTCGACCTCTGGGAAATGAGACTTGAGAAGATTATCAAGGACGGAGCAAACTTCTTGCATATAACAGTAAGTAAGTTGTTAGGATTCCGTGCTTTCACCGCTGCAACCTGGGTTTGATTCCAGTCAGGGAACCAAGAGGTCACACCACCCTGTAGCTGAGCAGGGTTGGCCTGGGCAGTAATTGGATGGCAGACCACCTAGAAATACCAGTAGCTGTATGCTTTGGCCCACTGGAGAAGGTACGGGCAACACACTCCAGTATCTCTGCCATGAAAACCAAGTGGATCAGCAGGGTGTGTTACAGTTCTTAAGGTCACGCAGAGTTGGAAATGACTGAATAACAAAAGAAAAAGAAAAAAACATCACTGACAAAAATGTGCATAGTAGAGTCTAACAAACTAGGGGCGGGTTATGTAGCAGGTAAATAGAATGGTATAATATACATTTTAGGATAGCCTCCTAGGCAGATCTTCACCAGAGTACTGAATAGTGCTGGAGCTAAGCTGCTCTGCAACAGTCTATGTTATATTTCAAAAGTAAGTTTGGATAACTTGCTGGGCAAATCCTCTCCCAACCACAAGGCACTGAATAGGGGTGGAGAGAACCAACTGTGCTACAGTCTGCAACACTATAGTTCAAATGTATGTTTTGAAAATTACACTGAAGTTTTTTTTTTGCTGATTGTATTCTGGATCGTTACCTTGTCATGGTGAAGTGGCTTGTGTACCTCAATGAAGCTGTGAGGTATATCATGTAGGGTCACCCAAGATGGGCAGATCATAGCAAAGAAGGTCAGACAAATCTCGACCCACTGGAGAAGGAACAAGCAACCCACTCCAGTATTTTTGTCAAGAAAACCATATGGATAAGCACAACCAGAAACACAGACAGACGTGCCTGGCGTGATGCATCCATATGGTCACTGAGAGTCAGACATGACTGAAGGACAGATCAAACACAATTCATAATTATAGCAATAAAAAGACAAAAGAAACCACACTGTGCAACCACTACAAACAAGGATATTTAGAGGGCCATTTACAAAACTGTAAGTGCTCTTCGTGGTGTGAAAGAGCATAAGATTGTTTGTTAAATTATCTATTTTTTTAATTATACTTTTTATCTATTTTTTTACTTACACTAATAACTGCAAAAAAAATCTAAAGTCTGTTTACATAACAACATTTTTCCTGCCTACTGTATGTTTGTATGCATAAAACAGACAGCCAATCTTCCAGGCAAAGACAGTGATTAATAGCAGCTTTTCCCGCACTCAGGACTGCAATGAAAAGTTAACCCATAACTGACCTGTTCAGTGATTTCAGCATTCCATGCTCTGCACAGATGGATTTGTTAAGGGTTATTTTGTTTAATTTTGCTCCCTACAAGGAGCTGGAGCTGTGGGTCTGGCTGGGGGCAGTCAGTGACAAATGTAAACACACATTTTATTTATTTGATTTCTCTGTAAAAAATGCACCTATTTCAAAAATTCAAAAAGTATTTTGACATGCTTTTAGGTGATCACTAAGGTGATTTGATCCAAATAATGCTGAATTAAGTGGCCTTTAAGTGCAGAGAGGATTTTTTGTCTCTAATATATATATATATATATTTATATATATATATATATATATATATATATATATATATATATTACTGATCTTTCTTACTGTAGAATTATGTGGGCAAATGCTAGAAATCTGCTACTTTCTAATAGTTTAGGCTGGTAATACTGTGTTTAAGATGGAAACATTTTAACATAAATACATTATAATGACCTTTAAGCCACGGATAAAGGCAAAGTTGATAAAGTAGTAAATACATTAGGCAGATATTTTCTGCCTTGTGTTGGCCCGGTGGCTATGTTTGTGGACTGTTGAATAACATTGTGCTATTGGCATTTGCTGGCACGTTCTGCGCTGATTATGGCCAGTCAGTGTATACACTTTTTATTGTATATAAACAAGAAAAGGGCCATGTAAGAAAAGGCAAAATTGCACTGACTGCTCCTCTCATTGGACCAAATTAACTAGCCCTGAAATGTGAGTCTCGCTTCTCTTCAATGCAGGGAAAGTCAGTGTAAAAGACATATTCATTTGAAACCTTGGCTCTGATTAAGAGCATAATCAAGTGGCAAAAATGGTGTAAAGATATTTTTTAATTAGAATAAAACAAAATGTTGGGTCCTAAAGACATACATAATACTTTGGTGATAATTAAGAAATTGTGTTTTTCTTTTGCAATCTTGCAATGAAGTTCAGGCTATCTCTTGTTAATGAGATATTACCCCCTGGGACTCTGAGTCTGATTAACAATAAAATCATTTGAAAATAATAACTTCAATTAAGTTTTTAAAACATACATTTGAACCTTAGTATATCAGAGACTATGAGAGCTGCTTTGCTCCACTCGCGGCTAAGTGTTCCAGGGGTTGGAGAGTATCTATCCAGAAAGACGTCCTTAATCTGGCAGGTCTAGGGGCCATATTCAATTAGAAGCGTGCAACTCATTTGCAGACGGGCGAATGTCTGCGAGTGAGTTGCGGGCTCCCGTTGTTCTCCGATTGCGATGCTATTCAATTGCTCAAGCCCGAAAGTTGCAGGCCCGAAGGCGAAGTAAACCATGCACTGGTTCGGAGCAGTTCAGGGCGGGAGCATGATCAATTAAGCAAGCCCGTAACCTCCCATTTAGAATCAGCATAATAGAAAATGAATCATTATTACGGCAGTAAAACATGGAGGGTTACATGTCAATCAATTAGGTTCAGGGGTCCGATATGTGACCAGGCTCGCAACCAGCAAAATAAGATGATGAAAAAGAATGTCAATACTGTTCTAAGTCCATATGGGTGGCTCCTGATATGGATTAACTCATTGATACCCAAGACTTATTTTACCCCCGTAATGACACATTAAAATAATTTTACATTTCCTGCTGATTTGCAAGCTTGAGACTGGTGTGCAATTAATTCTAACTGCCTTTCATCACTCTCTCCGTTATTTACAGTGCAGTATTGATTTTAATATTTGCAGTTACAGTGCTACTAATAGGTGTTTTAACCCCCTTGCGGGTTCCTCTCTAGCAATCGTATTTTCTCCTTTCATTGCCACCAGTTCAATTATAATTAAAATTATTATATATATATATATGTATATATATATATATATAATATATATACAGTAAAACCCTGGTTATCCGGCACTCAACTACCCGGGACTCTGAAGCAACTGGCACCGGCATCGATTCCCCAATTTCAAAAAACTCCTGCTAAAGCGGCATAACCAGCGCTATCCGGCACTAACCGGCAGTTCGACTTGCTAACTTATTTCTAATAGTTTTTTTGGGCCCTCAATGGCCCAGTTTAGGTGCTAATGCCTAATGCATTTTGAGGGTTTTTGGGGGGTTTAAGAGTCGTTTAAGACCATTAAAATCGGGGACTCACGAATAACCCGGAAACTACAGTTATCTGGCAATAGGGAGTCCCCGTGGGTGCCGGATAACCGGGAGCTTTACTGTGTATATATATATATATAATATAAATATATATATATATATATATGTCACTAAGGACCCTTTTTCTCAGCCTGGGTAGTTTGCCCAATTGAGCTCATCAAAGGACAGGACAGCTTGGCTCCAGCCACTGAATAACGTACATAAGCACCCCATGTGTGCCGTCGTGGAACTACTTATTTAACCCCTTCTGAGATTCCTCCCTAGATGGGATACCCCAGAGCCACTACCTGCCCATGGAAAAAGGGGGCAGCAGTATCCCCCTGGAAGAGATTCTAGTTTCTGACATCCTGGATGTGTCCCTAAGATTGATGCCTGCAATTTGGGGTGGGTTGTTGAAAGGAATAGGGTTAGAGACTGTGGACACTTTCCTGAAGGATGGGCAACCACCCCCAGACCGGGCAAACCTACTACCCCCTCCAGGAGGACCTCATGAACTGGGATTTTTGCAGTCGCCATTTGGGCCAACATTTTTCCGTCTTTGGATGGGGACTTGGACTTGTCTATGGGCTGCAGTTCAAGCCTATTATCCATCAGGATCATAGCGCCAGAACTGCTGTCTCGGTAAGGGGGAGTAATGTCATGGACCCCTTTTTCTCAGCCTAGGCGTTTTAACCCATTGAGCTCATCAAAGGACAGACAGCCTGGCTTCAGCTACTGGATTATATACATAAACACCTCCATTGTATTTATAATCCGCTCTGGACCATTGTTAGCAGATTAAGTTAATCACGTCTGATATGTGCTAGAAAAGGCAGGATGTGTATTGGAGGTTAATCCTATTGATCTCAGGAAGCTACTGTTAGACCCCATGTGGAGTTTATCTCTTGTGTTTGACTGCCACACCCTCTCATTGCTGTGCTGTGTACACACCCCCTCTGAATCTATCCCCTATAAATATTGCTGTAATTTAATAAATAAAACAGTTCACTCAGAGACATATAGAAATCGTATGGTCTCTTTATTTTGTTGCTAGTGGCTGCGATACTGAACCTTTCTCCAACCTGTCCTGGTCACTACCACAGGAAGTTTGATGTGACTCCTAGATGCGCTGATTCTTGATGCAGAGACTGTGACTGATACAGAAGCCAGATATCAGGGTGCTGTTGCTGAGATTTTAAAGAACCCAACGGTCTTTGTGGGTAGATAACATGTAGTCTATAGCAGGTGGCTCTGGGCTTGTATAGCCACTACTCTCATATCGTATCGTATCTATACTCTAGTGGTCAAATCTGGTAATGCATCGATTAAGTTTAATTTTGCTATTTTTTGGTGTCCCCTGTTCATATAATTTGACATTTCCGATGGAGTGGTGAATATCTGCTATTTTATATATAATAAACCAATACATACACCTGTATGAGTTCTATAGCCTACAATTTCTTGTGTTAGAATACTGTTTTCTATGTATTTTTATGGTCATACAGCCTTACAGAGTCTATTTAACTGAATTTTATTATTTGCTGTTGATTATCAGCTGTTTTCAGACTTGTTATGTTCTATGATCATATTTTTTACCTCCAACAGTTTCAAAGCATACAAGCTTAACATTTCATGTATAAGAGTATAATAGATCAAACAGTATAAGCCTAGAAATGAATACAGATCAAGGCCATTTTTTAAGCAATCTCGGTTCCCTCTTTAAAACAAAGAGCACTTTGCTTTGCACTGTTTTATACATGGAGAGTAACATGAAAGTAAAGCAGTGTTTTAGCTGCACAAAAAGCCCCTTTTATGTCAGGGCTACTCAAATAATAATGTATTAGTTGACACTGAGTTGCAGATGTAAATGTCATCATTCCACTAGTATTTGGGGGGAACTTTACCAAATATGTATTTTTTTACTTATATAAAAAAATGATGCTACAGTTTGCTGGCGACACACACCAACAAATATATTTTGCCCCGATGTTGATGTCAGGTACCCACCGTCTTGCCATGGATTCTGTACTGCCAGTGGCGGAGCTAGTCCTGGTGCAATAAAAAATGTTGGGTCTGCAAGGGTGTGTGGCCTCATTATGTATATACTAATTGTGAGTCACTTAATATTTATCTTTACACGTCAGATTACTCTAATACTCACCAGTCATGTACAATTCACCCTCCTAAGTGTATGTGAGTGGTAAGTATTAGATTAGTCTAAAGCTTAAAGATAAATATTATGTGACAAAGTGACTATTAGTAATTATATACCACTTGGCTAAAAAAGAGTTATCCGGCTTAAAATGAGCCTTTTCCATCATCATTCCAACCTCCCAGGCCCACTGTTTTGGAATTCTATTGGATCCTGCCCCCTCTATCATTCCTCACATTCATTCAATCACTAAATCTTGTAATTTTCACCTAAAACATATCTCCAAAATACGTCATTACGAGACACAATTAAAATTCTAATACATTCTCTCATCATATCTGGCCTCGACTACTGCAACTCTCTCCTTGCTGGCCTCCCATCACCCATCTGTCTCCACTCCATACTGAATGCATCTGCTAGATTAATCTACCACAATCAGCGCACAGTGTCCGCAGAACCACTCTGGCTTCCCATAGCCTCCAGAATAAAATTCTAAATCATGACCCTGACATATAAAGCCCCCCAACACTAATGCACCCTCCTATATCTCTGCTTTGGTCCCAATATACATTCTCACCCGCCCTCTTCGCTCTGCTAATGACCTTCTTCTCTCCTCCTCTCATTCCTTCCTTCAAGACTTTTCTCGTGCTGCCCCTATTCTTTGGTACTCCTTGCCTCGCTCCACTAGTCTATCCTCCTGTCTCAAATCTTTCAAAACGTCATTACAAACTCATCTGTTCAAAAAAGCCTATCATCTTTAGCCTCTATAAGCACAATGCATCTATCTGTTTCCTGTGCCTCACCCACACCCTTTAGAAGTTTGTGAGTTTTCAATCTTATTAGGTGCTTTAGGGAAAGCACTGGGTATATCTGATTGAAAGCTCAATAGCAGGGCCCTCCATCCATTGCATTGTGTTCAAATTGTCTTTGACTTGTACCTAACCCCTGTATAGCGCTATGGAATATGTCGGCGCGTTACAAATAAGGGTTACTAAAAATAATTTGTTGATTAATTTGTCTATGCCATATTTGGACCATTGCCGGTTTAGCCTTATACTGATCGTTATATTCTTACTGTAATAAACTTGTTTTTCATTAGTGTATTGGTGATTGATTGGTTTTAAAGTCTGATGCCTAGTACTTGCCTATTTGCGACAAAAACTATGGGACATTTTAGATTCGAACCCCAGAGTGACACTGGTACACCCGCAAAGCCTGCAGGCTTGAAATTTGCCCGAGTTACAGAGCTATTACATTCGACAATCCTGCAACAGACGTGGCCGACATCGACACCATTCTTGCGCATGTTGCATTTGCAGAGAAGAACATGATCAATTAGTCAAACCTGTAATTACGGGTGTAGACGGAGCCAATGGTAAAAGAGATCGTCATCATTAAGGAGGTTAGATTTGAAGTACGAGTTATGATAGGACCCGCATTCCAGAAATAATGCAATATTAATAAATCGGTAAATATGATATTCTAATTCATGCGAGTTCCATTATATGTATTAACACATTGATTGTCGGGATTAATATCACAGGGAAATTGAACATAAAAAAAGTATTTTATATTGCAGATGTGCGGGCTTGAGAATGTCGTGCAATTAATTCTAATACCTAAAATCACTTTCCCTTTACTTATAGGTGTGTGTATATTTGCATTTACAGTGCTACGGATAGGACTTTAACCCCTTGCAGGTTCTCTCTAGTACCCGTTAGCTCCATTTGCGGATTACGAGTTTGTACCCCAGTGGATTTGTAGCAATTTGCAAACGTAACATTTACGGGCTCAACAGATCAAAGGCTTTGCCGCAACGGATTTCCGATTTCGACAGCCTGTAAGGTTTTTCCGCATGTAACCCGCAGATCATTTGCCGGAAGCTGTAAGAGGCCAATTTAATAGCCGTAAGTCTAGCGGGCTCTGTTACGGGCTATGGCTTGGGGGAATTTAATAGGGCTGTAAGAGTTGCCTTTTAGCCTAAAACGCATGTATTATGGGGAGCCAAAAATACATAGGCCCAGCCAAGGGATTATCTGTGTGAATTTCGTAAATGTTCTTCCTTCCAATATAAATATTAAATATTGTAAATGTTATCTTATAAAGACTTAGCAGAGCAGAAATGATACATTATTTGAAGGTAACAAACTAAAACACTGAAAGGGATATGTTTCTGTTTTTTAATAGATATATAATATCTCTGTGTATCTATTTACTTTTATGTGCTTATTTTTATTCAGAAGTGCTTATAAGCTCTGTTTTTGCTACCTAAAATTTAACAAATATTACCTGCTTGGGGTGCCTTCTGCAGCTCATGAGGACACATACTCTGCTGTACTTGCTGTGCAGTGTCTCATACTAACCAATCAGTTACCATCTCTCAGCAACATTCTGCAACATGCTGCTGAGACGTGGTCTCTGATAGGTTAAGACACTACACTGCACATCTAGTTCTACGGAGTATATGTCTGCATACGCTGCAGTGAGCAGACCCAAACAGAGACTATTTGTTTGATTTTAAGTAGTAAAAAGAAAACGTATAAGAATATTGTAATAAAATAAAGTACACAAAAGCAAATACCGTATATACTCGAGTATCAGACGAGTTTTTCAGCCCTTTTTTAAGGCTAAAAAGGGCCCCCTCGGCTTATACTCGAGTCCCTCTCCCACCCGTGTCTCTCTAAACCCCCCGTGTCTCTCTAACCCCCCCGCCGTGTCTCTCTACCCCCCGTGTCTCTCTACCCCCCAGTGTCTCTTTCCCTTCCCCTCCTCATCCTCAACCCCCCCTCATTCTAAACCCCCCTCCTCATTCTACCCCTCTAATTACCTCTCCCTTTCCCCTCACTTACCTGCATCTGAAGCTTCTGCTCCGGCCTCCGCTCCTTCCGGCGTCTTGACGTGGTACGCATGTGACGTCACGTCATAAGCATATACCGGGTGCCGGCATTGAGGTTTTTAGAGGGGTAGAATGAGGAGGGGGTTTAGAATGAGGAGGGGGGGTTGAGGTTGAGTAGGGAGGTTGAGGAGCGGGGTTGAGGATGGGGGGTTGAGGTTGAGGAGGGGGGTTGAGGGAGGGAGGTTGAGGAGGGAGGTTGAGGATAAGGAGGGAGGTTGAGGATAAGGAGGAGGTTGAGGAGGGAGGTTGAGGATGAGGAGGGGGTTGAGGATAGGGGGTTGAGGTTGAGGAGGGAGGATGAGGAGGGGGTTGAGGATGAGAAGGGGGTTGAGGATGAGGAGGGAGGTTGAGGAGCGGGTTGAGGATGGGGAGGTTAAAGTTGAGGAGGGGGGTTGAGGAGGGAGGTTGAGGAGGGAGGTTGAGGATAAGGAGGGAGGTTGAGGAAGGGGGGGTTGAGGTTGAGGAGGGAGGTTGAGGAGGGTGTAGAGGATGAGGAGGGGGTTGAGGATGAGGATGAGGAGGGGGTTGAGGATGCGGAGGGAGGTTGAGGATGAGGAGGTTGAGGATGAGGAGGGAGGTTGAGGAGGGTGGATGAGGAGGGGTTTGAGGATGAGAAGGGGGGTTGAGGATGAGGAGGGGGTTGAGGAGGGGGGTGGAGGATGGGGGGGTTGAGGATGAGGATGGGGGGTTGAGGAGGGAGTTTGAGGAGGGGGTTGAGGAGGGGGGGTTGAGGAGGGAGGTTGAGGAGGGAGGATAAGAAGGGAGGTTGAGGATGAGGAGTGGGGTTGAGGAGGGAGGTTGAGAATGAGGAGGCGGGGAAGAGACACAGGGAAGGGAGCGGGGGGAAGAGACACAGGGAAAGGAGAGGGGAGAAGAGACACAGGAGAGAGAGGGGGACGCAAGAAAAGTGCACACAAGAGGGCACAAGAGGGACACGGGGGCAGCACATTTCCCACCCTCGGCTTATACTCGAGTCACTCATTTTACCCAGTATTTTGTGGTAAAATAGGTGCCTTGGCTTATACTCGGGTCGGCTTATACTCTAGTATATACGGTACTTACACAGCAATATTATGTACATAGTAAAATCAAAATATCTTCTATATCCCTTTAAAGACAGTTTAATTTGTTTAATTAATAGCTAATAGCAATAAAATCAGAATCTTAAGATTAACAGTTCTGCTTGTCCCAACCCCTATTATTATGTCAAATAAGTTCAAGAGGATCTGCATAGAAAGCTGCTCTAACATTTCTGCCAGACCATTCTAGGTTTATCTTCAGTAGCCACTGCAGGGAAAGGGGCAGATAAAGACTCCTACTAGTACAGCCTCCTGGACAGATCCATTTAATCTCTAAACAAGTGATAATGAACAGAGAAAAACATGTCTGCTGAAATTAAAATATAAGTTTTAAAGCTATATTGATGACTTGGTTCAGTTCTTTATTTTATTGTAAAGCTTTAATTAAATATACTATTGACACCCTATTGTATAATCACTGCAACGGTACGTTAACTGCAGGCTTTCCTCTATCACAATTTGAGAAATATTTGACAATCGCCCACAATTTATAAATGGAGGAGAAATTACTTGAGCCTGTTTGGCGGTTTGGCAAATGAGTATTTCTGCGAGGGTCACCTGTGTTTCCTCAGCTACAACATTAGTAACATGAAGATCTAAATAATATATCTTGGAAGGTAAATAGTGTGAAAGGTAACCACAAAAACATTTTAAGACGTGTTGTCTATGATTTTCTTTTTAATTCCACATTTTTTTTTAAACAGAGTATGGTCAGCCTTGATTTACTTCAAAGGAGTCACAAGATAATGACCCTTAAGCTGTCTTCCCTTCCCTCTGCCATACACATATATGAAAGTATATTAAAGTTTGTGTTAGACCAAAAATGTTGTAGTTAAATGGCCACTTACTGCAGCACAACTCGGACCACATCACTGTGAAGATCTCCTAAAAGCATGTTGAAATACATTTTGAAATTTTGAAATGCATTTCTCACTGAGAAATCAAATAAATATGTGTTTATCTGTGTTAAAGATTGCCCACAGTCTGCTCCATGTTGGCTTTATTTCTACATTCAATCAGGTTGCATGGGGTATGTTTCCATTCAAGTCAATGGAAAGGTTTTTATTAACCTGCTTATATTTCCAGTTTAAATAGAACAGACCTTATATTGTGTGTATTTTTTTGCAGAAACCAGAAAATTCAGGTTTCTGCTCTTCTCCCTCTCGGGGATTTGAGCTATGCAGACTCGCTATGGGGGTATTTGGGGGTTATTGTTCGATGCAGTGATTGAAACAAACAATCATTTAACTGGAACTGGACTGGAAGGCCAGTCTGCATCCCAATACCAAAAAAGGCTGTGCCAAAAATGTTTTGATTATTGAAAAATTATCTCAGTTTCACATGCCAGCAATGTAATGCTTAAGATCCTACAAGCTCGACTCCAGCAATATATAGACCAGGAACTACCAGATGCGCAAGCCGAATTCCACAGAGGAAGAATCACAAGGGATCAAATTCCCAATTTCCGCTGGATAATAGAGAAAGCAAAAAAACATTTACTTCTGCTTCATAGACTATTCTAAAGCCTTTGACTGTGTGGATCACAACAAAATGTGTCATGTCCTTAAAGAGATAGGAGTACAAGATCATCTCATCCTCCGCCTAAATAATCTGTATGTGGACCTAGAAGCCACGGTCAGAACCGAACATGGGACAAGAGAATGGTTCAAGACCAGAAAAGGAGTGCAAAAAGGTCTGTATCATTGCGTCAAGGTCTATACTGAATGAATCCAAAGCAAGAATCAGTATTGCTGGAGGGAATATCAACAACCTTAGATACGCTGATGATACTACTCTGATGGCTGAAAGTAAGAAGGAACTAAAGGACTTATTGATGAGGTTAAAAGAAGAGAGTGCAAAAGCTGGCCTGCTGCTCAACATTAAAAAGACAAAGATCATGGCAAACAGCAATATCAGTTCCTGGAAAATAAACGGGGAAGAAGTGGAGGCAGTGACAGATTTTATTTTTCTGGGCTTCAAGATCTCTTCAGGTGGTGACTACAGCCATGAAATTAAATGATGTTTGTTTCTGGGGAGGAATGCTATGGCAAGCTTGGACAAGCTGATAAAAAGTAAACATAGAACACTATCAACAAAGGTCCACATAGTTAGACCAATGGTATTCCCAGTAGTAACATACGGATGTGAGAGCTGGACCCTAAAGAAGGCTGAGAGCAAGATAAATTATTGCTTTGAATTGTGGCCCTGGAAAAAAAAAACAGTTTAGAGTCCCTTGGACTGCAAGCAGATTTAATCAATCAACAGTACTGGAAATCGTCAAAACATGTCCACTGAAAGTCATGATCATTGGGCTGAAGCTCAAATATATTGTCCATATCATGAGAAGATAGAATTCTCTAGAGAAAGCTCTGATGCTGGGAAAGATTGAAGGCACATAAAGAATGGGAAGGCAGAGGCTGAGATGGATAGATGAGGTAATTGAAACAATGAACACGAGCTTGAGGAAGATCAGAGGAGCAGTGGCTGATAGATGTGAGATTTGGACACAACTAAATGAAACATCCCCCAGCATGCAATGTAGAGAATAGAAGTGCCAACTCAGCCAATCAGACAGGGGCATCATTATTCCCACCCAAAAGCAATCAGAACTTCCTTGTAAGCTTGTTAAGCCATTGAATTTCAAATTAGCACACCTTCAAAATAGTCCCAACAAAAGTCTACCCCCAGCAGCTTATGCACAACCTGTCCCTGTAGTACCAGATGTACTAACCAATCACAGATTGCCTCCCAGCAGTATAGTGTTGAGAAACTGTCTGTGATTTGCTAGTACTTCTAACACTTATAGAAACACTGTGTGCATGAGCTACTGCGGCAGACCTTTGTAGGTACTATTTGAAGGTTTCAGTGAGTACAATATAATATAATTTTGTTTAGATATGCAAACAAACGCTTAGGTACTTTATTGTAATATTAAAATAGGGAAGCTTCCACATCCCTGTAAGAATTTGTGATTAGATAATATGGTATTGTATGGCACTGTAAATCAGCAGATCCAATGTACTACATGACAAAATGCTGGATAAATCATAAGTCTGCCTCATATTATAACATAAATCCTAGGATGTCTCATGGGATAACATAAGTCCTAGGATACCTTGTAGGATAACATTAATCCTGGGATGCCTCTTGGGTAACATAAATGCTAGGATACCTCATACGATAACATAAGTCCTAGGATACCTTATAGGATAAAATAAATCCTGGGATGTCTCACAGGGTAACATAAATCCTGGGATGTCTCATAGGATAACATCAATCCTGGAATGCCTCATATTATAACATAAATCCTAGGATACCTCATAGGATAACATAAATCCTGGAATGCCTCACAGGATAACATAAATCCTGGTATGTCTCATAGGATAACATAAATCCTGGGATGCCTCATAGAATAACATAAATCCTGGGATGCCTCATAGGATAACATAAATCCTGGGATGCCTCATAGAATAACATAAATCCTGGGATGCCTCATAGAATAACATAAATCCTGGGATGCCTCATAGGATAACATAAATCCTGGGATGCCTCATACAATAACATAAATCCTGGGATGCCTCATAGGATAACATAAATCCTGGGATGCCTCATAGAATAACATAAATCCTGGGATGCCTCATAGGATAACATAAATCCTGGAATGTCTCATGGGATAACATAAATCCTAGGATGCCTCATGGGATAACATAAATCCTGGGATGCCTCATGGGATAATATCAATCCTGGAATGCCTCATGGGATAACATCAATCCTGGGATGCCTCATAGGATAACATAAATCCTGGGATGCCTCATGGGATAATATCAATCCTGGAATGCCTCATGGGATAACATCAATCCTGGTAATGTCTCATGGGATAACATCAATCCTGGAATGCCTCATGGGATAATATCAATCCTGGAATGCCTCATGGGATAACATCAATCCTGGAATGCCTCATGGGATAACATCAATCCTGGAATGCCTCATGGGATAACATCAATCCTGGAATGTCTCATGGGATAACATCAATCCTGGAATGCCTCATGGGATAACATAAATCCTGGGATGCCTCATGGGATAACATCAATCCTGGTATGTCTCATGGGATAACATAAATCCTGGAATGCCTCATGGGATAACATAAATCCTAGGATGCCTCATGGGATAATATAAATCCTGGGATGTCTCATAGGATAACATCAATCCTGGAATGTCTCATGGGATAACATCAATCCTGGGATGCCTCATGGGATAACATCAATCCTGGGATGCCTCATAGGATAACATAAATCCTGGGATGCCTCATGGGATAATATCAATCCTGGAATGCCTCATGGGATAACATCAATCCTGGAATGCCTCATGGGATAACATCAATCCTGGAATGCCTCATGGGATAACATCAATCCTGGAATGTCTCATGGGATAACATCAATCCTGGAATGCCTCATGGAGATAACATAAATCCTGGGATGCCTCATGGGATAACATCAATCCTGGTATGTCTCATGGGATAACATAAATCCTGGAATGCCTCATGGGATAACATAAATCCTAGGATGCCTCATGGGATAACATCAATCCTGGCATGCCTCATAGGATAACATAAATCCTGGGATACCTCATGGGATAACATCAATCCTGGTATGTCTCATGGGATAACATCAATCCTGGTATGTCTCATAGGATAACATAAATCCTGGAATGCCTCATGGGATAACATAAATCCTGGGATGCCTCATAGGGTAACAGAAATCCTAAAATGTCTCATAGGATAACATAAATCCTGGAATACCTCATGGGATAACATAAATCCTGGGATGCCTCATGGGATAACATCAATCCTGGCATGCCTCATAGGATAACATAAATCCTGGAATGCCTCATGGGATAACATCAATCCTGGTATGTCTCATGGGATAACATAAATCCTGGAATGCCTCATGGGATAACATAAATCCTGGAATGCCTCATGGGATAACATCAATCCTGGTATGTCTCATGGGATAACATAAATCCTGGAATGCCTCATGGGATAACATAAATCCTGGAATGCCTCATGGGATAACATAAATCCTGGCATGCCTCATAGGATAACATCAATCCTGGCATGCCTCATAGGATAACATAAATCCTGGGATACCTCATAGGATAACATAAGTCCCGGGATGCCTCATGGGATAACATAAAACCTGGGATACCTCATAGGATAATATAAATCCTGAAATGCCTCATAGGATAACATAAAGCATAGGGTGCCTCAAGGATAACATAAATCCTGTAATGCCTCATAGGGTAACATAAATCCTAGGATGCCTCATACGGTAACATACATCCTAGGATGTCTCATAGTGTAACATAAATCTTAAAATGCCTCATAGGATAACATAAATCCTAAAATGCCTCATCGGATAACATAAGTCCTAGGATACCTCATAGGATAACATAAATCCTAGGATCCCTCATAGGATAACATAAATCCTAAAATGCCTCATAGGATAACATAAGTCCTAGGATGCCTTGTAGGATAACATAAATCCTGGTATGTCTCATAGGATAACATAAATCCTGGTATGTCTCATAGGATAACATAAATCCTGGGATGTCTCATAGGATAACATAAATCCTAGGATACCTCATAGGGTAGCATAAATCCTGGTATGTCTCATAGGATAACATAAATCTTAGGATGCCTCATCAGATAACATAAATCCTAAAATACCTCGTAGGATAGCATAAATCCTAGGATGCCTCATGGATACCCTGGTGGTCCAGTGGTTAGGATTTGATGCTTTCACCACTGCGACCTAGGTTTGATTGCAAGTCACACCACCCTGGTGCCATGCAAGGTTGGGCCTGGATGGGAGACCATTTAGGAAGAACAGGAGCTGTATGTTATCCACTTCATTATCTCTGCCATGAATACCAATTGATCAGCATGACCATGGACATAAAGATGTACTGGTGTGTTACGGTGCATGAGGTCACAGAGAGTTGGAAACAACTGAACGATGCAAAAAAAAAAAGGATGCCTCTGAGGATAACATAAAAAAGGAGATCTTCAAAATGTCTTGGGCATATTGCCCTTTGGGTGATATATGCCCTTATTCTAGTAAGGATACTCCTTGCAGAGCAGTGTTGGGTCAATAAGGTCTGTAAACTTCCATAAGATGCACATTCCTGATACTGTTCTCTAAGTGCCAGACGTATAACAAAAGCTCTGTCTGGGAGATGTAATTAGCTGGGAGTGCTGTAATTGCAGCGAGCTGGGTGTGGTCTGCAGGCTTATCCCAGGCCTGTGAGAGCCCAACACTGGGATCCAGCCCCACATCCAGTCAGACTTTCCATCGTCTAAATGGCTGTCATTACATCCCACACTCTCTGAATTCTGTACTTTATTTATTATATATATATTAATGTAAAAGCTTGAAAAAAAAAAGAGCTGAGTTCCATATTCCTTTAATACTACTTAAAGCCTCCATATCCCTTTAATTACTTGTAATTATAAATAGGAGAGAATAATAATTAAATAATAATAATAATTATTATTATTATACTTATTATTATTATTATTATTATTATTATTATTATTATAACCTATCATATTGCTAAATAATAGCAGGGAAAACACAAAATAAAATAAACAATCCAATATTTGATATATGTTTATGACCCGGGGGAAATTGGTTAAACATTTTATGAGCAAATAAAATAATACATTAATATTGTAAAGGTTATTCTTAAGGAGCATGAAAAACTGGCTATATGTTGTGTTATCCATTTATTTCTAAAGTGAATCAGTCCTGGGACATTCTGTGTTGTTGTTCCTTCATTTATTTGCCAATGAGCGATCCACACATATTAATTAGCTGGTTTGATGTTCTTAGTAGGGTTGCAGTCATCGTATCTGTCTCTGTAGTGGCCAAAATAAAGACCCCCAGTGTTATCTGGTAGTTAGATCCCTCTCCGAACTTTATTGAGCACTCTGAGATGCACAATAGCACGCAGGATCTGCAAAATTCATTCTAAATATTTCAGAAATGATTTACTGTTGAGCAAACTGTTAGTACAAGGTATAGATATTTTCCTGTTAGGGTGATATATTCTTAGCAAGAGCTACATTTGGAAATAAAAAAATAAAAAAAAAGTACAGCCTATACTTGAATGCATTTCTATCTGCACAATGGGAATGTGGTACCTAAATCTGCCACTGTTTTCAGCTAGACTTATAGAAAGCTCATTCATTTAAAAAATGAGAAAGAGAACTGGAACACACAATAAAAAAAAATATTGCAAATAAACAATACAACATTTAAAGCTTGTGTTTGTTTATTTTCTTTTATTTTTTGCATTCTAGTACATTTGCCCATTATCACGTTATGGTATTTAAGTTATTTATTCCTTATATATAAGTGATGATTAACGCACGTAATTGCTGTATTTACTGAATGTGATATCTGACCGTTTGTTGTTTACTTCTGTACATGACAGATTCACAATGGAGAGTTACACAATGCCAAAGGAATGAGGAAAGGTTACAAAGTAACAAGTTGGCAGCGCTTGTGGGTTGGTGATGTAATATTAAATCACAGATGATGTCATTCTTTCACTAACGCCCAACTACTCAATATTTCCAACTCAGATGTGGCTGCACCTGTTACTGACGGGTTTTATGTTCTGATTTAATAGGGCAGAAACATTCCAGATATTCTGTTATGAATTAAAAGTTAATGACTTAAAGGGATATATATGGAAGGTTCCTAAATGTCACTAGGTATAAATATATATGCATACCCTCTAGATTGTAAGTTTGCGAGTTTTCAATCTTGCAATGTGCTTTGGGGAAAGCTCTATGGACACCGGATTCTAAGCTCAGACAGGGCCCTCCATCTTTGTAATGTGTTTATATTGTTTTGCTTCGAACACAACGCATGTATAGCGCTATGGAGTTTCTTGGCGCAAATACAAATAAACGATAATAGTAATAATAATAATATAAATATACTGTGTATAATCACATATGTAGTTGCCGTAATTGTGAGTTTGTGTGTAATGCTCGCAATTACAGCCGCAAGTTGCGAGTTGCTCATGCGCAATGTGCTACTGGTGCCGCGCATGTGCAATGAGAGAGGTGAAGCAGATATATGTTGTATATTTGGATGGGCGACATTTTGAATTAAAGCTGGGGCTAGACAATATAGGAATAAGGTGTGCTAGTAATACTTCCCAGAATGTGAGGTAGATAAGTGTGATAAGCTCCCAGCTGAGGTTGGATGGATAAATACAGTAAAGGAATTCAAGCATGTCTGGCATAATCCTGTACTGAGACTTTTATAAGCAAATAATGGTCAGGCTAGATAGAAAGAATAGGCAGACTAGATGGAATTATTGGTTCTTACTTGCTGGCTCTCAAAAAAGTTTTGTCACAATGTTTCCAACTGTGGATATTTGTATTAATTATTGAGTTCCATTGAAAAATAACTTATGGCCCTATGTAAATCTCTAGAAAATTAATTACTTGTGCCATAACAGCACAGTAAATCCTACCTAGCTATGCTAATCACCCATTCCTAAAACATTGCGAGAGAACTCCTACAAGTCGCTGCTACAAGTGAACTTCATGATAAAGCCGAAAAGCAAGGCATAAATCTCCATTGAGTTTTGCACTGACAATAAATTATGAGTTACTCCGTGATACTTTGACACTTAAACCTAATGCTAATAAGATTTTACGGATCACTCACAAATCAGGGCACAGCCGTAACTGCAGAGAGCAGAAGATAGATTTACGAGTACCAGAGATCACGCGCAACTCGTTTCCAAACCTTTGTTGAGTTCCCCAGAAGCATGTAAAGTGACACTATAGCACAGACAAATACATTTCAATATTATTTGACACATAATAATCCAATTTCAATATATGTGTAATTAAAAAAATATATGTCGGTATTAAGCCCGTTTTATGATACAATATCCAGGGTAAAAAACAATCCAGTAGTCAAGGGGTTAATACATGTCATGAAACCACGTTGCCTTGGAACAAACACTTTAATGCATTGTCTATAGATATATCATATTTTAACACAAAATAAACATATCTTTATTTATTGAAGCTATAAATACAATTGCAATTGTCACATATTTTTTATATCAAAATATATTAATAAATAAAAAAACAATTTCTTTATATATATCTCTAATGGTTCCTTGCTGCTGCAGTTACAGCATTTGTTGCTGCACTTCCCACTCATTCTAAATTTCATGATGTTCCCATTTCCTATTGGCTCCTAGAGCCCTTATAGCACTTGATTTACATGGAGGCCTCAGCCTTTACTCACGGTATTTGTATATCCACACCATATGCTATGTAGTCTACTTATCACAGTGCCCAAAATGTCATATGTTTCATAAATAGATTCCATAAAATACTGCAAGTTATATAGTAATTAAGGTTAAAGAATCATTTTAGTCCATCAAATTCAACCTTTTTAGGTAGCAAACTGGAAGGGGGGGTCCATCGTGCTGTCTAATTTTGTCCCTAGTGCTGTCTAATTTGGTGCAGCCGAGAGGGCCCGAGAAGAGCCAGGTGCCCTGCCCCCACGGGTCTTTTCGTATCGCTTCGGGTGCACCATTCCCCCCAGATAAGATGTCGCCGGAAAGTGGGGCTGGTGCTCCCATTCTCAAGCTGTGCTGCAGGCAGAGGAGTTTAGTGCAGGCAGGAGGTAAGGGAAGGGGAGCAGCTATTAAAAGAGGTCTTGGGGAGGGGTGGGGAGCAGCTATGGGAAGAATTCTTGGGGAGGAGCACCTATAAGAATGGGTCTTGTGGAGGGAAGCTGCTATGGGAAAGGGCCATGGGGAGGGTAGCAGCAAATGGAAGGGATCTTTGGAAGGGATCTGTGGAACGAAAGCAACTATGGGAAGGGGTCTTGTGGAGGGAAGGGGTCTTGTGGAGGGAAGCTGCTTTGGGAAAGGGCCTTGGGGAGGGAAGCAGCCATGGGAAGGGGTCTTGGGAATGTGCACCTCTTGGAGGGGGGTCTTGCAGAAGGCAGCAACTAAGGGAAGGAGCCTTGGGGAGGAAAGCAGCTATGGGAAGGGGTCTTGGGGAGGTGCACCTTTGGGAGGAGGTCTTGTAGAGGAAAGAAACTAAGGGAAGGGGTCTTGGGGAGGGAAACCATACGAAGTGGTTTTGGAAAGGGGAGCTGTTATGGGAAGGGGTCGGGGAGGGGAGCTGTTATGGGAAGGGGTCTTGGGAACGGAATACCTATAGGGTCCAGCAGAAACATTTCCTTTTCTAGTTAAAAATTAGCTTTATGACTTTTTCCTGCATAATTAAATTCTTAGACTCAAAGAGCAGGATTTAATTGAGCAATCGTAAGTTCCTGGAGCTCATAAGTGAGGCCGTAAGTTAATTTGCTATTCAATTGGCGTCTTTTTGCTGGCTAAGAACGGGTTATGTGTTTTGGGCTTGAAAACTCTGCAATGGTTAAACCCGGAACTTACAGCCTCCCGTAGCCTTTGATCTTTCAATTCTGCAATAGTTAGAACGGCTAAAATCGCAAATCGATATTCAATTGGTCCAATTCCCCAAGCCCGCAAATGTTTTCACACCCGTAAATGACAAATGAAGGAGAGTGCTAGAGAGGACCCGCAAGGGGGTTAAACACCTATTCGTAGCACTGTAAATGCGAATAAAAAATCAATACTGAACTGTAAATAACGGGGAAACTGATGAAAGACATTAGAATTAATTGTACAACAGTCTCAAGCCCGCAAATCGGCAGTAAATAACATTTATTTTTATGTTTCAATTCGGGGTTAAATCAATCTCGGGAATCAATGAGGTAATACATATCAGGCCACCCACATGAACTAGAACAGTATCACCATTCATTTTTATAATTCTTTATTTTGCAGGTTTGCGAGTCTGATCACATATCGGACCCCCAAACCTAATTGATTGACATGTAACCTCCATGTTTTACTGCTGTAATAATGATGGTCTTATTTTCTATTGGCTGTTTCGAAATGTGAGGTTACAGGCTTGCTTAATTGATCATATTCCTGCCCTGAAGTGCTACGAACCAGTGCATGGTTTACGGAGTCGGCTTTGGGCCCGTAACTTGCGGGCTCCTTTAATTGAATAGCTCCGGGAATCTGAGACGAACGGCAGCCAGCAGCACAACCACAGACATATGCCTGGATCCAGTGAGATGCGGCCTTGCAATTGAATCAGGCTCAAAGTTTTTTTAAATGTATTCCAATGTAATGTGTTTCATTGTGCAGTGGTCCTTTAAACTCCATATTTAGCTCCCTTTGACAATTATCCCCAGGGAGCCTTTATCTATGGGAACATAAGTTGTCTTTAATTTCACAGAATAACTGACATGTCCATCTGGCTTTTCCTGAAATAGGTTACAAAACCAGTTCTGCCATGATGGGTACATTGAGTGTCTTATTCCTTGAAATATGTAAATCCAAAAATAGAATTTTGTTTGTTTAAGGTTAGGAATATAATGGTACGGGCTGACTAAACATGAAGGTGTTTTTTTAAGTTTGCTTAAAGGGCTATTTTAATGATCATCAAATCTGCCTGTTCAGTGAACTTAAATTAGAACTAAATTTAAAGGGACATGGCAAGATTATTTTATTTTTTGCATCAGAGAGAGCGTATTTGACAAAGTGTTGCAGTGTGTTCTCTTTTTAAATAAAGGCCTGAGAAGTGTAACTGCCCTTGGGGGCTTGTCCTCTGCCAGCCAATGAGATCTACAGGCTAAAGTAGTCAGGAAATAAAGGGGGTAAAAAAGAGACAAAGGAAGGAGACGAGAGATGGAAGGGAGAGAGTAGACAGAAAGATGTGAGAGAGACACAGAGAATGGAGAAAAAGAGAAACAGAGGGCAACAGATATGGAGAGTGGAAAGACCCATGGAGAGAGGGAGAGAGAGGATAGAGAAAGAGACGCATGGGTGGAAGGACAGATAGTCACATAGGGAGAGGGAGAAAGAGAGACAGAGGGGAAGGCACATAGGGAGGTGTAGAGATAGGATAGAGGGGGAGGGCATTTAAGAGACATGGGGAGGGGGTAAAGAAGAGACCTGGTGAGGGGGAGAGGTATGGGGAGGGAAAAGGGAAAGACATGTAGAGGGTTAGAGACATGGGGAGGGGTTAGGTATGATTAATGGGGAGGGGAGAGACATGGGAAGGAGTAAGGGAAAAGACATGGGGAGAGAGAGACATGGAGGGAAAGACATGAGGAGTGATAAGGAAAGAGACATGGGGAGAGGGAGAGACATGAGGAATGATGAGGGAAGAAACATGAGGAGGGGTGGGAGACATAAAAGGATTTAGGAGACATGGGGAGAGGGAAGAGAAGAGATCTGGTGAGGGGAAGAGATATGGGGAGGAAAAAAGGGAGAGACATGTAGAGGGCAAGAGAAATGGTGAGGGGTTAGGGAATATACATGCAGAGGGGAGACACATGGGAAGGGGTAAGGGAATAGATTTGGGTGTCATCTGCATAGAGATGATACTCTGAGGATGTGTAGATGGAGAAGAAGAGGGGGCCTAGGATTGATCCTTGGGGTACAACAACAGACAGGGAGTGAGGAGAAGAAGTGGTGTTGGAGAAGGAGATACTGAATGATCGATTTTGTAGATATGATGAGAACCACGAGAGAGAGCAGGGTCTCTAATACCGAGGGAGGAGAGGATATGGAGTAGAAGTGGGTGGTCGACTGTGTCAAAGGCAGCAGAGAGATCTATAAGAAGTAAAATTGAAAAATTACCTTTTGACTTGGCGGTAAGCAGGTCATTAGTGACTTTAGTGAGAGCTGTCTCAGTGGAGTGTTGGGACCGAAAGCCGGATTGGAAGGTGTCAAGAAGGGAGTTAGAGGAAATAACGCTGGTAAGGCGGTTATAGACAAGCCGCTCCAGCAATTTGGAAGCCAGGGGAAGTAGAGACATACGGTGGTAGTTAGATGCAACGTCAGAGTCAGATGAATGTTTTCTGAGGGTGGGTGTAATTATGGCATGTTTTAGAGAAGATGGAAACATGCCAGTATTTAGAGAAAGGTTGAAAATATGTGTGAGAGCTGGAACTACTGTGTCAGAGAGGGGAGGGATGAGCTGAGATGGAATAGGATCCTGAGGACAGGTAGTGAGGGAAATGGATGATAGCAGGCTGGAGACTTCGTCCTCTGTAGCCGGGTCAAACCAGTTCAAAGTTGCTGTGGGATTGGGGAAGGGAGAAGACTGGGTGTTGTTGGTTGGTTGAAAGGGTGGAGTGTGAGACTCACTGTGAGATGAGAGTTCAATGCAGATGTTTTGAATTTTATGAATAAAATGATTGACAAAGTCTTCAGCTGTGAGAGAGGAAGGGATGGAGGAGGTGGTGGGCGGAGGAGAGTACTGGTGCCAAACAGAAGCTTGGGGTTAGAGGATAGGGTTGATATTAGGGATGTGAAGTAGTGTTGTTTGGTGAGGTTGAGGACAGAGGAATAGGAGCGTAACATACATTTGTAATGGAGGAAATATGCAGAAGTATGTGATTTCCTCCATAGTCGTTCAGCAGTGTGGAAGCACCTCTGGATGTATCTTGTTTGTATAGTGTGCCATGGTTGTGGATGAGAGCGAGGGCGTCTGTGTGTGGTTATGGGGGCAAGGGTGTCAAGGGTGGAAGAGAGAGTTGAAGTGTGAGGTGGCAGTGTGAGGGCAGTGGAGGTTAGCGATGGGGCTGAGAAGGGGTTGGAGCACAGTGGAGAGCTGTGTAGGGTCAAGGGCTAGCAGGTTTCTGTGGGTGATGGTGGCAGGGGTTGAAGAAGGGTGGTGAGAGTAAGATGTAGTGAGGTTGAAGGTAAGGAAGTGATGGTCCAGATAGTGGGAGTGGGTGGATGACTGGGTTGGAGATTGCGCTTAGATTGGTGAAGATAAGGTCAAGAGAATGTGCAGCATGATGAGTTGTAGAATCTGTAAGTTGTGAGAGGCCAAGGGAAGAGGTGAGTGCAAGCTATTTGGCTGCTGCTGGGGAGGTGGGAGTGTCAACGGCAATGTTAAAATCTCCAAGTACCAGTGAAGGAACGTTGGAGGACAGAAAGTGAGGGAGCCAGGTAGAAAAGTGATCAAGAAATTGAAAGGGAGTGCCAGGGGGGGCGATAGATAACAATGACACATAGAGAGATAGGTGAGAAGAGGAGGATAGTATGAATTTCAAAGGATGAGAATTGGAGGGATGGGAAAGGGGGTAAGAGGTGAAATATACAGCAAGTGGAAAGCAATACACCCACACCACTACCTTGTTTGTTCCCAGGTCTTCCAGTCACATGTATGGGTGTACTTGATCTGCAAGGATGGATAGATAACTCAGTCAGTTGAGAGTGCCTTCTAGAGGTATGAGTGGACCTGGACAATGCCACAAAAACATGAGTGTTTGTTCTATGAGGTTTTTCACTTGACACGCCATTTTCACTTGACAAGTCCATCCAGTCGATGGAACAGAAAACGTCAGAAGAGGTTTCATTTTGGTGCTGTCATGCAAATTTAAGTAGTTTCTGATGATGAACCCTCATCTTTATGGGTGCAGTGACCTGCCGTTTGCTTTGGAGCCCCATACTCAACAGGATTCGCTGTACTGGCATTTTAGAAACACGTCTGGTAGTCGCCTGTTTTGTTTGCAGTTTGTGCAGTTTGTCAAGTCACGGTACACTTTAACCACAGCAGCACGTGAACCACTCACAAACTGCAGTATTTCAGAAATACTGCCCTCCTTGGCCCAAAAGCCAATGATCATCCCCATTTCAAAACTGGATAAATCGCACCTTTTACCCAAGACAGCAATGGCTGATATGTTTGCAGAATGCCTACATGTTACCTTCTATACCTGCCAAGCCAGCTCACGACACGTATTGTATTTCATTGGCTACGTACTGCTGACGTCAAAAGTAGGCGGTGGTCATGATAATGTGACTCAACCTGACACCGATGAGAGGCAGTATCCCCTGAACAGCCGTCTGTGGGTAGATTTCCTAGCTTGTGCATAATCCATCCTGGGCTTTGCTTAAAGCTGTGTAATACAGCAGGCATGTTTGAAAGGAGTTTGAAATGATATTGGATTAAACGGAGAAAGCCTTTGTGGGCACATTTGCATGCCCGGGTTACCAGAATGCAGTGTAATAACTGTATTTCTTGGAATTCTGAGCAGATAATAACTTTTTTTAACTTATTTTAGACGTTTAAATGTGAACACAAATCTACTATTCATTTACTATATATATATATATATATATATATATATATATATATATATATATATATATATATATATCTTTTCATGTGACAACTCCGAATAAATGTCCCTTTGCTACAATGTTAAGTAGTAAGTGTACGGCCTGCATAACAGTGTAAATTTGCTGCCCCCACAAAATAACTCAGCACACAGCCATTAATGTCTAAACCGTTGGCAACAAAAGTGAGTACACCCCTAAGTGGAAATGTCCAAATTAGGCCCAAAGTGTCAATATTTTGTGCGGCCACCATTATTTTCCAGCACTGCCTTAACACTCATGGGCATGGAGTTCACCAGAGCTTCACAGGTTGCCACTGGAGTCCTCTTCCACTCCTCCATAATGACATCACGGAGCTGGTGGATGTTAGAGGCCTTGCACTCCCCCACCTCCCGTTTGAGGACGCCCCACAGATGCTCAATAGGGTTTAGGTCTGGAGACATGCTTGGCCAGTCCTTTACTTTCAGCTTCTTTAGCAAGGCAGTGGTCGTCTTGGAGGTGTGTTTGGAGTCGTTATCATGTTGGAATACTGCCCTGTGGTCCAGTCTCTGAAGGGAGGGCATCATGCTCTGTTTCAGTATGTCACAGTACATGTTGGCATTCATGGTTCCCTCAATGAACTGTAGACATTAATGGCTGTGTGTTGAGTTATTTTGAGGGGACAGCCCATTTACACTGCTATACAGGCTGTACACTTACTACTTTACATTGTAGCAGTGGGTCATTTCTTCAGTGTGGTGGTGTGTACTCACTTTTGTGAGATACTATATATATATATATATATATATATATATATATACATACTTCTACACTGAAATCACTTCCGGACAAAACAGGCTTGATGGATGTCGACTGAGTGCCATAATATTACAAATGAAAGGCTTCAAATAGACGTATAAATGAGGTAAAAAGCTCCCGCGGCCGGTTTTACGTTATAACGCAAATTATACCACTGGAATAAAATTGGGCTCATATATACTTAGCCCCTTCCTTTTTCTATATCCACTCACTGTTCTAATACTTACTACTTGCTTAACCCATTTGAACAAACTTTTTGTATAAGTCCAATCAATTCAACTTTTTTTGGGGGGTAGAACCTCAACTACTTTCTTTGTAAATATATTTTGTGGGTATGTTTTGTATGTGACATAACATATAAAACCACCTGTATATAATGTTTCATATTCAGCTTGCTGTGTTATATCGATCCCGGGATAATACATATGGACGCATGGACTAGAACAGTTGCTTTAATGATTTTTATTGATTTCTACATTTCGGATTGTGAGTCCAATCACAAATTGTACTTCTAAAGACTAATTGATTGTAGTTCAAACTCCATGTTTTACCGACGTCATGATGACAGTCTCATTTACTATTGGCTCTGTCTAAAATGTAACTTACGGGCTTGCTTACTTGATCATGATCACGCCCTGAAATGCTACTCATGGGTTCATGGTTCATATAATGATGGGTTAGAGTCAATTGAATATGTCTACATGTTTAGAAAAATTTGGACCTGCAGCCAAATGATCAGTTTGAAGGTAAATACGGGCTAGTAATTGAACAGGGCCCAGAGTATGCAAACTTAGGTCAGATACAAATACAATTTATGAATTATGACCCGGCACGGGTGCATTCATATGCACAGACATTTACAAAGTAAAGGCGAGAGAGTGGCCACAGGCATGCAAGGGTCAAAAAAAAAACATGGACTGTTATACTAATTAAATTCTAACTTGTCTATGCTGTATTTAATTGATCAGTCTCAACACATTATACGTTTCTAATGGTTATAGTATAATCATGATGTTTGATCACACAATCTGCAAACACAGCAGCTATATTTATACAAAAATGTGGTTTCTGAATGCAATGTAGGAATCCGAGCACTCAATCAAGCAGAGAAACAAGCAGAAATCCAATAAATAAAGCAAATTTGTTCTAATAGTGTCAATTCTGCTTATAGTTGCTCAATTGTGTTAGCATGGACTAGGCAAATGAAGTTTTGTTGATTTAATTCAATTGAAATTGCTTAGTTGGTTGAATACGGGAAATTGTGAATTTCTGCAAATTAAGCACAGTCACATCTACAGAAGGAAATGCAGGGAATACAATTTGATTAAAAAGGGTAAAGACAAATTTCAGTGTGCTCTCATTGTGACCGTTGGGGATTTGCTGCAAAGTAGAGGAAATCAATCAAATATGGTCTAAATATATCTCTGTCTACACCAGCAAGTCTATATATGTATATTTTTATACTTAAATATCTCATAATATGAATGTGGGTTTAAATAAACATATTGAATGTTTTTGCATGAAAAGTGAGTGATCTAACTTTTAGAAAATGTTGCCGTCTCATGATACGGATAAAATATTTGAGCTTCAGCCTCATGATCAAACCTTACAGTGAACAGTTTCTCTCGATTTCCCGTAGTATTGATTTACTGGATCTTCTTGCAGTCCAAGGGACTCAAAGGCATCAATTCTACGTCACTCTTTACTTTTGTAATATCTTGTCCAGACTTGCCATAGCTTTCCTCCCCAGTAGCAAACATCTTTTAATTTCATGGCTACAGCCACCATCTGAAGAGATCTCCTTAAAAGAATAGTGTCACCGAACGGGAGTCCTTGCATGAACCAGGTGACTAGGATCTTTCCAATTTGCTAACTTTGTCCCTGGAGGTTCGACCTTATTCTTTTTCTTTAGTAAGGGCCCTGGCTCAAGGCTCTCAAAACAGAGACTGTGCACCAGCTTATGTCGCAGAGACAGAGGTTAAATGGTAGTATTTAGCCTAGAAGAGACGGTAAGACCACCCAGTCAGATATGTTTTATACACTGGAGGGACACTCAAAAGACAAGCCAACTTGGCTAATAGCCTCCATGTACAGGGAATACACAGTTAAAAGGATACAGAAAAAGACTCATGTCTAATATAATTAAAGACAGCATTTAAAACACATAATTTTGAAACTGAATTTTATTTTAAATAAATAATTTGTCAGTTAAACATTTAAAGTGAAGCATACCGGCTAATGGAATTATTTGGCTTGCTTCTGGGGAGGAAAACCATGGCAAGTCTGGACAAGCTAAAAAAGTAAAGTTATTACACTATCAACAAAGGTTCACATAACCAGAAATATGGTATTTCCAGTAGTAACATACGGATGTGAGAGCTAGACCATAAAGAAGTCTGAGCGCTGTAGAGGAAATCAACCAAACTGTTCACTGGAAGGTTTCATCATGAGACTAAAACTCAAATATGTTGGCCATACCATGAGAAAACGTTTTTCCCTAGAGAAGACTATGATGCTTGGAGAAACTGCAGGCACACAAAGCAGGGGACGGCAGAGGCGAAGATGGATAGGTGAGGTCATTGAGGCAGTGAACATGAGCTTGATGGAGCAGTGGCTCACAGATGTGCCTGACATGCTGCGGTCCATAGGGCCACAGAGAGTCGGTCACATCTGAAAAATAAACAACAATACCGGCCAATGTTATTATTTTGTGACATATTTTAAAAGAATTAGAAGGTGTTCCAAAAGTGCAGTGGTCCTTTAAATATGGTAATTATATGCAGATGTTCTCAACAACGAGCATGTAGAAATATTTGATCAACTAAAAAATTAAAATAAATAGTAGGTAGTATCTGGTGGTATAGAGACTTCAACATAGTGACAGATCCAAGAATGTCTTCAGGAATAGCATTTCTGCACCACTGCTCTTGTCATCTGGAATAACACACGGCTCTGTCTTATGTTATTTTTGGTGTACATATTGCATACACATATCCTTTATTATCACCGCAGTGTGTATGACATTCATTCTCAGCTCTGATCCATGCACCTAAAGGGCTACCAGCTGGTACAGATAGGCCCTTGGTAATACAGAAGGTGGTGGGAACTGTCCCTGGACAGATTCAAATATTCAATCTCAATAAAGTTAGCTTTATTAATTTTCTTTGCCTATTTATGCTATTATGTTAAGTAGTTTAGTCGTGTCCGACTCTCTGTTACCCTGTGGACTGCAGCACTCCAGGCACATCTATTGGTTGTGCTTATCCATGAGGTGGTAAAGATACTGAATTGAGTTCCTCTCCAGTGGGCTTGTCTGACCTCTCTGCTATGACCTGCCCATCTTGGGTAACCCTACATGGAATAGTTAACATCTTCATTAAAGCACACACGCCTCTTCAACACAACAAGGTTGTGATCCATAAGTGGATTTATGCTATTAGTCAGATGTAAGTACATTTTCAGGTACATATATTTTTTGCACCATACACTGGTTACATAGTTACATAGTTACATAGTAATTAAGGTTGAAAAAAGACTTTCAGTCCATCAAGTTCAACCTGTTAAGATCTCCTCTGATCTGCAATATGCGGAATAGTTATTAAATAAATTATTGATTAAATAATTATTAATAGTATAGTATTGGATGATGTTCCATTCACAACAACCCTTTGCTTCCTGTTTTTTAGCCAGCTCTCGATCCATGAGCAGATATTTACTGCAATTCCTGTATCCCTCAATTTGCACAATAGTCTTCCATGTGGCACTGTATCAAATGCCTTTGAAAAATCTAAAAAGACTACATCCACTGAGTTGCCTTGATCCAAGTTCCTACTAACCTCCTCATAAAAACTAATTAGATTGGTCTGACACAACCTATCCTTCATAAATCAGTGTTGACTGCTACCTATGATCCTGTTCAAATAGAAATATTCTTGTATTCTGTCCCTTATTAACCCTTCTAAAAGCTTGTGGTCCTTTAACATCATCTAACAAAGAATAAATAAACAGATAAATAATTGGGTCTTGAAGTGCCTAAGACAGGTCAGGATTTTACAACTGCCCTGAATGTGCCAAGACAAGGCAAACCTGGTCAGTGGTCAGTAACTCTGGGCTATAGTTGTCTAGCCCCGGTCAGTGCTACCCACAGGTGTTTAACCCACTTGCGAGTCCTATCTAATACTAGGATTTTTTGATACATTTGTCATTTACGGGTATGAAGGCAATTGTGGGCTTGTATAATTGTTGTAATTGAATATGGATTGTGCGTCTTTAGCACTGGTAACATTTACGGGCTTAAAATATCAAAGGAGAAGATAGTACAGAGTTACGTTTGTGACCACCGCAGGGATTTTGAGCCTGTAACTCACAACTGGAATGTGAGTTGCTATAAGTAGCCAATTGAATTTCAATAACATTTACCGGCTCCATTACGGCGTTGGTAATGCAACGTTAAAACCGCGGGCTCGCAAAGTGAGCCAGCTGAAACTGTGGCCAAAGGTGCTCCTCGCGCTGGTGGAGATGAGCACAGTAGGCGCTCATCCCTATGACCCTGTACGACTTAGGCAGGGAGCGCCAAATGCGCCCACTGCGCTGGTGGAGATAGACGCCGTAGGCGCTCATCCCTACCACCCCGCACAACTTAAGCATCATACCTACGACCTGGGGACTACACATCAACTGGAAACTCAAATACACAATTCACAGTGCGAGAGCCGTAGCACTTTGAAAAAATCGCCTGCAAAAATGATGGCCCGTAACACTTTGAAAAGGAAACCACAACTTACAAAAAGAAAAAAAAATGCAAAACATACGAAGTGAAAACATTTGGCAGTGAGGTTGAACGCCAATTAAAGTCAAATTTGAAGATTTTCGCCACTCGAAAATCGCCTAAGCGAGAGAAAAAATGGCTGTCTAAAAAAACAAAACGAGGCTACACGACCCCTAAGCGCGTAAAACACCACCAGGCACATGCGACTTTTTACAAAATACACTATTATTAGGAAGGACGAAAAATGCTCGAGACTTACGAAATTGCTGACACTTTCTCCCCAGAACACCAACAGTACAAATGTACATTATATGCAGCAGGAAAAACAACAGCGATTGTTAGCTCTTCAGCATATTGATTGCTGCATATATTAATTACAAATAGGTAAAATATATAAATGTATTATTTAATTATTGAATTAATTAATTATAATAACAAAATATATTTATATATAACAAAAAAATAACAGGGGAGAGGCTCGCAATGACTGCCAAAGAGTGCCTTACAATGAGCACCGACAGTGCTCAGAGGAGCAAAAGTACACGAGGGGAGATGATCGCAATGAACGTCGAAGGAACTCAGAGGACTAAAAGCCTTACATTATGTGGCAAACAGCATTACCTGCCTTACAATTTTATTGCTAGTACTTATATATTTTTAGCTAGTGCAGACACATTCGATCCCACCTAGCGCCCAGCGCTTACACTATAAAGCGACCAGTTTTGTGTAACTTACCAGCTTGGCGATGCCCAATTCACAATACTTCATTCTTAAATGTATTATTTTTGGATGCCAAGGACCAGACTTCTCCGCCATTATGTAAGACACCCCAGGTGATCATCTGAAATACCCGACACAAAGACCACCCCTGAGTTCTCAAATTCCAAGCCTTACCAGTCCCATCTGAGACTTTAACTCTTACTCTCGTCTGAGCATCCCCTCCCTCACTCTGCTTAGAGTATAACTTTAGGAGTCTTTCAGTCTTGCAAAAGCACTTTGGGCCTCATTCAATAGCAATTTGGCCAATTGAATAGGGCTCTAAATAAGCCATATTTTTTTTAAATAAGTTTTTAGTTAGTGAAAACCTTGATTTTGGATGGATGTTTACTAACTAAAAACTTATTTAAAAAAAATATGTTATGTGCTTATTTAAAGCCCTATTCAATTGGCCAAATCGCAATTGAATGAGGGCCTATGTATTTTAGATTGTAAGCTCCAGGGCAGGGCTCTCAAATTTTTTGAAACATATTTACTTTTAGTAAAGAAGTATATTCTGGAGGCAAAATAATGCAAGAACATGTGTTAGTAGGGACCAACAAAGTAAAATAATTCAGAGAGCTAGCTTTTATGTAGATAAAATTGACAGACGTGATACCCTTTTTCGTTATTATCTGCCATCCAATCTAATGTTTCTAGGCAACCGATTTTTTTTTTTCCTTTTAAAGGGAGTTTACTTTTTACTATGTGTTGCTCAGTTGTGTCCGAGTCTCTATGACTTCATGGATCACAACACACCATACTGATCCACTTGGTATTCATGGCAGAGATACTGGAGTGGGTTGTCAGTTCCTTTTCCAGTGGGTCACAGAATACAGATCCTGGTATTTCTAAGTGTTCCAAGTACTGACCAGGCCTAACCCTGCTCAGCTTCAGGGTCGTGTGACCTCTTGGTTCCCTGACTGGAATCAAACCAGGTTGCAGCAGTGAAAGCACTGAATCCAAACCACTGGACCACTATGGCTATAGTATTTTTCTGAAATTTTATCAGACTGTATGTAACCACTGCAGAGTAAAACAATTTCTCTTTGCTTTATTGTCTGCCTCTGGGTTAGAGGGTATTCAGTGAGTGTTTATACCAATCCATAATCCACTTAACAAGATCTATGTTATTTTCACAGTATTTTTTTATTTGATTCTGACTTTTGCAGAATCTAATCTAATCTAGTTAATTCTCTCTGGGGGTCTGCAAATGGTCAGTTAAAAATAATGGAATAGTAACTGAAATCTTGGGCATTGTTGTCAGACAAAAAGCAATTGTTAGTATCTATGGGCCCCATGCTAATCCCTGAAAAAAGCAATTTTGAGTGCCCTAACTGCACAGTAAATCCTACCTAGCTATGCTAATCCCCCACCCCTAAAACATTGCGAGCAAACTCCTACGGGTCATGCTCTGAGTGTACTTCATGACAAGACGAAAAGAAAAGGCAAACATCTTCATTGAGTTGTGCCCAGACAATAAATTACCAGTTACTCCCTGACACCCAAACCCTATGCTAATAAGATTTTACAGATCCCTCGCAAATCAGGGCACTGCCATAATTGAAAAAGCATGAGGAATGATTTACGAGTACCAAATACCACTCGCAAATGGTTTTAAAACCTTTGCTGAGTCTCCCAGAAGCATTTAAAGCAGGCTGTAGGAGCCAGAACAATTATGTGGGGGATACAGCTCATGAATAGCTTATATATATATGCAAAAATACAAACATAGAAAAATCTGTGGGGGTGTTTTTCCCTCCCATCCCCCCCAGTTACTACACCCATTAAAGTGACACTAAACTCAGGTAGCACTACAAAATAATGACATTTCAACAGTATTTGACACTGTTGGTGTTAAGCCCATTTTATGATACAAAATCCAGGGCAACAAACAACCCAGTACTCAAGGGGTTAATACACGTCACAAAACCAAGTTGCCTAATGCATTGTCTATAAATATATCATATTTTAACACAATATACACACATTTTTTATTTATTGTACCTATAAATACATTTTTTTATTATCACAATATATTAAGAAATAAAAAACAATATATATATATATGTATCTGTTGCCTTGCTACAGCTAGTTACAGCAGTTGTTCCTTCGCATCCCCCTCATTATAAGATTTATTGCGCTCCCATTTCCTATTGGCTCCTAGGGCCCTGTCTCATCCGTAAAGTTTGGTTTGGCTGCGCCCTGCACAGATATCAGTTGTGGCTAAGGCAGGATTTCCGTATCTGAGCTGACTGCTGTACTCTGGGGGAGTGAATGATTTGAATTAGTGTAGAAGTCAGGGGAAAAAGTTCCTGCAGACTTTTTTTTACTGCATTCCCCTAAATTAGAGCATCAGAATAACATAGGGCTCTATCTTAGTACCTTTATATCAGAAGGATTCATTTGAACTAATTACCTAGGATTACACTCTAGCACAAAGATAAAAGCAAGGACTTGTTGGGTCAATCAGACAGGCTGATTGACAGGTAAAAATTAGAAACTTCAATCTAACTTTCCTGTTACAAATGTTTGTATTGGTCGCTGGGTATGCAGTTGTGTGACTTACCATTGACTTAAAGGGGCACACACCCCTGCGGCCTGATTGGCTATGGTAAAGCCACAGCATATGGGCAGTCTGTTCCACATGTAAACACAGATTTGATTTTATTTCTCAGTGAAAAATGCATGTATATCAAAAATGTAAAAAGTATTTAATCATTCTTTTAGGAGATTTTTGCTTTGATGTGGTCCGAATTGTTCTGAATTAAGTGGCGCTTTAATGACTGTCAATAAGGTCTGCACAGGCTAGTTGTCACAGTTCCTTGGAGACAGATATGAGTATTTCAATTGTCATTTATTTTTTTCATTCTGAGCACCTGCAACCCCCAGAGAGTAATTAGCAATGATTACTCTCTAATACAATTATTAAAACCACATCTTGATAGCAGGATTAGAAACACTGCCTGAGAATCTACTTCAATATAGATTCACTGCAAGAATGTTATATATTTATAACCTAATAAGGTACGTGTTTTTACAATATAGCACATTTGAAAGTTTTCTTTAGTAATAAAAACATAAATATACTTAATCAGTTTTACAAACAAATGTACCTGTTTTTTTTTTTTTTTGCAACCTTCAGATAATCTAATGAAACATATTGTATATATTGCTATATTGTTATCAGTCCTATTTTATAAGCAAGACATTAATTAATATTTAGTTTTCTATACCATTAATAAATAAGTGTTAGCACCAGTAACTTTTCACAATAAATACATGTCTGTGTTTGAGCCTAGGCCTATGAGGCACAGTGCACCAGGACCCTCCTGGGGGTTGGCCATTCCTGTGTTTTTTTTTTGTTGTTTTTTTTTTGCATTTTATCTCCTCTGTTTACCTCTGCCACTGGGAAGCAGGCTGGTACAATGCCATGGAATATGTACAGAAATGTGTATATAGGTAAGCGTACCTGGCGGGTTCCCTGGTGGTTAGGATTTGGTGCTTTCACCACTGCAACCTGGGCTTGACTCCAGTCAGGGAACCAAACGGCCACACTACCCTGAAGTCATGCAGAGTTGAGCATGGTCAGAAGACACCCAAATCTACCTCTCAGCACCAGATCTAACACATGTCTCCTACTGCCTCTCTAGTCTATCCTCTTGGATGTCCGCCCACCATCTCAAACGCAACATGGCTAAGACTGAACTCCTTATCTTCCCTCCCTCTTCCACAGTGTCAATTCCTCTCATCTCTCTCACTGTCAACAATGACATCATCACCCCCTCCTCCCAAACCCGTTGTCTTGGGGTTCTCCCGCTCTGTCTTTCATCCCTCACATGCAATCACTAGCTAAATCTTGTCTTCTCCATCTAAAAAAACATCTCTAGAATTTGCCACTATCTTACACAAGACACAACTAAAATCCTTATACTCTCTCATCATCTCTCAACTTGGCTACTGCAACTCGCTTCTTGTTGGCCTCCCCACCACCCGACTATCTCCACTTTAATCCATAATGAACACCTCTGCTAGACTCATCTTCCATACTCAACGTTCAGTGTCGGCATCACCTCTCTGTCAATCACTCCTCTGGCTTCCCATAGCCTCAAGAATAAAATTAAAAATCATGACCCTAACTTACAAAGCCCTCAACAATAACACTCCCCCATACATCTCTGCTCTCATCTCCAAATACTCCCCCACCCGCCATCTTCATTCTGCTAATGACCTTCTTCTTTCTACAACTCTTTTTCACACCTCTCACTCTCACCTTCAGGGCTTTTCCCGTGCTGCCCCTATTCTCCGGAACTCCTTGCCTCGCTCCATCAGATTATCCTACCTCAAATCATTCAAAACCTCACTAAAAACACATCTCTTTAAAGAAGTGTATCACCTTCCACCCTAACACGCTTATCACCTCCTTACTTTGCTATTTGTTACTTTGTATTCACCTTTGCCTGGAACTTATCTTATGTACAGCGCTACTGAATATGTTGGCGCGTTATAAATAAGCGATAATTATAATAATAAGATTTTGATGGGGGACCACCTAGGAATGCCAGGAGCTTTATGCTGTGGCCCACTGGAGACGGAACTGGCACCCCACTGCAGTATCTCTGCCATGAATACCAAGTGGATTAGCATGGTGTGTTACACTGCATCAGGTCATGGAGAGTCGGACATGACTGAACAATGCAAACACACACAAGCGTACATGGCACTTTCTAACTTACTATATACTTAAATAGATACATATACACTTATTATGGTAAACGTATTATTTTGATATATCAAGAGGAAAGGAGGAGTAGTAACACAAATACAACCTAAATAAGTCTCGCAATAAAAATGGTGTTTATTATGTGTATTTGCTCACTGGAAGATTGCTGCAGCCGATATCACATAATTCTATTTTACATTTTTCTCACCTAAAGGATAATGTGGGATCTTCTTCTGCAGTTGGCCAGAGCCAGTTACGTCAACAGAAACCTGTTCATTTCCATCTCTCGTATAAGCTGTAGGGTCTTCCATGCGGCACATCAGACTTACTTATGATATTGACTGTGACAAACACCCAATTAAATGAGCTATGCAAAACCATCTGTAACTGTTTCCATGATGCCGTGTGTCAAGTAGAAATGATGTGCAGCTAAAGCCCGGCTTATCTGAACGCGCTGTTCTTTGCTAATATGGTTTGAAGTCCCAAGAGGAACATAAGTAATAATTTGAAAATGATTATGTTGTAGTGGTTATTAAAAATTAAACTCCTCCAGTGATTAGCGCTTCTCATGTGTAGCTTGTTGGCAGCTTTTATTTGTTACTTCCAAGGAGTTATCCTGACCTTTAGTTAATAGAGTCAAACACCAAATATTGTCATCCATCAAACTTCAGTGGAATATGGCGGTATCACTGAGATATTAGGATTTCTTGATATCACCTTCCGTGATTTGTTTATTCCCAGGAAAGCAAAGCCCATGCCTAGGGCAACAGGTTAATGGGGAAGGTGTTTGCAGGTCAACCAGTAAGTCAGACTAATGCAAGATAAATCATATGGGTCATGTTTATTCCTGTATATTGAAATTAAAATATATATATAAATACATATGTATATATATATAAATACATATATATGTATTTATTTATTTTATTTCAATATACATATATACAGTATATCAATATATATATATATATATATATATATATAAATATATATATAAAAATAAATATATAAATAAATATAAATATATATATATATATATATATATATATATATATATATATATAAAGAGGGTTACTCTCAAATAATCGTCGTTTCTATGAATATATTTGTCCAATAAATATGGTATCACTATATACTTCAATACTCTGATTATTTATTTAGATTACTGGACACTCATGGCTACCTCACTCTTCATATATATATATATATATATATATATATATATATATATATATATATATATATATATAGTAAATAAATAGTACATTTGTGTTAAAAACATGTTTCATGCCCAGAATTCTGAGAAATACAGTTATTACACTGCATTCTGGGAACCTTGGCAGGGACATGCAAATTTTCCCACAATGGCTTCGCTCTTGCAATCCATGACCATATCAAACATGGCTTCCCTTAAGCATATGCCTGCTGCATCAAACAGCTTTGAGCAAATATATATAGTAAATAAATAGTAAATAAATAGCAATTTTTTGTTCACATTTGGACATCTAAGAATAATAAAAAAAACAAATTTCCTGCTCAGACTTCCAGTTATTGCAATGCACTCTGGGAAAGTGGGTGGGCACATGCAAATGAGTTAGGGTTAAACAATTCAGCTGGGCCAGTGTTTGGTTAGGGGCGATTTTGGGTGCATGTGTATTGAGGCAGGTATTGGAGAACAATGAGGGTGGGTCTGGGATGGAAAGACAAGGGTGAAGGAAAGACATTCATACTGTGGTAATAAAGGTTGGGGGTAATGGTAAAAATATTAGAAACCAATGATTTTTGGAAGGGGGCGTGTCAGGGGCAATGGGGGGTGAGGCAAGTAGTGGTGGGAAAGAAGGATTGGGGTGTAAGGAGAACATTAGAAAATAAGGAGCCATGGGGGTTAGAGAGAAGGAAATAAATTGAGGGACGGGGAGAGATAAGGATATGGAGGTTCTGGGGGAGATAAAGTGAGGTGCCATAGGGATGGGAAGAAGGAATGATAACGGGTTTCTGGGGAAAACAAAAACTAGGAGAAAAAGAAGAATGGGGGAGGATCTGGGAGAAAAAATAGGTGGCATGGGGGTTGGAGAGATAGAGAGAAGATCAAGGTGGATCAATGGGGAATAAAGAAGAGGCAATGGTGATCAGGGAGAGAGAATTTATCATGGGGGTCTTGGGATGAGAGAATTTAGCAGAAATGTATCATGGTTGCAAAAAAATAACAGAAAGAAAGGGAGGCATTAGAGGAAAGCAATAAATAGTGGGGGCAGTAAGATATCAAAGAGGCAGAGAAAATAGAGAGTGGCTTGTTCTATAATAAAGTGGGTTCAAAACAGAAATTCAAGAACACTTTCTTAATAATACACACAAATAGTATACATGTTAGAAACAGCGAATGTTTTTTTTTTCACTAAAAAGAACATCACTTAGCAAATTGCAATTGCAAAAGAGGGGGAAAAATCATATTTTGTATGTTTTATTGTTTTTTGTTCAAGGTAAAAATGTCACATGTTGAATTAAACCTGGTTTCTTTTAATAGTACCCTAACTGGTGTCAAATAATTCTCCCTACTGCACCTAAAAGCCTCTGGGTTCAATGAGGAGGCAAGAAATTAAGGTGGCAACCATGATATTTAGATAAGTCCACCATAGTGGCGAGGATAAAGTACACATTACGCCTCTACTCCATACTATGGGCCTCAATCTATTATCGGCCGTAAAACGGCCGCAAGGCTGCGATTCCTTGCGGGGGTTCTGTTATCTTGCAATTCAATAATACGGCCCCGCATGGAACTCCTCTTACGGCCGGCCGTATATCTTGGAACCGGCCGTAAGCTCAGAAATCTTTAAACGCAAAAATAAATTCAAGGTGGCACTGTAAAGCTATGTAAATGCTAGGGATCATAATGGGGGACATGAGGATTAATAGTAACCCCCTCTCAAGCTTGCACATCAGCCCAAATCCGAGATTGCATTAACTGTTTATTTTCCGGCCGCAGCGTGGGCGGGTCTGAGGTGCTCCAAGCACTCTGGACTTTTTACATGGATATGTGACATAAATTAAAAATATATATATTTACGGATTTGAGTATAGGGGAATTTTGTGCTATTAATGCTAACACCTACAATCACTTTATCGTCTCATAAGAGTGCAGTATGGCTTTAAAATGTGCTTAATTGGTGCTAGCGGGACCTTTTTCCTGCAAGTAAGCTGCGGCTCGGTTTTAGCCTTGCAGAGAGGGTTCCCGGAGCAGTAGAATAGCAACCGGGCTTTTCTTACGGCCGATTTCCTTGCGGCCGTTTTAGATCAAAGGCTTTCCTCCGCCGCAAGCGGCCGCAAGGGATAGCAAGGCGCCGGCCGCAAGCCTGCCGGAATCCCCGGCCAGAGGGGAATAGAATAGCCGAATAGCTTGCGGCCGGTCCTTGCGGCCCCGCATCTCCAACGGCCGTTAATAGAATGAGGCCCTATGTCTCTATGCTTGGCCTCACCATGGCTGTTATTGCCTATATGTCCTGCTTGTCCAGCTAGTTAGTAAGGAGCACAGAGATGTGGGCAGTGGTTTGGCTATCTTCCAGATGACCATTACCAGATGACCAGGTGACCATTACCTTGTCTATCTGGTAACAAATTAACTGGACTTTCTGGTGAACCTTCTCAAGTCTTGTTCAGGCATAAAATCTCCTATATTTTTATTATTCTCTCTCCGTATAGTTTTTTTTGTTTATTTTGCATTAAGCTATTGTAAGCTTGGATTGATACATTGTATAAAATATTACAACATTAATTAGTAAAATTATAATATTTGTGCAGATGCCATAGTTGTTATATTCTTAGACTATGCAAGTAAGATAAAATGTGTTGGATAATTGCCATAAAGCCCTGATACAACAAATATGTATAATGTAATAAGTTCTAATAAGAGCAATTTACAACAATCATGCTTAATATTTGCTTTTATGGCCTGATTTAATAAATGGTGCTTTCATATGATAGAGGTTGTATTTATGTTAATGGATGCAAATGTTTATTAATGTTTAGCAGCATTTCATCATAAAATAAAGCCTTAAGCAAAAAGCCAATGTGCATGGGTCTAAATTGCGGCTCGTCTTTCGGCTACATTAAAGGGGAGCAGTTAGGGATAATGTTGGAAGTAATGTCATGTTAACAGAGATAAATTGTTCATGGCTTGTTATCAAGAATTAGGATACGAATTGCCAAGTAGAACAAAAACAAGAATAGCTAATTGTTATCAAGACATTATTATTATTATTTGTATTATTATTATTATTATTAACTTTTATTTGTAATGCGCCAACATATTCCGTAGCGCTATACAGGGGATAAAAACAAGGAAAATGCAGTATTAACAAACTTCCAAAAATGGAGGACTTATGATAAGAATTGCCAAGTAGAAGAAGAACAGGAATAGCCAAATAGCCAATTGTTATCAAGACTTATTATTATTATTATAAAAAAAAATTGTAACGCGCCAACATATTCCGTAGCGCTATACAGGGGATAAAAACAAGAAAAATACAGTATTACCAAATTTTCAAAAATGGAGGACTTATGATAAGAATTGCCAAGTAGAATAATAACAGGAATAGCCAAATAGCCAATAGTTATCAAGAATTATATTAACAATAGCCAAGTTGAACTTTTAACAAGTTAGAGTCCTATTCAATTCCATTCTCGTAACTTGTAAATACAGTATCTGAATTCACAACCCGCGGGAGCTTTTTTTTTTCTCAATTTACATAGCCATTCAATTCCAGCTCTCGTAATTTTATTTTTTTATTTCGTAAACCCATGTCTTATCAGTAAAATACAAGGGGCCGTGTTATATGACTACTCATAGAATTAGGCCAAACCTTGAAATTTTCTTAATTACTTGATGAGACATAGCCCTAGGAACCAAAAGAAAACGCAAACGTCATGGTTTTAAATAAACCCAAAAGTTGGGAGACAAAAGTTCCCAAGATTGTGAATAAGCATTTTTTGCGAGTCAACATATAAAGATGCTTAAATGGCTAGTCCTGTAATAGGCAATGCATTAGAGCATCTGTTGAAGGTCAAGTGGGTTTCCTGATTTATTATAAACTCTTATGTACTCGGGTCCATGTTATCCATGCAGTTGATATATGTTATTTGGAGGTGAATCAATTTTCTTATGGTTCAAAGATGTATAAGGACTCTTAGAAACTGATAAAATATAATATTTTTATATTCAACATATGTGCTTTTGGGAATATTAGGCATTTATTTCAAAAGTACTTCCATGCTTTTTCATGATTTCTAGTACCGTAGTGACTGTTTAACTGCTTTTGACAGGTCTCAGCAAGGCACTACAGGTGCTCTTCAGTTCACATAAATATTTCTTCTGAAATCTCATAATATTACGAGCTGCAAGTAATAAGTAATTTGAGAGTGCTGTCTGAATTAAAAACTGATTCGCCTTTGAATGAAAATCAATGGAAAACATTACAAATTACGAAAAATTATTTGTTTTAAAACATATTGAGTGGCTTACTTGCAACCATAAAAAATGAGTGAATTGAATGGCTAAGTAAAATTACTGAGCGTTTACGGGTGTTATAACTCAACGAATTGAATAAAGCACTTACCACCTTAGTCACAGCCTAGCTGTAGAGCTACATCTACACTCAGCACTTTTAGCATCTTCCTATTCTGAAATACAAGATTTCTCTCCCAACTCAAGCCTCTTCTAGAACTCCTTTCCACACTCCTTAAAAATAACCCTGGTCAATTTGCACTACTCTAGTGGCCAAGTTCACTCCAATATAATTTCCCACTATACAACACATAGAAAGGGTACATCATTGTCTACTTGTGAGAAAACCAAATATCTGAAAGCTAAAAAATTGAGCCAAGAATGTACCAAACAAATATATAGTTATCATTGTAAAGAAGTGCAAAACATTTTTAAACGCAATGTGCTATACTGTCACTTTAAATGCTGCTGGGCGATTCCGCAAGGTTTTAAAAACCACTTGCGAGTGGTCTTTGGTACCCATAAATCTTTCTTCTGCTTTTTGTAGTTACGGCAGTGCCCTGAGTTGCCCTAATTTTGCCTAATTTGCAAGTAATCCGTAACATTTTATTAGCATAGAGTTTAGGTGTCAGAGTGCAAAAATCAATGGCGATTTTTGTCTTGCTTTTCGGCTCTGTCATGAAGTTTACTCGTAACAGTGACTCATAGCAGTTCTCTCGCAATGTTTTACGGATGGGGGGTTAAGATAGCTAGGTTGAGATTTACTGTTCCACTAAGGCACTCGTAATTGATTTTGCCGGGATTAGCATAGGGGGCTTTGTTTTACCCTGTGATTGATCACCAGGATTTATTTAGTGCTTAAAGAACTCACTAACCAATTCAAGACTATGAACATTTATTACTACATAAATTAATGAACTGCAGGGAAGTTCTTTGAACTTCTGGGTGCTGCAGTAAAGGTGAAACAAACTGCTTATGTTTATTGGCTTCAAAATTGTTACCTGTTTCTCCATTTGTAAATCTTAATATTACAGAACCCTGACAAGGAATCTGTTGGATTATCTATTTTCTACACAAAAGCCTTTCTTGCTTCTTCAAATATAAGGGTTAATTATTATGCGGCATACTGTTTACTGTGCCCTTGGCAACATGAACTGACAATGAAATTGAGGATAATAATCCCTGATTGATAAATGCAATTTTTTTAATGTGTTCCTTATGACCTGGTTTTTAATACACTATGATCAAGATAATCCCATTAGCCGAGGGTTTAGAAGATAGTCTTTAGAGAATGCAATTTATATTAATGTACAATGCACATTCTCAATTAAAGAGAAACTGATATGTAATATGTAACTATATATGTGTTAAGAAATCAACGTTTGTCTTTTAAGATTTAAAGTATGTATATGTGTGTTGTAATTGTCTTTGAACCTGTTTTCTGTAATGTTCCTGGCAGTGCTGTGATATTCACACAAAGCTCCTGGCTCCTATATGAGTGGAGTATAATAGTGTGCCCGTTAATGTTATCTACATAGATAGATCCAACTTATTTGGTCTATGATGACTACTTTGTTCATTCAGGTCTCTCATCCCTCACACCATGCTGTGATCTCTGTTATAATTATTTAGATGTTTAGAAACTGCCAACATAGGGCTTACTTACATGGCTCTAGTAGGACATCTTATGAGTAAAAATCCCATGTAAGGCTTATCTCCCAAGGGAACCTCTTTTGTAAATATCCAAGCTCAGCGCTTTTGTGATACATAAAAAAAAAAAAAAAAAAAAATATATATATATATATATATATATATATATATATATATATATATATATATATATAAACAAAAGGATAGATAGATAGATAGAGCATGAGATAGATAGATAGATAGATAGATAGATAGATAGATAGATAGATAGATAGATGAAGGCAGGTTGCGAGCACAGAGAGCTGCGGGCAATACCCCCTGGGCACGATCCAGTATATTTTATGGGCTTTCATTTGTGGGAGGCATGTAATAGCTCCGAACTTGCATTTATAGTCTCCTGAATGACCAAGTCATCCTTACGAGAGCCATTTAATTGAGCCCAGTAGTGCTAAATAAAAGAAAAGCAGCACATAAGACAAATGTAAGAAACATATACATACTGGCACAGAATGTTTTGAGGGTTCCTTTACACTGATTACACTGTTATTTCAACCAAATAGAGCCTTAGATAGTCTGAATAAAAGTTAGGACAAGTCAAAAGTGTGTCATTTATCATGGGAACTCTTCATTGGCATTAGTTTAGTTAGCTTTCACTTTTTTTTTTTAGTTCTTTTATTTAAAATCTTGATTTGGATGGGACTTATCCTTGGCCCAGAAGATGAGGAGCAGGGTCTTCAAGCAAACAAGAAGAGGCCATTTCAAAATTTGAGAATGAATGTGCCAACTTACCAGGGTAGAAAATTGAGGAACAGGGTGCTGATTGACCATGCTGGAGTGATGATGGGTAATGTATTAATTAATAAATTATTGTATTATAAATGTTTAATAATTTTCTATTTTATTAATAAACTTTTCTTATTTTATTATAACTTTTTTTTTTTAACATGATTATTTGTTTTCTGTTTTTTATATAATTTAGTTTCATCAAGTTGGAGGTTGTATTAGGGACTATGGTGAGTCATAGGGGGGCCCCATAAGGTTGTTAGGTACCATGGGGACCTCCATGAGGGATAGCGATTGGAGGACATTGGACCCACATGTGGACTAGTGGGTAGTGAAGGTGGATACGATGGGTGTGGGTGACCTACCCTAGCCCACATGTGTGATGCAAGAGAGACGGGAGTAAGCTATAGCTAGTGATCAGTAGCAAAGGCTTACAGATAGTTTTTTTTAATGTTCACCATTTAGTAGCAAAGTTATATTGTAGGTTTGCTTCCTCAATGAAAAAAAGGTTAACAAGGGCCATGTAATTGATGTCTAAGTACATCCTTGGTCCTGGACCACCGCGACCAGGCTCGCCCAAAAGGTAGATCTAAATATATTGCTAGAAAGTGGTGACAGATCCATCATAGGGTGACAGACTGCACTCTATGTTAACCCTTCATGGATATTTAAATATCACTATGCCAAGTTTGTTTGTACCAGTAAAGTATAATTTTAATACTACATTCTGGAATACTAACCAGTGGGCTAATACAAAATCATAATGGCTTACCCATCAATGGGAAATGCTGTTTGTACCCTCAACTGTCAAAATGTTTGCAGTCAAAGATTTCTGTATAATGGTTGGAGGCAAATAGAGCTAGTACAGTACAAATAGTTATAAAACTGCAAATTCTTACATATATCATAAGCAAGTCACTAAACTATAAATTAATAAACCTTGCTGGGATTATAGTACTCTAAGGGGTAATTGTTTAATATAAGTACCCAATTAATGCATGTGCAAAATGTACTCAGAGACTGAATTGTTTTCTGTTTTTAATATTACACTTTAATTGACTATTGTTTCATTTTCATTGATGTATTGTACTTCTTTGGTTCCTTTTTTGTTTCTATTTGGTAAAAAAAAAAATTCCAAAAAGATTTACCATAATAGTTATGGATGGTCATTGTTTTGTTAACTTGATTTGTCATCGGTGTAGGTATATGTGATATAGCTCTCTGTTCAGTTTTGGTAAAATCACTGCTGCAAGGAAATGCAATACAATAAAGTCAACTGGATCCACAAATGCAATACAATAAAGTCAACTGGATCCACAAATGCAATACAATAAAGTCAACTGGATCCACAAATGCAATACAATAAAGTCAACTGGATCCACAAATGCAATACAATAAAGTCAACTGGATCCACAAATGCAATACAATAAAGTCAACTGGATCCACAAATGCAATACAATAAAGTCAACTGGATCCACAAATGCAATACAATAAAGTCAACTGGATCCACAAATGCAATATAATAAAGTCAACTGGATCCACAAATGCAATACAATAAAGTCAAGAAGGAAGGAATGAGGCTTCCAATGGGATCACAGACCAGCGATATAACAATTGCTGCACCCAGTATAGTATTAATAATTATTATGATAATTTGATAAACTATTTTTTTCTTCAGAATGACAGTTTGCTTAGGGCATCATGTTTATAATTAAAATAGCGACTTGCCGTCAAAAAATGACGGCAATAAGATTGTAAGGCAGGTAATGGTGTTTAGTTGCTACATTAATTTTGTAGGTGTTCCGAGGTCCTTCGGCGCTCATTCCGAGGCTGTTGTTTGTTTGTGTGCTATGAGCAGCGTGGAAATAATGAAGAAATTAATATACTTTACCTATTTTGAAGTAATATATGCAGGAAGCATTGTGTTGAAGAGCTGACAATCTGTTTTGATGTTGCTGCAGCATACAATGTGTGTTTTCAGTGCTGTGGAGCTGCTGTGTAAGTGTCAGTAATGTGTGCAGTGTGTAGTGTAAATAGGCTGCGTGCGCGAGCCCAATCCGTTAGGGCAGCTGTGTACTTCCGCATTGTGTAAGTTAGTGTTGTAAAATGGCTGCGAATGTGTGTAGTACGCGGCTGTGGCTGATTTTGTTTCCTTGTTCTTGGACCTCTTACGGCTTTTAGGAAAAATCTGTATGTGTTTGGTGGTGTTTTGCGTGTTTAGGGTCCTGTAGCCTCGTTTTCGTTTTTTTGGGCGGTTTTTTTTTCACTCGCTTAGGGGATTTTCGGGTGTTGAAACTCATGAATTTCTACTTAAATTGAGGTGTAACTTTGCTTTAAGAGGTGCTGGGTGCCCCCCCTTGCTGTGGGTAAGCTTTTTATGTGTTTGTTGGGTGTATTTGTTGTGGTTTTAATGTTTTCATGTGCGCTGGTTTCAGGCGCTAATGTCGTATTTTTGCGACGTCATAATATTTTTTTTTCTAAGTCCCGCGGCTCATATTTGCAGATGCTACGTCCGTAAATTTTGCTGTCGCGGTGGAAGCCTCCACCTCCGCAAATGAGAGCCACGCAATGAGCGGCAAAGGCGATCAGCGCAGGGCTCGCAATGAGCACTGAAGGTGCCTAAAGCGCGAGGCCTATAAAGTACACAGGGGGAGAGGCTTGCAATGAGCGCCAAAGCCGCTCATTGAGAGCCTCACGATGACCACCGAAGGCGCTCATCGTGAGGCTCGCGAAAGAGCGTCCAAGGTGATCATTGCAAAGCAGGAAAGTTGAAGTACACTGGGGGAGAGGCTCGCAATGAGCGCCGAAGGTGCTCAAAGGGGCGCAATCATCATATTGTGTGGCAAACAGCATTGCCAGATTTACAATTTTATTCCTGTAATTTTTAACGGGCAATTTCCTGGTGTATAATAATAATAAAGGGTTAATACACATGCAAAGTCTAATTTGGAGTGTGGAGTATTAACATTCCCCTGAAGGCATGATAACAATATGACAGGTGATAATGTAAATTGATTTATTGCAAAACACTTAATGGGATGTCACCAAATGATAATAGTTATTCATCCTGGCACATGGTCACCAGCAATGGTGTGGGACTTTCCAGAATGGGCATAGCGGAGATTATCCCTGATGGGGGTAAGTTGGCTTTTGCTCTACGTGCCTCTGCACAGCCTCCATGTGTTTGTGCAGCCCTTTCTGATGGGTTAGAGTAGATTAGTGTGGTGTATGTTGCCCTGGTCCCCTTCAGGATTGCTATGTGGTGGTGGTGAGGGGGCTTGTGTACCTGAATGAAGCTGTGAGCTATACCATGTAAAGCCACTGTAGGTGGGCAGGTCATAGCAGAGAGGTCAGACAAATCACAGTCCAGTAGAGAAGGAACTGACAACCCACCCCAGTATCTTTGAAATACAAACCTTGTGGATAAGCACAGACAGAGACATTAGTTTGTGTGCTGCAGTCCATAGGGTTACAGAGAGTCAGACACAACTGAGGGACCATATGTGAAATGTTTCCCTGGTACTTGATATATGCCATATGGCGGTGTCATTTGTCCACTATTTATTGTCCCAATGTAGATGTGACGAGTGAAATGTACATAAGATGATTTTTGTATTTTTAGGGTCCACATTAGAGCCTCTGTGAGTAAGAAAGGGTTAATATGTCATCCATTTGCATGTAGTTGTGTTGCAAATTAACGAGGTAGTGCGTCTTTAATAGCTTTCAGCATCTTGCAGCATGGCTTTTCATATTGGCATATGCATGACCATTACAACCTATGAGGAAAATAAAATGTTATTTTTTCCTATATTTGATATTTGGTAGTTGTTGAGCATGTAATTGTAATGCCTTCCATTGCTTTTCCCATATTTTAAAGTGCATTGGTGTCTTTATATTGTCATTTGCAGCATTCCTAACTAGTCTGCAGACCCTGGGCGGCTCCTATTTAGAACTCGTACGCTTTGGGCCGCCATTTGGCATTTGCGGGCTTGAGTGCGGGTGCGGTCTTGGGCGATTTTTGCAATGGAATATCGATTTGCGATTTTAATCATCGGAAGTCTTGCGGGCGCGAAATATCAAAGGCTTCTGGAGGCTGTAAGTTCCGGGTTTAACCACCGCAATGTTTTCAAGGCCGTAACTCGTAACCTGTTTGGAGCACGCAAAAAGAAAACAATTGAATAGCAAATTAACTTGCGGCCTAATTAACATGCGATAGCTCAATTGAATGAGGCTCAATATGTGGAGAGTTGTTCATAGTATGTTATATGAGGCTATACAGTATTTTAATGCATACGGTATATCCCTATATAAGGTAAAACATGTATATGCATTGGAATCTTATACTAGTTCTTTATTACGTGAAGACATCGTACAAATATCTGTTCCATTCCAACTCTTACGTTTTGCCGTTCAATGTCTTCCCGTTCAGGCATAATTTTGATAGAACATGCTATCTGCTCAAGAAGTCAAGTGAACCACAAGAAGTAATTGCATGGTGTATTTTGTTACTGGCTTCCTTGAGGGACTGCTAACTCCTTACGTCAAACACTGATTACTCACAAAAACTTGATCTTTGGGGTATAAATTGAAGCATTATCTCCCAGGTAAATTTAATAGGATCTGATGTATATATTCATCAAGTAGAGCGGCAAATTGCAAAAGTAATTAACCCCTAGGTGAATGCTGGAGAATGATAGAACAGATGCACATATTTTTATCGGAGAAATGAAAGATGTTACTAGACAGTAAATATTTCTGATGAGATGGATAGTGAAGAGAGCTGCCCTTGTGCTTCAGTTGTCCTTGGAGTGATCTTGGCTGTTGCTGTCTCAACCTATTGACATGCGCAGCCTGTATGCATTAAATCCCAATCTCATCAAAGGACGGCTGACTGGCTCTGCTGCTGTTATCTGCAGGAGGAGATGACATATAGCACGTCAGTGTACAGTGGCTGCGAGCACAAAAGTGCTAAGGGCCAGTATTCCTTAAATAGCTGAGATATCTGTCACATTCATACAAGAATGAACAGAAATAGATTCCAGCACTAAAAGGAAAAGAAATAGAGATAGCATCTTTGGAACCGGAGTCAATCCATAAATATTGCCATCTATCTTTTTATAGTGAAGGCATATAGAGGAGGTAAATAAGGGTTTCATGTGCACAAAGGGACACCAAAATATTCTAAGAATAAGCCAATAAACTTTAATTTAATTTTAATTAAATAACATTCCTACATCATGTTCCTATCAAGATAATTCACTGCGCACATTTCTTTCTTTCCTCTATTGGATGCTATTTTAGAAACTTTGGTAAGGTTTTTGGAGCAAAACCCAGCCATCACATCCCCTTAGCAGCCATCACAGTATTCACTAAGAAATGTTTTTTTTTTTAGTAATGTCTTATACCATGATCTTCATGACACATCAGCATGGGACAGATTTAGGGACATGTGGTTAGGTCTGTTGTATGCAAAACACTAGTATGATAAATATCATGGACCACAGAAAGGCATCACTATGTGAAATTGCCATAAATATATTCGCTAATCTGATTTCAAGCTGATTTCTATTTTAAGCTGATTTCTATTTTAATACATTTTAATTAATGATTTCTGTTTTAATAAATGCTGCATGATAAATATACTTTTCATACGTGGCTTCTATTAAAATAGTAATCAGCCAACAAATGGAGAATATAATAAACTAGCAAATTGCCCCCAAAAAATGAATTGTCAAAAAATGACGGCAATTAAATTGTAAGTGAGCTAATGTTGTTTGGTGTATATAATGTGGCTGATTTAGCGTCCTTCGTTTTCTATGTCGTGCAAATTTTTTGAAATATCCGCAGCTGTTTGGTGGTGTTTTGCGTGTTTATGGTGGTGTTTTGCGTGTTTAGGGACCTTTAGCCTCGTTTTCGTATTGTTCGGCGGCCATTTTTTCTCTCGCTTAGGTGATTTTTGGCTTTTTAAACTCCATTTTTTTGGACTTAAATGGACGTGTAACTTCACCTTTCGAGGTGCTGGATGCCCCCCCCCTTGCTGTAAGTAAGCTTTTTATGTGTTTGTTGTGTTTATTTATTGTGTTTCTCATGTTTTCATGTGCGCCGTTTTCGGACATTTTTGGCGTGTACGGAATGGGTCGTAGCGCATCTCGTATTTTTTGGCGCTCCATGCCAGCAACTGCGGCCCTCGCTGTGCGAGCCTGCAAGCATGAGCAACGGCTCACAACTATATATGTGATGTGATAAATGAATAATATTTGTATGACAATTCCCTTTAAATGGGCTGTTTTTCTGTAACAATGTAAATTGCAAGTGAGAATTAAAAATTATACTCCATTGTTGATCATCATGCATTTGGAATCACTATAATGGCAACAAAGAAAGTGGATGGAGAGTTCGACCTTCTTATAATAATATAATCTTGGTGAAAATTATAAAATGGCCTACACAAGGAGTTGTGACTAGACGTATCTAGACTATTATTTGATACTAGCGATTTGCCCGTCAAAAATGACGGGGCAACACAATTTAAAGCCATGGGAATACTGTTTGACACACAATGTAAACCTTTTTGTACTGTGAGGGCCTTCGGCACTCATTGCAAGCCTTTTGTCTCTTCTATTTTTGCTCCTCTGAGCACCTTCGGCACTCATTATAAAGAGAGATATATATTTATCTGTATTTACTTAATCAATAATGTTAATTAGTTATTGACTAAATTAATATACTTTATCTATTTGTAATTAATATATTCAGCAATCAATAGCCTGAAGAGTTAACAATCTGTTTGTATTTTCCGGCACCATACAATGTACAGTGAGTTGGTGCCCTGATAATAAAGTGTAATGACTGTCACAACTGTGCATTCTAACTGGTTTGTGTGCGCGAGGGAAATCCGTTGGTGTAGTTGTGTAAATCGCCATTGTAGATTCGTAATGTTACTAATGTGTTACGCGTCTCGCAAGCATTTTACGTAATTTTTAATAATGTATTTTGTATTTCGTTCGTTCCTGTGTGAAAGTGCTACGCGTTTGACAGTGATTTGCGTGGTCCGGGGTCTTGTAGCCTCATTAAAAAAAAATTCAACACCCATTTTTTTTCTCACTTTCGTGAGATTTTCGTGTGGTGAAAGTCGTCAAAATCGCATTTAAATTGTGTTCCACCTCACTCCCAGATGTCCTAGCTGTTCCCCCTTGCTGTTGGTGATGTTTTTGTTGTATTTATTTGTATTTTGTTTGTGTTTTTTTGCGGTTTGACCGTCAACTTTGTATTTTAGCTATGTCATATTTTTGTTTCAAAGTCCCGCGTCTCGTAAAGAGCCATTGTAGAGATTGCTAATGTTATTAATATGAAGCGAGGCGAGCCGTTAACGCGTAGCACTTAGGCGATGAGCGATAGAGCTCATTGCCTTTGTTCTGCAAGTGCTCATCGCCTAAGTGCTACACATTAACGCCTCACCTTGCAAGCGATGAGCACCTGGGGCGCTCATCGCCTAACTCGTACGCACCATGCAAAGTGTGACGACGTCTCACAACTATATGTGATATGTTTTTACTGTAGAGTGGGTGTTTTTGATATTGCAGCCTGAAGTATTAACAAAAGATAATGGAATATTTAAGATGTTGGTAAAAGGAAGAAAAAAGAGAGAATTAACCTAGCTTATCTAAACTTATTGAACTCTCTCCACATTAAGTGCATGAGCTCAACGTTGTAAAGACCAATTAGATCATTTTTAAAAAATAATTATGTATTTAAGGGATATGCAGGGGTCGTCACATTATTATGACCACTGCCTACTTTTGACATCAGCAGCGCATAGCCAATGGCACGTGTCATGAGCTGGCTTAGTAGGTATATAAGGTAACATATCAACCATCATTGTCATGGGAAATACATGAGATTTATCTGACTTTAAAAAGCGAATAGTCATTGGTTTTCAGGCCAAGGGGGATGCGTATTTCTGAAACAGTGCAGTCTGTGAACTTTTCGTTTGTTGCTGTGGTTAAAGTGCACCGTGACTGGACAAACCATGGCATCATTGATGTCACAGGGGAATGTTGGCTGTGAAGCTGTGTAAGGGCCAACCAACATGCTAGGTTGATCAACTCCCCATACAAAAAAAAACAGGGGGCTACCAGACGTGTGTCTAAAAGTATATTACAGTGAACCCTGTTGCTTATGGGGCTCCGAAGCAAACGGCTGGTCACTGCACCCATGATGATGAGGGTTTATTATCAGAAACGGCTTCAATTTGCATGACAGTACCAAGTTGAAAAGGGTTGCCTGGTGAATCCTATTTTCTGCTCCATCAACTGAACAGACGTTGGCATGTCAGGCGCCAAACCTCCGAGAACAAACACTCTGCAACCATTGATGAAGACTTCCCATCGAACATCTGTGGGACCACCTCGGTTGCCATATTCGCCATATGGATTCTCCACCACGCACTCTTCAGCAGCTGTCGGATGCACTGCAGTCTGCATGGCTCCAGATACCCTTGCCAACCTTCCAGCATCTTATTGACTCACTACTATGCCGTCTAGCTGCTGTCCGTTGTGCACACGGCGGTTAATCGGGACATTAGGTGGTGGTCATAATAATATGACTAGATTGTGTATAACAGATTTTAAGAAAAACCCAGAAAGACTGCTTTTAAAAAATGGAATTTGTTGAATTAAAGAGAGAGCAATGAATTTCACTTTAATTTAAATGAGATAAAACTCAAATATTTTGTCTATATCACGAGAAGACAGGAGTCTCTACAGAAGTCTCTGGTGGTGGGAAAGATTGAAGGCACATGAAAAAGAAGATGGCAGAGATGAATAGATGAGGTCATTGAATCAATGAGAGAGCTTAGAGGGTCACTGGCTGGCAGATGCGCTTGGCGTGCTGCAGCCCATAGGGTCTCGAAGAGTCGGACACAACTGAATAATATCAATGTTCCTTTTCCCAGGTCTGTTTTCTTGTTTAATTTGACCTCATATTGTTTTTATCTGGTTTCAAGTAGTTTCTTATGTCATCCCTAAGATGTATGATGCAAGGAAACCTAGTTAGTCTGCTCTAATTATTATATAGTTACATATTTACATAGTAAATTGAGGTTGAAAAAATACTTTTAGTCCATCGAGTTCAACCTTTTAAGATCTCCTCTGATCTGCAATATGCGGATTAGTTGTTAATTGATCCAGAGGATATAACAAACCATTTGAAGCCAGGGTAAATAGAGATGTCGCAAATAGTTCGCAGGCGGACTGTTCCTGGCGAACATAGCATGTTCGCGTTCGCGGCGATGAGGAAGGGGGAAAGAGACACAGGGGAAGATGATAAGGATGGGGGAAGAGACACAGGGGAAGATGATGAGGGAGGGGGAAAAGAGACACAGGGGAGGATGATGAGGGAGGGGGGAAGAGACACGGGGAGGATGGTGAGGGAGGGGGTAAAGAGACACAGGGGAGGATGATGAGGGAGGGGGGAAAGAGACACAGGGGAGGATGATGAGGGAGGGGGGAAGAGACACAGGGGAGGATGGTGAGGGAGGGGGTAAAGAGATACAGGGGAGGATGATGAGGGAGGTGGGAGGATGATGAGGGAGGGGGGATTAGATACAGGGGAGGGTGATGAGGAAGGGGGGAAAGAGACACAGGGGAGGATGATGAGGGAGGGGGAAAAGAGATACAGGGGAGGATGATGATGGAGGGGGATGTTAGGTTATTTATGCCCTTATGGATTAAAACTAGACTCTGCATCAACTATATAATTTTCCGTGGGAGTTTTGCCATGGATCCCCCTCCGGCATGCCACAGTCCAGGTGTTAGTCCCCTTAAAACAACTTTTCCATCACTATTGTGGCCAGAAAGAGTCCCTGTGGGTTTTAAAATCCGCCTGCCCATTGAAGTCTATGGCGGTTCGCCGGGTTCGCCGGTTCGTGAACATTTGCGGCGGTTCGCGAACCGAAAATTTTATGTTCGCGACATCACTAATGGTAAACAAAGAGAGGTTAATGGAGGCAAGAAAATAAAGAAATAAAACAAAGGACTATTGCGGCCACGTTTTAGTATACTATGCACATACAGTACATGGTAGCTGCCATGATAGTAATATTTTCTTTGTAGGGCATGAAGGGGTTGGTATAGAGTAGGGCCCATAGGGTTTGGAAGGTTGTTTGCAAGCTGCCTTCTACTAACCATCTGTCGGGGAGGGGGGAGGTGTCAAATTATTTAAATGAATTAATCAATAAATAACCAAACCACCCCTTCCCCCTGGCTGCTCCTGAATAGATAAAAATAATGCAGATTACACCCTGTAAAATTCCAAGCCAAGTGTGGAAGATACACATTGGAATCCTCCAGGAAAAAGTAGTGTCTGATAAATTCAATATTTTACAAAAAATGATTTTATACCCATAGCTTGCACCACTGCCAGTAGTGTTAGTTTGTTACATACTTTACAAATATATGAAGTTTTTAACAAACTGCAAAAGTAGTTTCATCTATATATACATTATTTTTGTCAAAAACATTCTCTCAAGATGTTTCTTCTGTGCCCCTTTAAGAGATACAGGGACAATATGGAGGAATTAGATATGTCCAGAGAAGGCTACTTCCACAGTTTAGCATTCATGAACCCAGTTGTGAGCCGAGGCAACCTATTTCATTTATTTGTAATGGGAAAAGCAATGGAGCACACACAATATCATGAAAGCTTGTCCTCAGCAGGATCCGGGAAAACAAATTACAAAGTGATTGCCCTTCCTGTCTTATTTTTATTTAAAGAGACACTGACAACAATAAAAAATAACTGTATTAAACATATACATTATTATTCCACATCAATTCACATTATATATAGCGATCATAACTTCTTTAATGGTGTTTTATAACATCGTAGAAGCAAGTGGTTTTGTAGGTTGTGGTGAAAGACCATGAAAAAACTGACATTATGTTGTTTTTTTCTCTAAAGTGAATAATTCCTGAGATATTAGGTATTGTCTGTGCTACATTTTTATGCAAATGAATGTCTACTCAATACTAATTAACTACATTGGTTTACTAATAAGTATCACAATTTTATCTTATGGGGGTCAAATAGACCAGCATAGGACAATATAGGACCCCAAATGGTGCATGTACCTATCACCATGGAGTTCTTTTGGACCCCCAAAACACCTAACATTACCCTTTCACCTAACTCCTACCATAGGGATCTGATGATTATTATATCAACCAATCAGGATAGGTCAACATGTGTTTCAAAGTGTAACCAACCAAAATTCTATGATTGGTTACTAAGTAAACAATCAGAGCTAGGCATTTCAAATCGATTATTCTGATTGGTTGAAATATGATTGACACAAGTTTCAGTCAATCACAAGCAAGGGAAAAGACAATATACAATGAGAATACTGACAAAAGCCTTTATTTGGCAAGAGAGCTCCTCCAAGGGGAGCTCTTTTAGTTTTAGTTGTTTTTTTTTATCATAGAGCAGTGTGATTTCTTTGGATGTCTCTTTCCGTGGACTGAAGAGATGATTACAAGGGTGTCACAACCAAGAAGGAAGGGGGACCAGTTTCACTCGAAACATCTTGCCTTCTGCTACAGGGATCTCTCCAGGTTGTGAGGAACTCACAGGAACACACACCATTTGATCAGTGTATCAGACAGAGACGAACTTAATTCTTCTTTCAGACACATTTAAAAACCATACAAAAAATTCACATAGCACCTCCACATTTTCTTCAGCCAAAACCCCTATGGTTCGTCCTACAGCTCTTTTTTTATCTCTCCTTTTGGTATTCTTCTCACTGTATCCAGATCCCTGGGCTAGGAGGAGGTTATCTCTTAGGTCACTTCATCTTTACCACTATCTGAGAGAGGATGTCTGTCTTTTCTCCAACATGCTAACCTTTGGGTTGGGGAATTCCTAATATACAGCCTGCGATTCAGCAAATTTAAAAGGGCTCTATTTAAGCACATAGCATATTTTTTTTACAGAAGTTTTTAGTTAGTGAACTTCTATCCAAAAGCAAGGCCTTCACTAACTGTGTGCTTAAATAGAGCCCTTTTCATTTTGCTGAATTGCAATTTAATAAGGCTGATAATATTTAACATATTGTACAAAACCATAATACTTAACATATTGTATAAACTATCAGACAGTGAATATCATGTGATACAATGTGATATAAATAGAATTAATGAGACACACAGATTAAATAATTTCCCCAATACTGTATTAGTACTAGAAGTTTCTGCTTAATTCATTAACCCAAATCTCCCCTGTAGTGACCTATCTGATAGAACAAATGTTCCAGGGAATAATTAACTATCTTTGGCCTGTTTGCAATCTTTTGGTTTATCTGGTATTTGGTAATCATGGCTGCTACTATCTTATTTATGAAATACATCCCTTCAAGCAGTAATATTAAGCAAATCACTAGCACAGAGCACATTCTGAAGACACACAAATTATTTAAACCTTACGCATAAATGAAAGCCAAATTGTCACAGTCCTTAAAACACATCTCAAGTCCATTTTGATTGCCTTCCCGGGCTAGGGTCCTAAATAAATTCAAAGGGGCTGTGACAATACAGTTTTGGACAATTTGGGGCCCTGCTTGTGGGGTTTAGCCCCCTCTACCCTAGAAGTCAGTCATGACAAAAGGTCTTAAATCAAGAAAGAAGAGCACTGATAACTTGGATGTCCTTATTCAGGGTTAAAGATGGAGCACCAATGCATCGCTGATCATAGCTGGAGGGTCATCTAGGAGGGTAATGTATGTACCCTCTTATTTCCTACAGCTTGTATTTTTAATCTTCAGTAGCTATTTATTATTTCAATTGTAATTGTTTTTTTAAAGGTTATATTTTTTCCTTTAATTCTTTTTTATTTTATGTATTTTTTTGTTTAGGGTAGGTAGTTTAGGTGAGTTAGTATGGACTCCTATGGGTGTTATGGGGTCCATAAGAACTCCTATGGTAGTAGTTTGGATGCCATGAGGTTCCTAATGGACTCCCATGTGTGATAGCTTAGTATGCCATGGGAGTCCATAGGGAACCCCATGGTATAGGGTTATGGTTAGGTGCTGTGGGTATCCATACTGAACACCAGGGTATACTAACCTATCACCATGAGGTCCATAGGGACACCTTAAGGTATATTATATGTAGGGGCATGGAGGTCTCTATTAACCCCAAAGCAATAGGGTCCATTGAGACCATCATTGGGCACTTATTACTTATTTAAGATTAGTGGAGGCAGGCAAGGGGATTGTGGAGGCACAAGCAGGGGTAGCAGAGTATAGGCGGAGGGGGTCATAAACCCTACAGATGCATTGTTATTGTTTATTAACCCTTTAATAGGATGGATAGGTAGTGAGTAATATTTCATAACAGCTGTATCTTTATTTAAACTTTAAAAAAGCAACATTTGTGTGGATATTTATGTTTATGTCCTACAATATATGCATGCAGTCCTTTTGTAGAAAATGTCCCAGCCCCGAAAACGAGGCTACTCCTTGTCGGAGAGAGAGAACAGAAAGAAGAGAAAAGGTTAAAATATAATACAGAGGAGACATCTTACAATCTACTCTCTAATGGGAATTCATTACATTGAAAAAGCATGGCTAAGACTTGAAAGAGAGAACTATATATTAAGCAAAGTCAATTAAACTCACTTTGCTTAATATACCTCAGGGTATCCTCTCAAGAACTTTGCAAGTCTTGTTTGTTGTTATGGATATAATGATTTTATATACTCATGAATCCCATTATTTTTAGGATTGGCAAATGTAAACAACAAAAAATACAAAAATATCAAAATATTCTGGTATGTAAGAAAAAAAGAAGGACCATTTGCATTTTCAAGGAAAAAATCTAAAAACTAAAATTAAAGAACCATTGTGGTTATTTTTTTTCTTTATGATCTTTTGATTAACTAAACATGATAGGATGCAAAATGATTTTAGAAAGTAAAAAATGAATTAATAAAATGAACATTTACATTTTGCAACTTTTTATATACAATTATTTTTTACTGTAGGCTTTCATTTTGTCTTCTGGCATGCAGATGTCTGTTTGACTTCCTCAGCTGGGTGTGACCTTATAAACTAATACACTTCCCTTTAGATCTGCTGAGATCACTGAGCATTATAAATCTTACATTTAAAGTCTCCTCCCACTTCAGGAAGTTGATCTGCAGAAACCAAAATGTTACATTCTGTAGAAGGATTGCATTTAAAATATTATAAACTAGCTACTTGCCCATCAAAAAATGATGGCAATAAAATTGTAAGGCAGGTAATGCTGTTTGCCACAGAGAGTAATTGTTTTGGTCATCTGAGATCCTTCGGCGCTCATTGCGAGCCTCTGGGTTGTTGTATTTTTTGTTATTGTAAGGTCCGCGCTGATCTCCTTTTTGCGCTTATTGCAAGCCTCTCCCCTGGTGTACTTTGTGTCCTATGAGCACCATTGGCGCTCCTTGTTTGGCGCGCAGTGAAGGTGTTTGTGGTTTTTTGCCATACTGTGTTGTGTTTTCTGTATATTTTTTTTTTAATGATAATTAATTAATTAATTAAATCATAAATTAATATACTTTACCTATTTGTAATTAATATATGAAGCAAGCAATGTGCTGAAGAGCTAACAATCTGTTTTGATGTTCCTGCAGCATGCAATGTAGATTTGCACTGTTGTGGAGCTGAGATGTAAGTTTCAGCAATGTGTGCAGCGTGTAGTGTAAATAGGCTGCGTGCGCGAGGGGAAGCCGTTAGTGTAGCTGTGTACTTCCGCATTCTGTGAATGAGTGGCGGCGAATGTGTATGTGGTACGCGGCTGTGGATGATTTAGCGTCCTTGCTAAAAGTGTATCTTGTACCTCGTACAGGTTTTTCGAAAAGTTGTATGTGCCTGAGTCGTGTACCCCCCGTTTTCGTTTTTTTCGGTGGCCATTTTTTCTCTTGCTTAGGGGATTTTTGAGTGTTTAAACTCAGAAAATTGGACTGAAATTGAGGTGTAACCTGACTTCCAGACGTCCTGGGTGTCCCCCCTTGCTGTGGGTAAGGTTTTTATGTTATTTGTTTGTTTACTTTGTGTTTTTGTAATGTTTTCCGCTGTGCGCGGGTCGGCCGTTAAAGTCGTATTTTTGCAAGTTTGTAATTGTTTTTTTTCTAAGTCCTGCAGCTCATATTTTTTTTGTGTAAGTATTTAGTCGTTGCTGTTTTTTTTTTTTTTTTTTTTAAGTCCCGCTTCTGTGGGCTTTGTAACCGCTTGTGAGGCACCGTATAGCCTCGACCTCCGTAAATGCGGCCCCTTGCTTTGTGAGGGTCCTTTGGCTCATTGCAGCCGACGTGGGAGCCTCTACCTCAGCCAGTGCGGACCCTTGCGATTTGCGGTCCAAAAGTCATACGGGGTCGTAGGGATTAGCGCCTGTGGCGCTCAACTCCACCAGCGCAGGGTGAGGGCTTTGCGAGGGCTACAGTTGCGGCGGGCTCGCTATGCAAGCCTGCAAGCGTTAGCAACGACCCGTATTGCTGAGAACTATATATGTGACTAGCGAATTGCCCGTCAAAAAATGACGGCAATGAAATTGTAAGGTAGCTAATGCTAAATGAATATACTGTACCTATTTTGAAGCATTGTGATGAAGAGCTGGCAATCTGTGTTGATGTTGCTGCAGCATTAGTGGTGTGGAGCTGCTGTGTAAGCGCGCTGAATGTGTGCACTGTGTGGTATGAATATCCGTAGGTGGTTTGTGGCGTTTTGCGAGTTTCTTGTGGTGTTTTGCGAGTTTCTTGTGGTGTTTTGCGAGTTTAGAGTGCTGTAGCCTCGTTTTCGTTTTGTTCGGCGGCAATTTTTTCTGTCGCTTAGATTTTTTTTTAGTCTCAAAACTCTTTTATTTCGAGTAAAATCGAGGTGTAAGTTGCATTTTTGAGGTCCTGGGTGCTCCCTCTTGGTGTAGGTAAGGTTTTTATGTATGTGCTGTGTGTATGTATTGTGTTTTAAATGTTTGTATGTCGGCGTGTTGCGTCCGATGTTTGCGAGGTCGTAATGTGTGGTAACGTGTTTCGTAGGTTGTTTGCGTTCCTCGTAAAATTTAGCGAGTGTCGTAATTTGTGTGTCGTGTTTTTTGAGTAGCGACGTGAAGTTTGCGAGGGTTTGAGGCCCTTGCCCAGTGACCTCGCCAGCAACTGAGGCCCTTGCCCAGTGACCTCGCCAGCAACTGAGGCCCTCGCTTCGCGAGGGGCCTCAGTTGCTGGCATGGAGCGCCTTCGGCGCTCCATGCCAGCAACTGAGGCCCTTGCCCAGTGACCTCGCTACGCAAGCCCGCAAGCGTGAGCAACGACCCGTATTGCTGAGAACTATATATGTGATTAGAGGTTCTATTTTTTTTCACATTCTAAAGCCATGTTCAAATTAGTACATTTTATAAAGATGCTCCTTTAAAATATTCTAAATATTAGAATTAGAAAGTATAGACTATGACCGTATTTATGCTATTTATTTATCTAAAAGTAGTAATGTCCCTTTAAAGCTACTATTAATTCATAGAACAAAGTTGTATTTACTATTAAAAATAACTATTCAAACTTAACAAAGCAGATTTCTCAGAAGAAGTTTTAATTGGTTTTGAAGAATGTATTGTGGATTAAATGTAAAAGGAAATGTGAAGTCATATTAGCTTATAGTTGAGGGTGCTCAGGACATAATGATTATAGCATGTCATTTACTGTAATTACACACCATAAATTAGCTGCACGTGTAAATCTACTATTCAGTATTTTCTGACCTTGCTAATGATAATGGGAATGTGTCATTCTGCAGTAAATAAAAAATACAGGTCATTCATTTATTAGTGGAAACCCCTGCCTCGGATTGTTGCAGCATCCCTCCTGTCTAAAACTTTATCCAAACTCCCCGGTATGTAAAAATATAAAAAATATGTTACACATTTGTAAAAAATATATAAAACTTACTAATAGACTAGCATGTAGGGGTCTAGTCATCAAAATGGTGATAAAAGGGGTTAACAAATTAGAGTTAAATATCCCCATTTCTTATATATTCCATGGAGTTTACTTGATTTGCTACATTTTTTTATTATAATGGCCCTTGAGTTCTGGAGCCATTTAGTGGTTGGTTACCATCTACATACACATCTACATTATCTTAGTGCAACTGAGCACGAGCTGCGATCTTGATTGAGATTGTAATATAAAGGGGGCATACCTTCACTGCCTTCAATCCCCTCAAAAGCCCATTATATTTAGGGTTTAAGACCTCCTCCACCTAGCCCAGCTCTTGGTCATCGGGTGTGCATATTTTAAATTAATGAACAAGGGGTCTATCGACCCTTTTAGTAACAGTGGGGTCATAAGGGCCAATCTTCCCCCACCCCTTTGTTGCAGGAGGCAAATAATTAGACCTACCTTGACCCACCATTGCTCGCATTAGCTAGTGTGCAATATGGTGGGCAATCATCTCCTGGTTACTAAGGTGTTCTAGAGCAGTGTTTCTCGGACCTCTCATCATGACCCACCAGACAATAATATCAGTTTAACACTGTTTGAATACAGATGAGGCAATTAGAGTCTGTTGAATACTAAGTGCTCCTCCAGTGTTAAACCGAAATCATGGTCTTTCTGGTGGGTCCTGAGAACCCTGTTTATTATTTTAGATTAGGACCACCCCAAGGCAAACCGGTGGAGCAAGGAGGAGTTGTCTTAAACCCCTGCTATGGTCTTTTGAGAAGGATTACCCGGGCTATAAAAAGGCGAACATTACTTTTAGCAACCTAAGGAATCACCCTGATTATTTTATTTACTTTTAAACTCCACCATGGACATGACTGTCACAGGAAAGAGTTGTAATAATTGTAATACAGTGACTTGCAAAAATATTCATCGCCCTTGACTTTTTACCAATTTTGTTACATTACAGCCTTAAGTTCAATGTTTTGATAATTGGAATTTTATGTGATGGATCAGAACACAATAGTCTAAGTTGGTGAAAGAAATGAGAAAAATGTATACATAAAACTATTTTTTTAGAAATAGAAAACAGAACATTGGCATGTGCGTATGTATTCACCCCCTTTGTTATGAAGCCCATAAAAAGCTCTGGTGCAACAAATTACCTTCAGAAGTCACATAATTAGTGAAATGATGTCCACCTGTGTGCAATCTAAGTGTCACATGATCTGTCATTACATATACACACCTTTTGTGAAAGGCCTCAGAGGCTGAAACACCTAAACAAGAGGCACCACTAACCAAACACTGCCATGAAGACCAAGGAACTCTCCAGACAAGTAAGGGACAATGTTGTTGAGAAGTACAAGTCAGGGTTAGGTTATAAAAAAATATCCAAATCTTTGATGATCCACAGGAGCACCATCAAATCTATCATAACCAAATGGAAAGAGCTTGGCACAACAGTAAACTTGCCAAGAGACGGCCGCCCACCCAAACTCACGGACCGGGCAAGGAGGGCATTAATCAGAGAGGCAGCACAGAGACCTAAGGTAACCCTGGAGGAGCTGCAGAGATCCACAGCAGAGACTGGTGTATCTGTACATAGGATGACAATAAGCCGGACGCTCCATAGAGTTGGGATTTACGGCAAAGTGACCAGAAGAAAGCCATTACTTTCATCAAAAAACAAAATGGCACGTTTTGAGTTTGCGAAAAGGCCTGTGGGAGAATCCCAAAATGTATGGAGGAAGGTGCACTGGTCTGATGAGATTAAAATTGAGCTTTTCGGCCATCAAAGAAAATGCTATGTCTGGTGCAAACGCAAAACATCACATCGCCCAAAGAACACCATCCCCATAGTGAAACATGGTGGTGGCGGCGTATCATGCTGTGGGAATGTTCTTCAGCAGCTGGGACTGGGAAACTGGTCAGAGTTGTGGGCATGTTCTGTAAATTAAATGATGCAAATCCTCAAACAATCCATGTTACTTCCAGGCTGTGAGGCAACAAAACACGAAAAATGCCAAGGGGGGGGGGGGGGGGGGGGTGGGGGGGGGGGTGAATACATTTGCAAGGCACTGTATAGGCCCCCAATTATTAATAAAATAAAAAAATACCACTTTGCGGGGTTGAGGGGGTGAGTGAGCGATACTAAAAAGCAGCATTTCAGCCACACATTCCGATTACACATTAGTAAATTTAGTGATCTAAAGCCCACCTTACATTAGTAATGCTAACAACTTCTAACGTGCCCCAAACATGCCCAAAATACACCCAGGTGGGTGCGTGTATTGTTAAACAGAAACAAACCCTTAGTAAATCGCATGATGACAAACGCATTATAAGGCTATCCAGTGGCTTAATTAAACCATTTTTTTTTAATGGGTAGAGCAGATATATTTGGTTATTAGGTGTCAAATTTGTTTCTTCGTTTTATTACATTTTTTCTGACTAATTATGCTCTAGATTGCTAGAGAAAGAGAGAGAGATAGATAGATAGATAGATAGATAGATAGATAGATAGATAGATAGATAGATAGATAGATAGATAGGGGGTCGATAGATAGATAGACCCAGATAGATAGATAGATAGATAGATAGATAGATAGATAGATAGATAGATAGATAGATAGATAGATAGATAGATAGGGAGATAGATAGATAGATAGATAGATAGATAGATAGATAGATAGATAGATAGATAGATAGATAGATAGATAGATAGATAGATAGATAGATAGATAGATAGATAGGGAGATAGATAGATAGATAGATAGATAGATAGATAGATAGATAGATAGATAGATAGATAGATAGATAGATAGATAGATAGATAGATAGATAGATAGATAGGGGGTCGATAGATAGATAGACCCAGATAGATAGATAGATAGATAGATAGATAGATAGATAGATAGATAGATAGATAGATAGATAGATAGATAGATAGGGAGATAGATAGATAGATAGATAGATAGATAGATAGATAGATAGATAGATAGATAGATAGATAGATAGATAGGGAGATAGATAGATAGATAGATAGATAGATAGATAGATAGATAGATAGATAGATAGATAGATAGATAGATAGATAGATAGGGAGATAGATAGATAGATAGATAGATAGATAGATAGATAGATAGATAGATAGATAGATAGATAGATAGATAGATAGATAGACCCAGATAGGTAGATAGATAGATAGATAGATACAGTGGTCATTTAACCAAACCATTTACCCAATAGCTCATATCACCTCATATATAGAGGTTTTCTAGTAATAATGGGCACGTTAACATAATAAGTAACTTAAACCTGCTTGAAACATGCAATAGATTCGCCAATCAGACTGATTATTCCATTACTGCTCATTGAATGAAAGGGATAAGCCCCTTTGGGTATTTACATATTCAAATCTGTTTCTATTCAGCAACTGGAACTTTTGTTTAAAAAAAAAAATAACATGGAAAATAGTTTCCAATACTATCTTTGAGACATGCTTTTTAAGTCCCTTTAATTTGTGTTTGAAATAATAAACACATAGCTCCTGACCTTCATAAAAGGACAACCAATGAAATATGGTTAGGTTAATATGTATAACTAGTCGTTTACCCATCATAAATGACAGTATAATATTACATATGACTCTTTCCCGCACCCCCTCCCCTGTGTCTCTTTCCCCCCTCTCCCTCCCCGTGTCTCCCCCCTTTTGTCTATTTGCCCTCTCCCTCCCTTGTGTCTCTTTCCCCTCTCCTCCCTCTCCTTTGTCTCTTTCCCTCTTCTCCCTCCCCTTTGTCTCTTTCGCCCTTCCCCTCTCTGTGTCTCTTTCCCCCTTTCCCTTGTGTCTCTTTCCCCTCCTCCCTCTCCTGTGTCTCTTTCCCCCCTCTCCCTCCCCGTGTCTCCCCCCTTTTGTCTATTTGCCCTCTCCCTCCCTTGTGTCTCTTTCCCCTCTCCTCCCTCTCCTTTGTCTCTTTTCCCCTTCTCCCTCCCCTTTGTCTCTTTCGCCCTTCCCCTCTCTGTGTCTCTTTCCCCCTTTCCCTTGTGTCTCTTTCCCCTCCTCCCTCTCCTGTGTCTCTTTCCCCCTCTGTCTTTTTCCACTTTCCCCTGTGTCTCTTTCCCCACTCCTCCCTCACCTGTGTCTCTTTCCCCCTTTGTCTCTTTCCCCCTTTCCCCTGTGTCTCTTTCCCCTTCCTCCCTCCCCTGTGTCCCTTCCCCCCTCTGTCTCTTTCCCCCTTTCCTCTGTGTCTCTTTCCTCCTGGGTCTCTTTCCCCCCTACTCCCTCCCCTGTGTCTCTTTCCCCCTCTGTCTCTTTCCACCTTTCCCCTGTGTCTCTTTCCCCACTTCTCCATCCCCTATGTCTCTTTCCCCCTTTCCCCTCTGTCTCTTTCCCCCTTTCCCCTGTATCTCTCTGCCCTCCTATTGTGTCTCTCCCCCCTCCCCCCGTGTCTCTTTCCCCCTCTGTCTTTTTCCACTTTCCCTTTGTGTCTCTTTCCCCACTCCTCCCTCACCTGTGTCTCTTCCCCCCTTTGTCTCTTTCCCCCTTTCCCCTGTGTCTCTTTCCCCTTCCTCCCTCCCCTGTGTCCCTTCCCCCTCTGTCTCTTTCTTCCTGTGTCTCTTTCCCTCTCTGTCTCTTTCCACCTTTCCCCTGTGTCTCTTTCCCCACTTCTCCATCCCCTATGTCTCTTTCCCCCTTTCCCCCTCCGTCTCTTTCCCCCTTTCGTCTATGTCCCTTTACCCTCTGTCTCTTTCCCCCTTTCCCCTGTATCTCTCTCCCCCTCCTATTGTGTCTCTCCCCCCTCCTCCCTCCCCTGTGTCTATTTTCCACATCTGTATCTTTCCCCCTTTGTCTCCCCTCCCCTTTGACGCCGCGCTGTAGGCATGCGCGGTTAATTACTATATTAGTGAGTCCTGTCATTTCAGGTATCTCTTGAGTAAAGGTTTTGTTCCTCGTTAACAGTGCTTCAAGCCCTTACATCTGTCACATCCACCATCTTCTTTTCCTTTTGTCGTATAATAAATATGAGTTGCATTACATAGAGATGATGTTTCTTTATCCTTTGTTACCAAAAGAGTCCACTCCGATAATAGAACCAAAGAATAATTAATGACTGAGATCTTGAAACAGGTTGGAAATACACACAACAGATGGACCAAGTAGTTCTAATTCTTCTTCTGTTACTGGACACTCCATGGAGAAGGGATCAGCTATGAATTATGTCTACTTATTAATTGTATTAAAGGCCAGTACTCTCAGCACGACTAAACAGAAGTTCTTTCACAATATTAGCAACTATGTAAGCCATGGATAAAAAAACATTTTAGAGAAAACCTATTGTTTGGGTTTCCATGCTGTCTAACTTGAACGATTGCTGCTAGTTTTGAGTCAGTTGGGTGTATTTATCTAATCTATCATTTCACGGAGAGATAAAGAAGCTTGGATATAAAGTTGTTATATAGCAGGATCTTATGGAAACCAACACTTACTCTTTCCCCCACAAAATGCCCAATTATAACTGCAAGCCCTGCTCCAACAGAAATTGAAATGTCCTTCTCACATGCAACCTTCAGCAAAGTAACATGCCACCAGGGCCTGGCAGTGGCATCAAAACGTGTTTCATATATTATAATTAGGGACAGCACAAGAAAATTACCTGAGATGGTTTCTTCTTGTGGAAATCCGTGTTTTGTCCTTGAGAAGGTCTGAGGGTCCTTTAAGACCATAAAGGCAGTTTGGGATTACTGTAAAAGATTGTGAGTTTCAACAAAACCATTTTGTGGCATCTTGAGTTTCATCAATACTTTTGGAATTCATAAAGGATCCTATGCCTGAATTATTTAGAAAAACCTAGATTTAGACTAGTAAAAATAATTAAAAATGAATTAGGATTTAGGAGAATATAGTAAAGTTTTGATTATGACTTAGCAATATAGTCTCAGTTAACCAGAACTTTAAATAAGCACTTTGCTTTGTTTGTGTAGCATAAATAACCTGATTTGCACTTAAAATAACTTATTTCCATTTTGACTACAAGAAAAGTTTGTGGTTTGTAGATGGGGACATCAGTCATTGGTCCAATTAAACATTTTTCACACAGTAGATGGCGTATAGAGCTTTGGAAAGTTTAATGGCTGGGATAATAAGTTTACTTGGCCATTAAAACAACCACCAACAACTTGCAGAAAAAAAAGACTTACAGGTATTTAGCTTAAAGTAAAGCTTTGGGGAAAGCGCTACGGACACCGGATTCCAAGCTCAAAGACAGGGCCCTCCATTCATTGCAATGTGTGAATCTTGAACTTGTCGTTGCCTGTAACTCAACTTATGTATAGCGCTACGGAATATGTTGGCATGTTACAAATAAACGATAATAATAGAAAAAAAAAACACAGACTCAGTGTTCATAAGTGTTTCTCAATCATTATGTGTAAGTTGACTGAAGTTAGAGTCCAGATGTACCAAGTATCTAGAAGACACCAACAAATATTGGAGATATATTGTGACGAAGTGCCCTTCGCCACTTTGTCTTGGAGAGGACTGTTTGCCAGCCTCCTGCCCTGCGACTATGGCCCTGGTACATATTGCCCTTCAAACACAGTATTCGGCCATACCAGAGTGTATGTCACTCATTCTGGCCCTTTACATTCGGTACTTGCCCTGTGTGAACCATGATACCACAGATAGCTATGCCATGGAGCCCATTCATGTAATGAAAGACTATGGGAAAGACTTTAGCTACATGGCAATTGAACTGTGTGAAGACGATCTGAGCGCTATTCGATAGTTGTGTGCGCTCAGATCCCAGCGGTAACGGAACCCATCACTGTTTTACCCTGTTTTATGATTATTTAATTATTGGTTAAAATATGATCACATTGCTGTACTGTAGATATGTTGTTTTATGTTCTACAGAATATATTGGCTCAGAATATCAAAGCTACTAGGCTAATAGATAATCCTGTTACAGATAAGAAAAGTCGATTGTATAAACTGTTTTCATTCTCAGATAAGAACAAAGAAGGTTGATTTAATCATTGTCTGATTATATCAAGTTGCCTCAGGGAGGGGTGACCACACCTATTGTCCTATATGTGTATTGTGTGGGGGATATGTGACATGTCTGTGTGTTATGTGAAAAATATACTTTTACTAACTTTTGAACCCCTGGTCTAAATCATGCCATTTTTTTATATATTGTTCCCCTGGGTGAGAGATATTGAACGGTGCTGGACTTAAAGGTGTACCCCCTGTTTTTGGGGTACATCCAGAATGTGGTTAAAATTGTGTCTGTTTTAATTGTGTTACCTGTTATCTGAGGGGAGGAGACGTGGGGGTTGAACCATGTATCTAATTGGCTGTGATAATTATGTGGGTGTAGCCCTTCAGAGGGCACCATTGCATAAAAGGAGATCCCCTGTCATTAAAGGATAGTTCTATTTGACCCTTCAAAACGTAGTCTCATCTCGTTCTTAGAGGGGATCGCTATATCCTACTGGGGATTGCTATGCTTTTGCTCTTGAGCTGTAACTACTGAACGCTTGTTCCTGATGTGTCCTTCTTGGAGGAGAGGTCTTCCCCACACGGTCCTGGATGCAGGAGATTCATACAGGGTGGAAGGAAGACGGCGCGGCTCCAGCTAAACAACGGCGGTTGTGGAGTCTGTGGTGGTTGAGGTGTCCGGTGCGGTGCTTGTAGGCCTCGGCGCAAACTAGGACGCGTCTATCAACGGAGGTACCCCGTCGGGGTGCCAGGAGATCCGTTACATATATTTTTTATTGAATATGAACATTACATCTAGGATCACTCATAAGTGTAAAGTGTTGGGGGGCTGGTTGGAGAAAACCAGTCCATTAATATATTAAGCTGTGAGGATAGGTACTAAAACCATACTATAAATAAGGTGATTCCTTGGCCACAGGTATAATAGACGATTAAGACCACAGGGAGGCAGATTATGGGATTGGTATATTCTTAGACTAGTGATAATGCATATAGAGCTGATCCTGGTTCATATTAAAGTTGCATCACCCCCATTCTTTTGGGGAGACCTAGTATTTTTGTAACCATGTGTGCAAGACTGTCGATGTTGGTCATTCATTGCATTCACATTACCGTGGGAGCAGCTTAACATGTCCTGTAGAAAACCATTGTATTTATTATGGTTATACATTTCAGATGTGCACCCCTTACTCGTTATGGGCTTTGGGGTGCAGTGCTATGCCTTGCACTTCATAGTTTAAAAGCAAGAGCAGCAACATTTGAATATAAAATAAAAGATGGCTATCTTTGAACAATATAAACACTTCCTCCCTTATCTGACTGAAGCCCCTAAGTTCCTCAGAAGGGCAGCCAGAGAATTGTGGTATTATCATGGACTTACTACCTTACCTGTATCCATACTAGGGTATGCAAAGTGCCATGGACATGTATCCCTATCTCCATTACAATCATATACAGTGTCTTTTTTCCTGCACTAAAAACATACCACGGCTGGAAAAAATGGCAGACGTTCCTGGTGAGTGTAAACATTACTTCCTGCTTAAGTTCACTCTGGGTTTTGGGCACATGAATTATATATATCATTAGCTACTCACTTAACCTTCCCAAATCTCAACCTCAACCTCCTCAACCTTTCCATATTAACATTAGTCATATCTATCTCTTTGTATAACCCAGCTGTCTATCTCCCGATTGCTAGAACTGAGGCAAATCACCACGGCAGGATTTCTCATGATGCCAACTAGGCAGCCACCTAGGGGCGGTTCTCTGTGAAGGGCGCCTCATTTCACTCTAAAACTTAAAATACTGCAGTTTATAAACTCTATGACCAAGGGTAAAAGCTTGGAACTGAAACTAAAGAGTTACAAGAGGGAGGGATGGATGTCGGACTGTCACTGCATAGAGAGAAATGGTGCGTACTAGAAGAAATATGCAAATATGTGTACAAGGCAGTAACCTTGAAAAGGCGGTATGGGTGGGATTCCTGGCTTGTGTATAATCCACCCTTAACTTTACATCTGACATATGCTTAAAGGAAGCCATGTTTGTAATGGTTATGGATTACAAGAGCAAAGCCTTTGGGCACATTTGAATGTCCCTGCCCAGGTTCCCAGATTAGCATCTGTCTGTCTCTCTATCTATCTGTTTGTTATGTTTCTACCCGTAAGCTCTATATGTATCTTACTCTGTGCATAGCCTTTAAGGATATAGGGCCAGATTCAATTCCAAGCCCGCAAATTGATCGCAGACAGTCGAATGTCTGCGAGTGAGTTGCGGGCTCCTGTTGGTCTCCAATTGTGATGCTATTCTATTGCTCAAGCTCGCAAGTTACGGGCCCCAAGCCAAAACCATAAACCATGCACTGGTCAGGAGCACTTCAGGGTGGGAACATGATCACTTCAGCAAGTCCGTAATCTCCCATTTTGAATCGGCCAATAGAAAACAAAACTGTCATTATTACAGCAGTAAAACATAGAGGTTACATGTCAATCAATGAGGTTCGGGGGTCCGATATGCGATCAGACTCGCAAACCCACAAAATACAGAATTATGAAAATGAATACCAATAATGTTCTAGTCTATGTGGGTGGCCTGCTATGTATTAACTCATTGATACCCGAGATTGATTTAACCGCTGACATTAAATAATGTACATTTCCTGCCGATTTGCGGGCTTTAGACTGTTGTGAAATTAATTATAATGTCTGTCATCGCTTTCCACGTTATTTACAGCGCAGTATTAATCCTTTATTTGCATTTACAGTGCTACGAACGGGTGTTTAACCCCCTTGCGGGTCCTCTCTAGCACTCGTGGGATTTTCTCCTTCATTGACTGTTTTCGGGTGTGAAAACATTTGCGGGCTTGGGGAAATTGAGCAATTGAATAGCGATTTGCGATTTTAGCCTTGGGAAAGTGAGAGATCAAAGGCTTCTGGAGGCTGTAAGTTACAAGTTTAACCATCGCAATATTTTCAAGCCCGTAACTCGGAAGCCGATCGGAGCCCGCAAAAAGATGCCAATTAAATAGCAAAATAGCTTCCGACCTCACTTACGGGCCTCCGGATCTCCCGAAACCTCAATTGAATGTGGCTCATATTATATATATATGACAGTTCTGTCAGTTTCTATTCTGCTTTGCTATTCCAATTACATTATTTGAGCCTGTATTATGAGGCGAGGGTATGATTTACAAGATGGTCCACTGAAGGAATTTATGGAGCAGTGTCAGTTCAGTACCTCTTGTTCACTGACATCAAGGTATGGTTTGTCAACACTTCCCTGGTCTGTACCTCCGCATCATGTCAATTGCAGCATGAAACTACGCTGGCGAACTGGCAGCTCCTCTGCCAATTAAAGCACGCTGTCCGCCCTCATCTTTTCATGCTTTTAGTATTCCCTTGTTTGTTAATGCAACTATTGTTTTAAGTATAACAATTTACATTTATTCATTATTTTACTCATCTTTTTCGCACTTTTTCTTCTAGACCCAATCTACCTTGTATGCACATATACACAGGCACACACTCACATATATATATATATATATATATATATAAGAAATAAAAAGTACATCTGTGTTCACATTTGAATGTCTAAAGCAAGTTAAAAAACCTGCTTCCAGCTCAGAGTTCCGAGAAAAACAGTTATTACACTGCATTCTGGGAAGTTGAGCTGGGACACACAAATGCCTCGCTCTTCATTCCGTAGCCATTATCAAACATGGCTTCCTTTAAGCTTATGCATGCTGTATTACACAGCTTTAATGCAAAGCCAAGGTTGGAATAAACACAAGCTGAGTATCCAAACCATGCACAGCTGTTTCAAGCTTACTGACTATCATCAGCATGGTATATATAAGGAGGCTAAGAAAGTTTTGCTTAGCAGTGCCAGATGATGTAACATGGCATTTACTCATAGATGGATGATTGTATTGTGCTATTCTGGAGTGGCAACCACACCTCATCCACAAGTACTCATGAAGTGTTCACTTAAGCATCCCAACCTTGTGTTTATTGTGCAGCACTTATAATTCTAGCATATCATTGTACAAAGTACATGAGTAAATTGAAATCAACAAACAAGAGTCCTTAGAAAAGCCAAACTAATATCCACTTGTTCTTTTTAGAAGAAAAAGAGAAGCAGAGTGAATAATAAAGGAAAGCAGAAATTGTAAGAGCAATGTCCTTAGAATAATAAGAAGTATCTGACAATAATATGTCGTAAACAGGAAACTCTAGTTTTAGCATATGTGTCATAGAGTGAAAAATAAGGATGTTGCTTAAATCATGGTTTCATGGTCAAATACGCAGCTGGTCCCTGGTCACTCACCGAGAGTTTTGTCCTGATCGCAGCTTACACAAAGCTCAACATGAAAATATGTTTGGAATTATGATTTGGCTCAAGAATTTGTATTATATTAGCACAGGTTAAGTACAGTGGCACAAATAAAACAGATGTCCCACAATTAAATTAGGACTAGGGATTACATTCCAACGAGATTAGAATTTGAGATCAGTCTCAAAGACAAGATCCATCTGAAGGATTAGATTATTTTTAATATTAATTAGTTAATTAATTAATAAATAGTGTTTTAAAATAATTTGGAGCGTGATTGAACCATACACTTACATGGACAGACATACTTTATCCAAGTATTTTGTCCATTAACACATTTAGTTGATAGATAAATACTTAATTGCGTGCCCTGTGGGATGGAATACACTGAAATGTAGTCTCAAATGCACACTAGCTCACATGTGATGTTACAGAGGAGAGATAATATGTAACTAATCTGCATGAGCCAGCCCACAAGGACAGGACAGCCCTGAAATGCCAGGCAGTCCTCAGTATAAGAAAAATGGAAAATGTATATTTTACTTGTCAGCTTCCATCAGTGGTGAAGTGGGTGATTTCCTACCCTATGGTGGTACACATGGCCAGGTTGTCCATTAGGCTAACTGGGCAGCTGCCTAGGGGTGCCTCCCTGTGAAGGATACTTCGATTGTAACATATAAGAGGGGTAAAATAATCTCTTTACACTCAATATTATTATTATGTACCGTAAATTACATTGTTCAGTTGTGTCCAACTCTCTGCGACCTCATGGACAACACACCATGCCGATCCACTTGCTTTTCATGGCAGAGATACTGGAGTGGGTTGCCAGTTCCTTCACCAGTTCCTTCATCTGAGTACTGACCAGTGTGACCTCTTGGCTGGATTCAAATGCATGATGCTGTGCTGAAAGCACCTGCATCCTATCCACTGAGCCATCAAGAGGATCATGTTCAGATGTTATATTCAAAAGTATTAGACTCAGACAACTTGTTGGAGGGAAAACAGGTCACAGTGTTTGTCGGTAAGCACAATGATGTAATCATCATAATAATCAAGAAAAAGACAACTGAGGGGAGGAGCCTGGCTACCCATGAACCCGGAACCCATGATCATGGCCTACTGTGAAGGAACAGCCGTACCACCAGTGCCAGATCTACCTTTTTGGAGCCCCTAGGCAGTGAAGTGCATGCACCATTTTTTATTTTTCTGTGCATGTATATTGATCTCTTGCTGTGTGAGCACATCACAGACATTTCCCCATAATAGCCATTTTAACAACATGGCTACTTATACACACGCTGTTATCTGCTTATTAAGTGGCTGGTTTGTGAACTGCACTATTTTGTTTTTTTTTAAGCCAGAGAACAGTTTTTACCCTTCTCAAGGTTAAAATTGAGGTATCCTTCACAGGGAAGCACCTCTAGGCAGCTGCCTAGTTAGCCTAATGGACAACCTGGCCATGTGTACCACCATAGGAGGTCACCCACTTCACCACTGCCCTCAACATTTGCCTCTGTGACAAAACATACATTATTTTTTGTTAACATAAACACTAACCAATGAACATCAAAATTGTCAACATTGTCATAAACACTAAACAACCAACAGCATAATACCAGCGCAACATTGGGACTGGTGGGAGGTAATCATCACACGTGGCTAGCTGGGGACACATTGGTGCTGAAGGCTCCAAAAGAGCCTTATTAGCGACTCCACTTCTAGCTGTCCTGCTGGGTCAAGGGGCTCTTCCACCTAAACCAGGAAATCCTGGGTGGTATTCAGAGACCGCCATGTCTCGTCTTTCAAATGATAACACACAGACCCTCCAGGGCATTGGGTTTAAACCAACTAAAATAGAGTCTGTATTTGATGATGTCATTTGAGGAGACAGAATGGGAGACTGTTGTTTCAGCAACATGTCGAGCAAACTAGCCACCAGCAGTGATAGCGCAACGCAACAAGGCAGCAGCAGGGAAATTGGCGCTAAATGTTTGCAAAAAAAAAATCTTAGGAATTTAATACAAGTGTTTGCTTAATCAGTAAGGATGTTATTAATCAAAGTTGTTTGCTAGAATTTTATCCTGACCAATTAAACAAGCTAGGGAAAGAGGCGGAGCAAAGAATTCCCTCCGTAGTAAGTTTGTGTCTCACAAACATACATTTTCTAAACTGCAGATCAAAATTTTCATGGCTAAACAACCTTTCTAACGTTTTTTTTTTTTTAAATAAGGAACATTTTAAAATTCAGTGTTCCTTTAATTACATGACATTAACACCAAATATTAATACAACATGGTAATACCATATAAAAAGATGATGTAACCAGTCTAATGTGATAGTGATGACAACTGTCCAAATGTCAAACATATGATGGGATAGCCCAAGAATGTAAATTGGGTGAAGGAAACCATAATGTACAATCTGTTTTCTAGTAATAGAGCCAGCTGTACTGAAGGATGAAGTGTTGGGAAAATCTTAGAGAATCTCTCCATTCCTATGATATCCCAGGATGCACAGCTGCATTAACTCTCTAGCACTCCATCCTTTAGTGAATATGGCCCATTATCCTGAATACAGCCTGTTCTAGATTTAAAGGACAGCCGGAGTGTCATGTTTATAGTATGCTCTTATGAAGAACCTGACTTGATATTAAAAAATGTTTGTAAAATGTTTAAAATAATTACAGACTTTAATTTTGAACTATTGTATTTAATGTTGATTTAATGGCAGCATTTTGATTTTGTTCCTAACAGGAACTGTGGATTCAGATAAGATGTCTATTCAGACTGCCAGTGGAAATTTCCACATGACAATAGAACTAAATAGAAAAGTAAACTCAAGTAGGATAACCCTCCCCATTCAACTATAGGCAGACTAACTGTCAATAAAGAAATTCCCCATAACACAAGCAGAGTCAACCAAAATTAATTAATTAATACTTTTCTTTAATGCTCCTTGTTTACATTGTGTTTTTTCCTATACTTATTGGTACTTTCCTCTCTGCTAGTAATGTATACCTTAGACTATCATAATATGAAGATTAATAGTAATCACAAATTAGTTTCCTGCAGCTTGTAGTACAAAACTGATGCTACCTTGGTTTAGAGGGATAGTACTGTTGCTGGGCAGCAATTTCCTGCCTCAGTAGTTCAGTTGGGTCCAGCTTTTCGTGACCTCATGGACTTAAGCATGCCAGTTCTGTCTGTTACTTAATATACATCTAGGCTCTTGCAAGTTCTTATTTGTTGCTTCTGTAATACTATCAATCCATCTTATCCTCTGCCGTCCCGTCTTCCTTTTTGTCTTCAATCTTTCCTAGTAGTCTAGTAAATCAGTCTTCCCATTATGTGGCCAGAGTATTGAGTTATCTTTATCATTGATCCTTCCAGTGATCAGTCTGGTTTTGTCTCATTGAGTATGGATTGGTTTTATCTTCTTGAGTATGTATTAGTTTTATTTCCTTGAGTATGTATTAGTTTTATTTCCTTGAGTATGGATTGGTTTTAGCTTCTTGAGTATGTATTAGTTTTATTTCCTTGAGTATGGATTGGTTTTATCTTCTTGAGTATGGATTGGTTTTATTTCCTTGAGTATGTATTGGTTTTATTTCCTTGAGTATGGATTGGTTTTATTTCCTTGAGTATGGATTGGTTTTATTTCCTTGAGTATGGATTGGTTTTAGCTTCTTGAGTATGGATTGGTTTTATTTCCCTGAGTATGGATTAGTTTTAGCTTCTTGAGTATGTATTAGTTTTATTTCCTTGAGTATGGATTGGTTTTATTTCCTTGAGTATGGATTGGTTTTATTTCCCTCAGTATGGATTAGTTTTAGCTTCTTGAGTATGGATTAGTTTTATTTCCTTGAGTATGTATTAGTTTTATTTCCTTGAGTATGGATTGGTTTTATTTCCTTGAGTATGGATTGGTTTTATTTCCTTGAGTATGGATTGGTTTTATTTCCTTGAGTATGGATTGGTTTTATTTCCCTGAGTATGGATTAGTTTTAGCTTCTTGAGTATGTATTAGTTTTATTTCCTTGAGTATGTATTTGTTTTATTTCCTTGAGTATGGATTGGTTTTATTTCCTTGAGTATGGATTGGTTTTATTTCCTTGAGTATGGGTTGGTTTTATTTCCTTGAGTATGGATTGGTTTTATTTCCTTGAGTATGGATTAGTTTGATTTTCTTAGAATCTAGGAACTCTCAATAGTTTCCTCCAACACCACACTTCAAAAGTGTCTCTCCTTGGCACTCTGCCTTCCTTATTGACCCGCTATCACAGCTGTATGTTACTACTGGGAAGACCACGACATTGACTATACGGACCTTACTTGACAATGTGATGTCTTTGCTCTTTAGTATCTTGTCCGCATTTCCCATAGTCTTCCTCCCAAGAAGCAATGTCTTAAGATTTCCTGGTTGCAGTCACTATCCGCATTCATTGTTGCACCCAGGAAAATAATATCTGCTTCCAATATATCCCCTTTAACATTATAAATAAAGCATATTTTCCTGAAACAGTTCGGTATCTTCCAAACACAAATACCAAGCAAGTAAGTACTGTCTATAGAACGTTTTGGGGCAAATCTGGATATATTAAAAGAAAAGAAAACAAATAACTTAAATTTAAATCCAAGTTTCCCATTCTCCACACTACTGCATAACTGGTGAATATTATAGTAATTGTTAATGTATCTAAGATATATCACCACATGCTTAACAAGAACAACTGACCAATGAAGCCCTACCTGCCATGTGTAATTTAATTGTGATACCTCCGCGGCTCTGTACGAGCATCTGGTAAAACTTAAACCCGGTGTTTTCCACTTTACAAGCATGTTTAGCTGGTGTATTGATAAACAACAATTCATACAATGTATTCTGGGAAGTCTCGTCCTCTTTTTGTTAGTTTTGATGAAAAGATATTAATTCCAAATAAGCAAAATTGGCTTTTTACTGGTACAGTTGTATAAAGTAGTATCTAGATAACTTTGTCCAACACCTTGAGGGCTTTACACAGGCCAGGTATTAAGGACATTCATGTGCGAGTTAAAATGACAGAGCTATTAATTACCCACTATTATTATTATCCTTTATTTGTAATGCGACAACATATTCTGTAGCGCCATACAGGGGGTAAGTACAAGGCAAAAACTATTTTAACACCTTGCAAAAGAATGGAGGGCCCTGTCTTTGAGCTTAAAATCTATCGTACATAGGGCACCTTACAGGATTAAAAACTCACAAACTTACAATCTAAAGGGTATGGGCTGGGTATAGAAGGATGATAGATGTGTTGTGTATATTAAGGCTGAAGGTGATGAGCTTCTTTAAAGCCATGCATCTTTAGTGAGGTTTTGAAGGTTCTGAGACAGGAAGATAGTCTAGTGGCGCAAGGCAAGGAGTTCCACAGAATAGGGGCAGCACAGGAAAAGTCCTGAAGGTGGGAATAAGAGGAGGTGACAAGAGAGGAGGAAAGAAGACGGTCATTAGGAGAGCGAAGAGGGCGGTTGGGGGAGTATTTTGAGAAGAGAGCAGAGATATGATGGGGTGCACTTTTTTGTGTTAGGGTCATGATTTTAATTCTTATTCTGGAGTTTCCACAAGATGCCCTTACAATCTGGCATGACTCATACCCCTTTGTGCTGGAGCTGGTCAACCCTAAGCATCTTTCAATGGTCAACATTAGTTTTCAGTTCTATTGTATAAATAAAATGCAAATGTTGATACATTTCTCATTTGCTATAAGATCTTCAATTGGTTAAACAGTTGCATTCCCAGGATTCCACTGAGGCCCAATATAAACCTCGGGCACCATTAGTTTAATTGAATTAGTTTTAGTTGTTCTTGCTTGAGATCTGATGGATACGTTTTTATCAGGAGTCAGGAATTTTTATAAGAATGTTCCGACCACTTTGTGTCTTGGAATGCACAACATTATATATAATCATTTATTTTTATACTATTTTCTAAATTTGGTCAAAAGTCATTTTCTTCTACTTTTGAGATCATTTTCTAAAATTGTAGCATTTATTCAAAGAAATGTGTACAACACATACCACTGGCTGTCTTTAACGTTTCATTACACTTCATGATTCCTTTGCTTCATTCCTTCACGTTAGCTCACAGTTAATTTTCTATATTTAGTAATTAATATCTGTTTAATTGCTCAGTTTGATCTGCTACAGACATTTAGTGGAACAAGGATTAATCATGCAAGGTAATGTAAATTAATCATATGAACTCCTGTGATTTTCTGTATATTACATATGAATATTAAGCTGTCATAATCTATAATTGCTCTCCAAGATCTATTGGTGTGTGGAGTATCTTTGAAATATTATGCAAGCGGCATCTTGCTGGTGCTTAAAGGCACTCTTTAATTGTAATATTACATTTACACGCAGATACTGAGATTTTGGAGCCTCCCTCTTTCTTCTTGTTCTCCCTCATGAAAGCCGCAATATTTCATAGCTATGATATGAGGCCACGCCTTCATTTTAGGTGCTTCACATTACTAGTGGCTCATGCTGCCGCAAGCTGTGTTAATTGTAAATCCCCCCACCTCTGTGCATGGTCTCAGGTCACAGCTGTGAAACATGGCACCCAACATAAGAGATAACAGGAAGAAAAGTGGAGGTTCCACAATTCCACAATTCATGCTAAGGTCATGTGTTACTCTGTGGGATTCTTAGAAGTATGTGAAGTGATATCCTAATGTCATTGAGGACCATAAAACTAATAAATTAAGATATTTATATAAAACAACAAACTCTCCCTTTCTTCGTTTGAAGCATCCTATTTTTTTCTATTTAAAATCTAGCATAACAAGTTTTTCCCAGGTCTTACAGTCCACAGATATATATTTATATTAAATTATTTCAGTTTAGGTAATTAAATTAAGAAAAAAAACGAGCTTTTAAAACGTTGTCATTTGAATAGGATCCTTTCCGTTGGGCTGTGCACAGGAAGTCTCTTTGTACAAAGTGGGGATGGATCAAGTACATTGGATTTGATATAAAATACTAGCAGCTAAATATGAAAACAACATATAACAGTATAGGAGAAATTAAAAATATTGTAACACCAAGATCAATGGTAAAAATGCAAGTTTAATTATAAAAATGCATGTTAGAGGGACATGTGTGTTATTAATTAATTGTGGTCAGGTCCCTCTCTTGTGGTGAGGGATAGCTGACGTATTGGCCAAAGCTATGTATATCTAGGCTGCTTAGAGGGCCAGATAGTCATGGTACAGAAAAAAGCGTTACATTGGACATGGGCAAGGACGCTGCTTAGAGGGCCAAATTGTCATGTAGGGAAAAAGGCGTTACATTGGACATGGCCAAGGACGCTGCTTAGAGGGCCAGATAGTCATGTAGGGAAAAAGGCGTTAGATTGGACATGGGCAAGGTCGCTGCTTAGAGGGCCAGATAGTCATGTAGGGAAAAAGGTGTTACGTTGGACATGGGCAAGGTCGCTGCTTAGAGGGCCAGATAGTCATTTAGGGAAAAAGGTGTTACGTTGGAAGTGGGCAAGAACGCTGCTTAGAGGGCCAGATAGTCATGGTATGGAAAAAGGCAATACATTGGACATGGGCAAGGACGCTGCTTAGAGGGCCAGATAGTAATGGTAAGAAAAAAGGGATTACATTGGAAGTGGGCAAGGATGCTGCTTAGAGGGCCAGATAGTCATGGTACGGAAAAAAGGCATTACATTGGAAGTGGGCAAGGACGCTGCTTAGAGGGCCAGATAGTCATGTAGGGAAAAAGGCGTTACATTGGAAGTGGGCAAGGATGCTGCTTAAAGGGCCAGATAGTCATGGTACAGAAAAAGGTGTTACATTGGACATGGGCAAGGATGCTGCTTAGAGGGCCAGATAGTCATGGTACGGAAAAAGGCGTTACATTGGACATGGGCAAGGATTCTGCTTAAAGGGACAGATAGTCATGGTACGGAAAAAGGCGTTACATTGGACATGGGCAAGGACGCTTCTTAGAGGGCCAGATAGTCATGTAGGGAAAAAGGCGTTACGTTGGAAGTGGTCAAGGACGCTGCTTAGAGGGCCAGATAGTCATGTAGGGAAAAAGGCATTACATTGGACATGGGCAAGGACCCTGCTTAGAGGGCCAGATAGTCATGTAGGGAAAAAGGCGTTACATTGGACATGGGCAAGGATGCTGCTTAGAGGGCCAGATAGTCATGGTACGGAAAAAGGCGTTACATTGGAAGTGGGCAAGGACGCTGCTTAGATGGCCAGATAGTCATGTAGGGAAAAAGGTGTTACATTGGACATGGACAAGGACGCTGCTTAGAGGGCCAGATAGTCATGTAGGCAAAAAGGCATTACATTGGACATGGGCAAGGTCGCTGCTTAGAGGGCCAGATAGTCATGTAGGGAAAAAGGTGTTACATTGGAAGTGGGCAAGGATGCTGCTTAGAGGGCCAGATAGTCATGGTAAGAAAAAAGGGATTACATTGGAAGTGGGCAAGCACGCTGCTTAGATGGCCAGATAGTCCATGGTATGGAAAAATACGTTACATTGGACATGGGCAAGGATGCTACTTAGAGGGACAGATAGTCATGGTGGGAAAAAAAGGGATTACATTGGAAGTGGGAAAGGATGCTGCTTAGAGGTCCAGATAGTCATGGTATCGTAAAAAACGTTACATGATATGGAAAAAGGCATTGCATTGGGAATGGGCAAGGATGCTGCTTAGACGGCCAGATAGTCATGGTAGGAAATGGGCATTACATTGGGAATGGGCAAAGACGTTTCTTAGAGTGCCAGATAATCATTGTAGGGAAAAAGGCATCACCTAGAGGGAGGGGTATGATGATAGTTATCAGTGGAGGGAGAGGTGGGTGGAATAGGACAGGCAAGTTCAGAGTCTTTGTTTGATGATTGGATGTCTGCCAGTGCAGGACACAGAGCAGTTCTGTTTTTAAAAAGCTGAATTGAACAGCAGAGTCTGTGAATAGCGAAATATACCACTATGGCGCAAAATACATATTGGTAATGCGTCTGTCCTTTTCCCTTGACAAACAAGTGTCTTTTTTCTGGAACTACAGTGGTCCTTTCAGAGTATTGATTTGCTTCTGTGTGCTTTATAATGTCTAGAGCAGCAGAAACCCAGGGCTCCCTTATGTATGACCAGCGGTTCCACAAGACAATTACTCTATATTTATTTCATTTTATGTATGTTATTTTATTAAGAAATGTTTAAAAGTTCTATTTTTACTGCATATAATCAGACAAATATTACCTGCTTGGGTCTACCCACTGCAGCTCACGAAGACACAGGGTTTGTAGTACTGGCTGTGCAGGGTCTCATACTAACCAACCCGTGATCATCTATCAGCAACAGTCTGCAATCTGCTGCTGATAAGTCAGCCCTGATTGGCTAGGACACTCCACTGCACGTCCAGCTCTACAGAGTCTGTGTCTGTGTCTGCATATGTTCAATTTTGTGCAGTAAAAACAACTTACAAGCACTTCTTAAAATAAAGTACATAAAAGTAAATAGATATACAGATATGTTATATACCTAGTAACATCCAGAAACCTTCCATATGCCTTTAAACATCTTGATATATTGTATTTTGGAGTGGATGCTAACTTAGTCTTATGTGTCCAGTAGCACTTTTGATTTTATTAAATATAGAGATACATTTTAATATTATTCACTATATATGTTCAACTTTTCAATAGTGGTAAAGTGTTAAATAAGCATAATAAAAATGTGCAAGCGTATCATTCACTTGGCATGTAAAATGCCGTTCCCCTTTAATATTTCTTTAATTATGAAACTTATTTCTGCACCTTGAAGGATAATCATGCAACTTAGTATTTGGTTCTCATTTCTGAGTTCTTGTTTTATTGGGGCTCTATCTAGTCTTTGCTGGCATTTGAACATCCGTGTTGAGATATTTACGTGTCTAACACATAGCTCCTATTTCCCTTTGGGTCTACATAGGTGAATGCCCTTAGAATAAACTGTAAAACTCAGAATTTACTGACTATTATATAGTTCAAGAAACCAATCTCCTAATATTATTTTTTCCATAATGGCACACACACAGACATTATCAATATAAGTACCTATATTAAGTATCTTTAAAACTGAATACCTGGTTTGTTTGCTAAATTCAAATTTTTCATATCCCTTTTAAAGCAAACCTTAAGATGCAACTGAATTATCTACTATAGGACTGAATAATAAGCAAATACAATCCGTTTCCATTTGAGGTACAAATAAAATATTGCAAATCAATTCAGGATTTCATACTGTTCATTTTAATAAAGTTTAATATAAGAAAACAGTGGCATATGTCTAATCGAAAGGAAAGAAGTGTACCTCCATGTGACGACAGCCTTATGGGGCAGAATCTTGAAGTGAAGTGCTGTGTTGTTGTGCGTTTCCATGCATGTGGCTGTTGCAAAATGAACTTTAACTTTCTGCATGTCACAGAATACTATCCTAACATTATGGATCCCTAATACTTATTTTCTATTAATTGCTCTTTTATTTTTCTATTAATTGCTCTGAGCTTTAGACATGGTGAGGAAACATTAAAAAAAGATCCTATTCAGTGCTTGGGACAGTCACTTAGTAACTGCCATCTTGCCCAGATCCTGAAGCAGCATCCTACCAGGGAGTCCTTAGCACAGATACACAGAAACCAGCAGAGGAGAGGACCTAACTGGTAGGATCCATTCACTGGCCGGTCCAGCTGGTCCCAACCCTTGTCACTCCGTGTCCAGACAGAACTTTGATGGGTCTGGATCTATTTTATGACTGGATTAACTCCAGACATTTTCAAGCATCTCTTATTTGTAAGTGACACATGTACCATTGATGCTCAAATTGAGTGATGGGCATCAAGGTCATACCAACAGTCCAGCAATTCTGGATCTTGCTCTTTGTATATTAAAGTTATTACACCTGAGTTACTCAATTTCATCCATTCTAACTGACCTACCTGTGCTCAGCTAGACAGATATTGAAATATTGGACTGTTGACGGCCCTTGTAGGATCCAGCTGTCTAACGGTGATCTAAGAATATTACAATAGTTTGTTGCATCATGGATATATATGAAATCTATATAAGTATGGAATATTTATAAAATACAAAAAGCTAACCCAAAATCCTAACCCATGGTGGGCAAAATGGGGCTCAGAGGCCTCATTTGGTGTGTTGACATTTCCCATGAGGCCCTCAGCCTGTTCTCTAGAATGGAAGAACATATTTTTCTTCAACAATACAGAGGCCATTTTATCTCTCTATAACTAACAAATCACTCCCACCCCAAAACACATATCTTCATCATCTATACCTCTGATACAAAGGAATCCACTTCTACTTATTTTCCACAATGATTTCACCATCCATGCTATGTTTTGTACGACTCTTTAAAGGACTCGGTCATACATGCAGCCATTCAAGGAAAATACATTGCCTGCTATAAACATTGGACTGGTCCTTTAAGCCAAGCCTTTCATGTATACAAAATGGGAAAAATGTAAGGGTCTATGGGGTTTTAAATGTATGCTTCATGGAGAGGAATCTACTGTCATTATGTTATTACTGCTTCTTGCTGGCCAGCCCACCATCCCCACTCCAATCCACCATGAATGCCTCCACTAGACTCATCTACCGTGCTCAACGCTCAGTTTCTACAGCTCCTCTCTGTCACTCCACTGGCTTCCCGTAGCCTCCAGAATAAAACATAAAATCATGACCCTAACTTACAAAGCCCTCAACAACACTGCACCCCCTTATATCTCTGCTCTCAACTCCAAATATTCCCCCACCCGCCCTCTTCGCTCTGCTAATGACCTTTTTCTTTCCTCTTCTCTCATCACCTCCTCTTCTCGTGCTGCCCCTATTCTGTGGACTCCTTGCTTCGCTCCACCAGACTATACTCCTGTCTCAAAACCTTTAAAACCTCACTAAAAACACATCTGTTTAAAGGACCCTATCTACCTTAACATTCACAATGTTTCTATCACCCTCCTATACCTCACCCAAATCCTTTAGGTTGTAAGTTTGCGAGTTTTCAATCTTGCACGGTGCTTTGGGGAAAGCTCTATGGTCACTGGATTCTAAGCTCAATGACAGACATATTTGCAATGTGTTAATACTGCTATTGTTTTTTGCCTTGAACTTAACCCCTGTATAGCGCTACGGAATATGGTGTTGCGTTACAAATAAAGGATAATAATAATAATAAGGAATTCTAATCAGATTTGGGGTTTTAGTTTCCTACTGAGCCTTTCTGCTAGGAGGCACCCCTTGGGGATCATAGATCCATTTTCATATAGGGGATCATAGATCCATTTTCATATAGGGGATCATAGATCCATTTTCATAAAGGGGATCATAGATCCATTTTCATATAGGGGATCATAGATCCATTTTCATAAAGGGGATCATTGATCCATTTTCATATAGGGGATCATAGATCCATTTTCATATAGGGGATCATAGATCCATTTTCATATAGGGGATCATAGATCCATTTTCATATAGGGGTTTATAGATCCATTTTCATATAGGGGATCATAGATCCATTTTTATATATATGACCATGTTTCAGCGATGTTTGTCCTATTTAGATTGATCTATTCACATTTTAGTTTGTTCTTCAAACATCCCTCTTTTTGTAAGTGGAGTTTATTTACATTTATGTTTTGTGTCTATCCATACAGAAGAATCCCACGAGGCTATGAGCGAATGTTCAACTAAAAATAAAATAATTATTCATCAAAGACACGTTTTTATTTATTATGTAGCTGTTACAATCATGTTTAAAAATGTACTTTGAATGTATTATCCCAAAACATGGGAGTTAAATGTGCTACTGCCTTAGGTTATCCTACCCTGACAACTACTGTGTGCTTCAGGAATGGTTGACTCATTGACACTTTACAGCTGACCGGATTGTGGACAATCAAAGGAATATTTCTAGATTTTAAAAGCCATTCCCTCATCAGCATTGAGTCAGCACATCCATATAACAGATGTGCCAGCCGACTACATTTGGTAAAAGGAAGCAGCTTTTTTCCATTCTGCAACTTGTACAAGTTTTGTACATGTAAAAAAAAACCTGAGCCTTGCTTAACAACGCGCCTGATGCAAGGATTTAAAGGGAAGTTAAGTAATAAAGAAAGCTGTAAACACATGGAAACTGTGCATAAAGTGGAAGATCATCTACTGGGTTTCTTATAACTAGTTAAAGATAAAAGTGAGTTTTACAAGGTATATTAAATGGCACTTTTATGAGACAACAGTAATTAACTAAATTTCCATTCCAATTACCATCATATGTTCTGATGTTACTTTAATATGAAATATATGCAGTGTAAATCATCTGTATTTCAGCAGTAAAAACTAATGTATCCATTAAAGGTGCCTAAGAAAATAACATTAGCAGGTATGAAAGACAGGGACATGTCTCTCTCTGTGCCCTCTCTCTCTCTCTCTATCTGTGCGAACTCTCTTTGTGTGTGCACTCTCTCTCTTTGTGCCCTCTGTCTCTCTTTGTGCCCTCTCTGCACTTTGTGTGCTCTCTGTCTCTCTCCCTCCCCTCCCTCTCTCTCCCTATCTCTCTCCCTTTCTCTCCCCCTCCCTCGCTCCCTCCCTCTCTCTCTCTCTGCCTCCTTCTCTCTCCCATTCCTCTCTCTTTCCCTCCCTCTCTATCTCTGCCTCCCTCCCTCTCTGTCTCTCTATCCCTTCCCTCTCTCACTCTCCTCCTCCCTCTCTATGCCACCTCCCTTTCTCTCTCTATCCCTCCCTCTCTCCCTCCCTTTAACCCTCTCCCTCCCTCTGCCTCCCTCCTTTTCTCTCTGACTCCCTTTCTCTCTCACCCCCTCTCTCTCTCTGCATTCCCCTATCTCCCCTCCCTCCCTCTTTCTCTCTGCCTCCCTCCCTCTCTCTCTCTCCCTCCCTTTAACCCTCTCCCTCCCTCTCCCTCTGCCTCCCTCCTTTTCTCTCTGACTCACTTTCTCTCTCCCTCCCTCTCTCTCTGCCTTCCCTTTTCTCCCCCTACCTCTCTCTTTCCCTCCCCTCCCTCTCTCTCCCTATATCTGCCTCCCTCCCTCTCTGCCTTTCTATCCCCTCCCTCCCTTTTGCTTTTCTCTCTCTCTCTCTCTCTCTCCTCCTCCCTCTCTTTGCCATCTCCCTCGATCTCCCCCTCCCTCTCTCTCTCTCTGCCTCATTTATCTCTCCCTCCGACCCCCTCTCTCTCTCCCGCCTCCTTCTGTGCAGATGTGCTGCTTTGTCTGCAACGCCATGCATGCGCACTTGCACAATTCCTCGCGGTTCAGCTTATGTAACGCCTGCGCAGTATGCATCTCGCAGGCGTTACTCAAAACTGATTACTATTATAGTGTATGTCTCTAAATGTGTCATTGCAAATTCTCTTATCACCTCCTCTCACTCCCACCTTTAGGACTTTTCTCGTGCTGCCCCCACTCTCTTGAACTCCTTGCCTCTCACTAGACCATCCCGGTGCCTCAAGATCTTCAAAACCTCCAAAATTCAATTGTGTTTTTAAGGAATATTTTTATAAGCACCATGGGTCAAATTCAAATTAAATTAAAGTGACTTTTTAGTTTTAATTTTTGTTTGTTATTATTATTTATTATTAACCTTTATTTGTAATGACATTTTCCGTAGCGCTAAACAGGGAAGATACAAGTAAAAGACAAACTTAACAAATTACGAAGAATGGAGGGCCCTGATAATGAGTTTAAAGTCAAGCAAAGTGTCCAAAACCTCACTAAAAGTGCATCTGTTCAAAGAAATCTATCGCCTCCATCCTTAATATCTACCACATCCAAACCCTTTAGATTGTAAGTCTGCAAGATTTAATCTTGCAAGGTGCTTTAGGGAAAGCAGTATACATGCTAGATTTTAAGCTCAAAGACAGGACCCTCTACATGTCTGCAATATGTTAATAAAGGAAATAATAATTCCATCGTAGACCGTTAGTCTTTCTGTAGCTTGAGTGGGAGATTTATCCTATGGGGCATTACTTTGCCATTAAGGTCTACTGTGTGCTATTTGGTGATTATGTTTTTAACATATGACTAAAGTTCTTATCTGAATCCACTCACTCGTCTCAGGTTCCTAATACATTTAGGAATCTTAAAGAGCCATCTCATTTGGTACAATTTAGTCCACAGCTAAGATCTTCTAAAAGCATGTTGAAATACTTTTTGATTTTTTTAAATACAGTAAATGCCTTTTTTGCTGCAAAATAAAATAAAATAAAATCTGTGTTTACATGTATTACAGGCTGCCCACTTGCTTTTGCATTACTGCAACCAATCTGATTGCAGAAGTGTGTCCACTATTGGTAAGACTATTTATATTTCCAGAATGAAGGGAACATATCATATAATAGTTTTTTGCGTTTTTTTACTTAATGATTTCTGCTATCTTGTCTTTCTGGAATTTGCGCAATGTAGACCAGATCAGGGGAATTATTCCTCCGCTCCAGTCAGCTCCATGTAGTAAGCAAAAGAAAAAATAAATTAACACTTAACAAAACTATCTGTGCAGGCATGCAATGCTGGAATCACTTAACAGGTCGGTTATGGGTTAACCGGTCAGTACAGTCCTGAGTCCAGGGAATAACTACTATCAATCACTGTCTTCCCTACAGACAATCAAAGCACTCTCCTTGGCTATCTATTATTACTCATGCAACAGCCAGTAGGCAGGATACACTTTGTATGTAAACATACTTAAAACTTTATAATTAGGTAAATGGCCCTTTAAGAATATGTCTATCATCATTAAAACAACGTTGAATGCAATAGTTAAATTAAAGGTTGTAATTTAAGTTGTATAAAAACTTTCTGCACATTATCAAGTCAAAATAACAAACTATAAATGTTTAATTCAGTGGTACTTTAACTGTAGTAAATGTGTTACTGTATTGTAAAGGGCCCCAATAGTTAATGTAATAGTCTAAAGGCAGTTCTTGAAAAAAATCTAAAATTAAGAGCAAAAGATCTATAGTTCGGCAACAAGTAAGAAGATAAGAATATTTTTTTTTGCCCTGAGCCCCCTGTGTCTTGTTGGCTGTGTCTCTAGGAATCCTGTCTTCTCAAGACATGGCAAAAATATTTGAGCTTCAGCCTTATGATCATAGCTTCCAGTGAACAGTTTGTCTTTATTTCCTGCAGTACTGACTTATTGGATCGTCTTGCAGTCCAAGGGACTCTAAGCAGTTTTCTGCAACACCACAATTCAAAGGCTCAGCCTTCTTTATGGTCCATTCATATGTTACTACTGGAAATACCATTGTTCTATGTGGACCTTTTAGTATAATAGCTTTACTTTTTAATAGTGTATCCAGACTTGCCATAGCTTTCCTCCCCAAAAGCAAATGTCTTTTAAGTTCATGGTCACAATCAAACATAAAATATCAACTTAAACATAAGGCGTTGAATTAAATCTGCAAATCCAAGCCATATTTCTTTAATTACTTTTTATAAATGTTTAAAATAACACAGAGGAAGAGCATCTCCCTACTGTTACACAAGAGGTTAATAAAAACAGCAATAGAGTGGGATCTGGCCATAATCTAGGGTGCTCACTGCCAGTGGCGTAGCTAGAGTAAACGTTACCCGGGGCGGTCCGTTCAAATGTCACCCCAGTGAACTGCGACTGCGAGGCTAGCGGCACTTAGACTGCAATGTGCGCCGCAGGCGCTCATCGCAAGGCTTATGGGAGAGGCTTCAATGCCTCCCATGTCTGTCCCCTTCCTCCTCCTTTCAGAGGCCCACTGATGCTCCCCCTGCCCCACTGATGCTCCCCCTGCCCCACTACCTGGTTCCAATCCTGCCAGCAGCGCCGCACTCACCGTCTTCTCCTCTGCGCCGACCGTCCTCCAGCCAGAACTACTTCCTGGATCAATCCGCGAATCGCGCAGCGGCATGCGCATGCGCAATGCAAGGCTTGATCAAGAAAGTAGTTCTGGCCGGAGGATGGGAGCCACAGAGAGAGTGAGTGCGGCACTGCTGGCAGGGTTGCATCCAGGTACAAGACACAAGGGAGGGAGAGGAGGGGGGAAAGGAGACAAGGGAGGCAGAGGAAGGGGAATATTTTGTTGGAGGTGACATAGTGTCACCCTCCATATGCTGTCACCAGCGACGGTCCGCCCCCCCCTTAGCTACGCCACTGGTCACTGCAGTCTTACACATTTCGGCTGGTTTGGTATACTATGAAAGGGTCATATAAGGTGATTTTTTTAATTTATTTTTACTTTAATATCCTGTGTGGTTTCTACCTTTGCCGCATTTTCATATAGTATCAAGTTAATTTCCTCTGTTCTGATTGGTTAGCTACTAGTTAGAATTGGGTTTAATAATAATGTTGCACTCATCTGAATTGTTATTGCAAGACTTTTAACATTCAAATACTCAATTTTGATTTGGCTGAAATACGATTGAAACGTATTTTAAGAAGCCTAGAAAAACCCAACATAAGGTGGGGACACAGCCAAAAGCCGTTTTTCCATTTGTTTGGTTAAATCTTTTTTTCTTTTTTTTGCCCCTTATTACTGGTTAAATAGAGTACATGAAGGTCCTGGAGGGCAGAAGATGAGGAACCATGCCTCCAATAAACATCAGTTTTCCATGCTTTCCGGGTCTGAAGAGTGAGGACCAGGGCATCGCTGATCATACCTGGACATCTTCAGTGGGTCATCCAAGGAGAGTAATTCTGAATTAACCCTTTTTTTAACAGGTTTACTTTTTTTTCCTGAAATTCTTTTTTTTTATGTAATTTATGTAATTGTTTTATTCGTAAATATTTGTTTTATTTTCTGTAACTTTTTCTTTCTGTTACGCTTTTTTCTTACTGTAATGCTTACTTATTTTTCTACTCATATTAGGTTAGGTAGTTTAGGGGGTGTTAGTGTCAGGGACAATATGGGACTTTATAAATTATTTTCTATAGAAATCACATTTAGAAAAACATGACTCCCATTTTACAACAATGTAACCACAAAAATGTAAGTAAAATATATTAAAAGGTATATAGAAGTTTCCTGGGTTTCAAACGTTTCCTAAAAAACAGACACTGATTAGTAGAAAAATATGTATTACATTGAAAAGTTGAATGAACTTACATATTTATATGTTGGGTACTGCTATCTGGAATTGCACACCCCTGGGTACAGGTTGCACAGCATCTGGGTACAGTTTGTGACTTCCAGAGGAAGTGCTGACAGTCACATGGTTGCTGGGGTCACAGCTTCTTTCTCTCTGCCTATCTCCTTGTAGGAAATTCAAACACCAGCAGCAGTGATGCAGGGAACAGATGTGCATGTGTAATCTAGTGTGAATGTGCTGCACAGATTGGCACATGTTAGAAAGTACTATTTATTTTCATATGAGTCTGACTACATATCCCAGGCTGCTTTACAGCAGACAGCAACCCCAAATGTTTAAGCCTCTGCTTCCTACTGATTGGCTAAAACAATTTTTGAAATGAATGCTCATTTAGCCTGGGTTTGGAAAGGGTGTTAACCCTGTTTTTCAGCTGTCAGAAATGACAAGATATTTTGCTAACTTAAAGGTAAGTGTTTAAATCTTTATTTTGGTATTTTTTCACGAACATTTTTTTTTTACATACACTACTGATTCTCCCCTATCAGATGCATTCATAATCCAGTTTACTTAGATATGCCTTTTAGAATTAACCCTAAAAGTTACAATATAATTGTAGTAAGGACAATTTACTGAAAGTAAGGAAGGTATGAAACATGGACTTATTTAGGTTTCATGATGGCCTAGGCCATTCCGATTTGTACGCCCCACACACCCCACTTGCAGCTTTTCATTTGCACCTGTCTATATCTTAAATCATAAATGTATGTGTATATATGTATGTATATGGTATGTCAGAGAGTGTCAAGTACACTTAACAGACAGATATATCATTTCATTGCATCTTCAGGCAGCCTGCTGCCCCTGATAATGTGCTGCCCTAGGCCTGGGTTGAAGACTAGCAAACTTACAGTTTATCCTGTAGCACAAACATGCCTTTGTAGATCTGCACAAAATAGGATTAAAGGTTTATACTCATTTATTTCTTGAAATTGCAAATAGGTCATGTCCCTAATTTTTCCTTTCATGAATAAAATACAATAATACATGTTTTTTCCTACACATTTTCATATAGTATCTAGTTGTTTTCCAGCTGTGCATTACAGTTTAGATTTAAATGTAAAAATTCTATATAATTGTCAGTATTGTTTAGTATATTATATATTGCAAAGCTTAAAGTTGCATGAAACACAATTCTTTTTTTTGTCATGAATTTAAAAAAGCAGCTTTCTACATTGTCAAAGTTGTGTTTTGCATAAAAAACATATTAAAGGGCCATTTACCACACTATAAGTGCTCTTCATGGTGTTAACGAGCACAGGATTCTATGTTAAAATTATTGCTTTTTTTTAAATTACAATAATAACAGCTAAATATATGCACACTTCCATGATTAATAACATCTGCCGACACCAGCAAGCTCCATGAACACAAGATTTATGTTTTTTTCATTAATTTTATCAGCCATCAGTTAACCCACAAGTAACATATTTAGGAGTTTTCAGCAGTCGTTTGAGATGAATTTCTGAAGGGTTAACCATCTTTCTGCCTCTGCTCTCTGCGCAGAGCGCTTGCTGTCAGTCTGCCTCGGGGCACTGCCAGAGTCTCATGTAAACAGACACTTCATTTCAAAAATGCAAAAAGTATTTCAACATGTTTTTATGAGTACTTTACAGTGGTGTGCTCCAAGTTGTTCTGCATTAACTGGCCCTTTAAGTAAATCTGTTGAAACTTTAAAGAAGTGCAAATAGAATATGTATATCTGCAGACAAGTATGATTCGTACATCTATATTACTGCTCATTAGATAACACGTCTAAGCGCCCAGATAAGTTAGACTTTTAAATCATTTTTTAATCATTTGAAAGAAGAAAACACACCAAGGTCCATTATCAAATACCCTCATTCAGATGCTCTCAATGTCACTTTAAGATTAAACCAAGATTACTGGAATACTTTAAACCACAATACTATAAAATGCTGTTTTCCCTTTAAGATTTGCATTATGTACATAGGGCCTCATTCAATTGCGATACGACCAATTGGATAGGGATATATATAAGCACATAGCATATTTTTTTTACAGAAGTTTTTAGTTAGTGAACTTCTATCCAAAAGCAAGGTCTTCACTAACTAAAACTTCTGTAAATAAAATCTGCTCTGTGCTTATATAGAGCCCTATTCAATTGGCCAAATCGCAATTGAATGAGGCCCATAGTATGCTAAAGACCTCTGTATGTATATATGTCCCAGCGATACAGTATATGGGCGATTACACTTATAGACCGAAAAGTACTTGAGTGCATCAGTATTTGCAATGACACCAACGCACTGCAATACAATTCTCTTTTATATCTCATTTACCATTTTAGGCAAAAACAAAATAAAGTACATTATTGCAACAACACTGCAATACATTTTTATACAATGTTTTTCTGGTCATGTCACTTCCTTTGTTATTTTTAACAGGTGAAGATGGTTACTGTAACTGCTGGTTGGAGCCGTGTTGCAGAACATTATAGCAGCGTACACTTCCTCTGTGGCTCTCCCCACTTCCTTACCCCCCTCATCTGCCCCCTCCCCTTGCACTAACTTGAGCCTTGCAAAATGTCAAGATTTTTTTCTATCTTTTTCAGCAGCTGCTTTTGCAGAGATACTAAATTTAGTTTCAATCTCAAACATCATAAAACAAGCATTTATAGACCTTAAGCAGGTAAAGACAAAGAAGATGGTGAATACATAATAATATATTTGTTATTATCACTTTTATTTCTGTGTAAACAAGATCTGGAGAGTATTTTTTATTTTTTTTAGGCTCAACAACTTACTACTCCTCCTTTTCCCTTGCATATATCCCTCTTTATGTAGGCATGTCTGCAATGCCAGACCCAAATACATAGCACTGTACCAGCAACGTCAGGAAGCCGGCCTACATCTGCCTGGGCCTAGGCAGCGTTATACCACTGAACTAGCCCCTATGCAGAGTACCCAATATATATATATATACATATATCTCTATATAGATAGACAGACAAACAGACAGACAGACAGACAGACAGACAGACAGACAGACAGACAGACAGACAGACAGATAGATAGATAGATAGATAGATAGATAGATAGATAGATAGATAGATAGACAGATAGATAGATAGATAGATAGATAGATAGATAGATAGATAGATATGAATATGATAGATAGATAGATATGAATATGATAGATAGATAGATAGATAGATAGATAGATAGATAGATAGATAGATATATAGATAGATAGATAGATAGATAGATAGATAGATATGAATATGATAGATAGATAGATAGATAGATAGATAGAAAGATAGATAGATAGATAGACAGACAGATAGATAGATAAATAGATAGATAGATAGATAGATAGATAGACAGACAGACAGACAGACAGATAGATAGATAGATAGATAGATAGATAGATAGATAGATAGATAGATAGATATGAATATGATAGATAGATAGATATGAATATGATAGATAGATAGATAGATATATAGATAGATAGATAGATAGATAGATAGATAGATAGATAGATAGATATGAATATGATAGATAGATAGATAGATAGATAGATAGATAGAAAGATAGATAGATAGATAGACAGACAGACAGATAGATAGATAAATAGATAGATAGATAGATAGATAGATAGATAGATAGACAGACAGACAGACAGACAGACAGATAGATAGATAGATAGATAGATAGATAGATAGATAGATAGATAGATAGATAGATATGAATATGATAGATAGATAGATAGATAGAAAGATAGATAGATAGAGTGATTGATAGATAGATAGATAGATAGATAGATAGATAGAAGGATATGAATATGATAGATAGATAGATAGATAGATAGATAGATAGATAGACAGACAGACAGACAGACAGACAGACAGATAGATAGATAGATAGATAGATAGATAGAGTGATAGAGTGATAGATAGATAGATATGAATATGATAGATAGAAAGATAGATATGTAATTGGGATAAAATTAATAAAATATACAATTTATGCAGACTCTGTAGGCCTAGATGTGCAGTGTAATGTCTTAGCCAATGAGGGTTCATGTCTCAGCATGTTGCAGAATGTTACTGAGTGATGGTCACTGATTGGTTTGCATGAGACACTGAACACAGATTATTAAGAGCCTGCAAACGCAGCAGTGGGCAGACCGGTACAGGGACTATTTGTTTGATTTTAGTCAGTAAAAATACACCTTATAAGCACTTCTTAATACAATAAATACATAAAAGTAAATATATACAGATGGATATTATATACCTAGTAAAACCAGAAAACTGACACATCTGTTTAATAAAGGCTGGATATGCATTAGCCAGGCTGCTAGTTAACTTCAAGAACATTCTGCAACATGCTGCTGAGACGTGGTCCCTGATAGGCTAGGACGCTACTCTGCACATCCAATCCTACAGAGACTGTGTCTGCATAAGATGCAGTGGGAAGACCCATACAGGGAATAGTTGTATGATTTTAGGCAGTGAAAACAGAGCTTATAAGCACTTCTGAATAAAGTAAGGTACAGGAAAGACCTCCTCTGATCTGCAATATGCCTATTAGTTGTTAATTGATCCAAAGAAAGCAAACAGAAAAAACCCAGTGAAACTTAGCCAATTGTCTCAAAAGGGAAAAAAATGAATTCCTTCCTCACCCCAGATACTGGTGATTGGATTTCTCCCTGGATCAATACTCCCTCTCTAATTAACCAGGACAACCCTGAATTCCATTTTTAATTAAAAATATATCCAATCCCTTTTTAAAGTTATCTATTGAATCCTCTGTCACCACCTGCCTTGGTAGAAAATTCCACAGAATAGCTGCCATTGCTGTGAAGAGCCCCTTATGTTGCCGTGTCCCAACCACTGGTACCTCCCTTGTGTAAACTGAAGAAAAGAACCTATTTAGCTCATCTGCCTTTTCCTGGTCACTAATTTTCAGACGGCCTGTGTCACATTGTATTGTTCATATAGCTTCCTTCCTCGCCTTCTTCCCATTAATATACTTAAAAAATATTTTAGGGTTAGTCTTACTCTCTTTTGCAATACATTTTTCATTTTCTATTTTAGCCAGTCTAATAGCCCTTTTGCTGCCTTGTTGATTTCCTTGTATTCCCGTAAAGCAGTCTCTTTTTCCTCTTGTTTGTATAATTGAAATGCCTGTTTTTTACTCCGTATCTTGATCTTTAAATCATTGTTAAGCCACATGGGTTGTGATTTACTCCTTTTACTTTTATTCCCACATGGTATATGTCGATGTGTATGTATATTTAGTAGGGATTTAAATGTTGTCCATTTATGTTCAGTGTTTTTACCTATCAGTTCTCTGTCCCAGTCTATACTTTGTATTGCTGCCCTTAGACCGTTAAAATCTGCCCTTTTAAAATTAAGAGTTTTCGTTGTCCCCTTAAAATTGTGTTTTTTTAATTCAATCTCAAATGAGACTGTGTTGTGATCACGGTTTCCCAAAGGTTGCCCTATTCCCACACTTGATACTATATCAATATTATTTGTGATGGTAAATCTAAGATAGCTTCATTTCTAGTAGGCTCTTGTATAACCTGGGCCAGATAATGATCCCTGAGTGTACTCAAGAACCTGCTCCCCTTAGATGAGCTGCTGGTCTCATTTATCCAGTTTATTTCAGGGTAATTAAAATCTCCCATTATCAGAACTTGCCCATGCTTAGCTGCATTTCCAATCTGTAACAATAATTGTATTTCCTCACTATCAGCTATATTTGGGGGTTTATAGCATACTCCTACTAATATTGTTTTGGAATTTGCTGCTCCGCTATTTAACTCTACCCACAAACATTCAGCTTTATCACTAGGTCCACCATAAATATCTTCTCTGCCTATAGGCTTAAATTCAGGTTTAACATATTAGAGAAATCCCTCCTCCTCGTTTACCATTGCCTCTATCTTTCCTAAATAGGTTATAACCATCCAGATTAACAGTCCAGTCATGAGATTCATCCACCATGTTTCGGTAATGCCTATTTAATCCCATTATTCATTAATTGCCAATAATTCTAGCTCTCCCATTTTTCCTGGCAAGCTTCTGGCATTAGCAAGCATACATCTTATGTTATCAGTCTGTAGTTCTGAAGTGCCTGCCACAGTACTTGAATTACTTAGTACTACCTCCCTATTGACTATACTACCCCTCCCCCATCTCCTCCCCTATGAGTTGTTAATTCATCCCTTATACCCTTTACACTTTCTACCCCATTACTTATATCTAGTCCCTCCCCCCCACCTACTAGTTTAAAAACTCCTCCAGCCTTTCTACCATCCTATCCCCTAGTACAAAAGCTCCCTCATCATTAAGGTGCAATCCATCCCTACTGTAGAGATTGTACCCAAGTGAGAAGTAAGCCCAGTGCTCTAAAACCCCAAACCCCTCCTTAATGCACCACATCTTTAGCCACGCATTAACCTCCATAAGCTACTTCTGCCTCCCTGGGCTAGCACGTGGCACTGGTATTATCTCAGAAAATACTACCTTGGAGGTCCTTCCCTTAAGCTTATTCCCTAATTCTCTAAAATCGTTCTTTAGGACACTCCATTTTCCCCTATCTTTGTTATTGGTACCAATATGTACCAAGAACGCTGGTTCATTTCCAGCGCCTCCCAATAATTTATCTACCCCATCCACAACATGACGAACCTGAGCACCCGGGAGACAGCAAACTGTTCGATTGCTGGGATCTGGGTGACAAATCACCCTGTCTACCTTCCTAATAACAGAGTCCCCTTCCACCAAAACCCTGTCTGTTGCTCTGCCTAAACTGCCCTCCCACTCCTCCAGTAGAACTGTTCTCCCTGCTGTTAGAGGGAACAGCTCTATCTGGCATTGCCATTCCTGAATGGACATCCCCAACAGTTTCCCTCAATCTGGCAAATCTGTTGGTGTTTGCCAACTCAGAATTGGCCTGCCTCCTCCTCCTGTTCCCCCTGCTTCCCCTTGTAACTGTAACCCAGCTACCTCCCTGGACATACTCACTAGCCCCAGCTCTACCCTCCATGCTAGGCCAAGCTAAACTGTGCTCAGTGAGCACCACCTCCCTTTCCAGTGGAATATCAGTAAGTGCTACAAATCTCCTCTCCAGATCTCTAATCTAAGCTTCCAGAGAGGCAACATGCTCACACCTCAGAGGTATGGACCCTGGATCATCTGTTCCAGTATTGCATACATATGACAGGATGTACACTGAATGAGGTTGTCACTGGACTGACTCATGATTACAAAAATGTGACCCTTTTCTTTGAACTCCCTCCTGTAAACACTCACACACAAGGCCCAAACGTATATGCAAGTTTAACCCAGGTAAAAAGACTGCCCTCTCACTTGTACCAGATCACTGCACACTGGAAGTAAACACACTCTGCTTGTCTGAGCAAATCAGATGCAGTCACACACTAGGCCCAAACTTACTGAATATGACAGTTTAACCCAGGCAAAAACACTCCCCTCTCACCTGTACCAATCACTTTAAGCACACTTACATAGATTTGAATCATAAATATATTTTGATTAATTGTTAGAGCCAAGCCAATTATAGATCTAAATTATATGGAGGGGTGGAGCTTATGGGGGGTGGAGCTACCACCAGTTGACCAGGGCTCTCCTGTGGGGGGATCCTATGTTGCCTTATTATTTTTCAGTAGTGTAGGAGCCCCCACCCGGACCCAATTTTCCAACCCAGCCCCAATGAGCCCCACTGAAGGGGTTGTGCAGAGGGAAACTGCTATGGGAAGGGGTATTGGGGGCTATTTAGAGGGTCCAGTGGCTGGGGTAGGTTGTTCTTTGTGGAAGGGAGATGCTTTAGGGAGGGGTCTTGGGTGGTAAGAAAATGAAGAGATGCCATTGGCTGGGGAATACGGTATCATTGGGGAAAGGGGGCTACTTTAGGAAGCGTTTATGGTTGTAAGAAAAGAGGACAAGGGGCTTAGGGAGGGGACCCTGAAGGGGAAATGAGCTTATTTAGGCAGACATCTTTTGTGAGTGACACAGAGGGTGGGGGAGAAGGTGGCACTGAGTTGGCATCGCTTGTGATAGGCAGCGTGGTGCAAAAAAAAAATGTGTGACCCCATCCAATTTTTTTTTTTTTTGCACTGGGGCCCTTTTTCTATGATATCAGTGGCAGAAATAAAATAAAAAACTCAAGAAATATGCCTCTCCTCAAACACAGAACATATATTTTATATACCGTACATATTGGTACTTTTTCACGTGTACCATTTAGTTACAAAAAAATATAATTTGACTAATGTTAGGCTATAAAACAAAGAACAATGTTTTATCACATATATAGTTGTGAGCATTGCAGGTTGTTGCTAACGTTGCGAGCTCAGAAGGGGCCGCAGTTTCTGGCAAGGAGCGTCAAAGGCGCTCCTTGCACTGGTGGAGATGAGTGTCGTTGGCGCTCATCCCTACGACGGCGAAACTACACACTACGACCCGCGGAACTACACATCAAAAGAAATCTCAATTACCCAATTCAGAATGCGAGACCAGTAGCAGTTTGAAAAAATTGTGGCAAAAAATTACATCCCGTAACACTTGCACAAAAGAGAGTGCCAATTAGAAAAAAAAAAAAAGTCACTTAGTAAGAAAGAAAAAACAGTTGAACTGCGCACATACAAAATCAACAATAACACCACCAAAAAATTTAAAAAACATCACACAAGGCATGGGGGGACAGCCACGACGTCTGGGAGTGAGGTTGCACGACAATTTACCACAGTTTGGCGAGTTTCGGCACACAAAATCGCCTAAGCGACAAAAAAAATGGCGGCAGAAAAAAACGAAAACAAGGCTACACGACCAATAAACATGCAAAAATACGCCAGCCAAATAAGACTTTTACACAAGAACGTACAAGGTATAAAATACATTATTGTTATGGAGGACGCAAAATGCTCCACACCCGCAAAACACATACACAATCGCAGCCATTTTACAACACTAACTTGCAACTAATAACATTACCATTCCAAAATGCCGCTTTACACAACTAAACAAATCGCGCACGCAGCCTATTTACACTACACACTGCACACATTGCTGACACTTACACCTCAGCTCAGCAAGAGTGCAAATGTACATTGTATGCTGCAGGAACATCAAAAAAGATTGTTAGCTCTTCAGGACATTGCTTGCTGCATATATTACAAATAGGTAAAGAATATTAATTTATGATTTTATTAATTAATTAATTATCATTAAAAAAATACATATAGAGAAAAAAAAAAGGAATAGGCAAGAAGATTGCAAAAAAGCGGAAGGCGTTCAGCGCATGGTTCACACTGAGCGCCGAGAGTGCTCAGAGGAGCAAAAGTACACCAGGGGAGAGGTTCGCAATATGTGCCAAAGGCGCTCAGCGCTGCCCTTGCAATGAGCGCCTTACTTTGTGTGGCAAACAGCATTACCTGCCTTACAATTTTATGACCGTCATTTTTTGACGGGCAATTCGCTAGTATGGTATAAGTTGCAATGTAGATCGTGTGCATTTACATTACTGCAAGAAGCCAAAATGCTTTATTAGATAAATATTAGAGAAAATGAAGAAGACTATGGATAAACTTGAATTATATTAGATAAAACAAGAAATTGCAAGACAAATATTTTTTTCGTGAAATATGGATTCCATAATAATAATAATAACATTGTGGAAATATGCCCAGCGTGATAC
>CM050165.1:20266000-20281000 GCA_027410445.1 Discoglossus pictus | reverse complement strand
AGGGTGCTTTGAGTCAGTTTCCTGTTTTTTGGCATTTGCCATACAATGGGGGGGGGGGGGGGGGGGGGGAGTATTTGATCCCCTGCTGATTTTGAACTTTTGTCCACTGACAAAGAAATGATCAGTCTATAATTTTAATGGTAGGTGTGTGCAAACCTGGTGGCCAACTACAAGAAACGTCTGACTTCTGTCATTGTCAACAAGGGTTTTGCCACCAAGTACTAAGTCGAAGGGGTCAAATACTTATTTCCCTCACCGACCGGCAAATCAATTTATAACTTTTATGAAGTTTTTCTTGTTGTTTTTTTTTTTTTATTCTGTCTCACTGTTCAAGTACACCGACCATTACAATTATAGAATGATCATTTCTTTGTCAGTGGACAAACGTTCAAAATCAGCAGGGGATCAAATACTTATTCCCCCCACTGTATGTGTATAATATGTTTTAGAGTGTGTACAATATGTGAGACTAATAAAAATATTTTCAAGTTAATACCACTTTAAGGCCAACTATATTCGCGATACCAATTTCACTCCCAGTACAGGCATCTTGCCAGGTCTCTGGGCAGGCGCGATCTCACTGTGGTGGCGGAAAAGGCTCCATAGACTATTGTGGGGAGATCCATGGAACTGATTGAGACATCAAGTCTAGTTAAAGGTATATGCAAGTGAGCGTGATTATGAATGCATCTGATAGAGGAGAATTAGTAGTGTATGAAAAAAAATATTTGCATAAAAAAATACCAAAATAAACAGTTAAACAGTTACCCTAAAGTTTGCTGAATTTATTGCTGTTTTCTATCATTGTTGATACCCCCTGAAAAAAGCATACATAATACATTGTATCTTTTTGGTCTGTGAATTTAGCTGCTTTACTTTAGATTTCTGTAATAACCAGAACAAGGTCTGTGTCCCTTCATTTACTGATTGTTTTATGTACATCCCAGGTGATACTTCCCCCAGACCCAGTGAATTTCCACTGTAACTCCCCCCTCAGCCCCAGTGATTTACCCCATCACCTCCCGCACCCCCAGTGAATTGCCCCTGTGATCTCTCCCAGCCCCAGTGAATTACCTCATTACCTCCCCCACCCCCAGTGAATTGCCCCTGTGATCTCTCCCAGCCCCAGTGAATTACCTCATTACCTTCCCCAGCCCCAGTGATTTACCCCATCACCTCCCCCAGTAAAAGCAGAGGGAGCTCTTAATCTAATCTAATCAAATAAGGCTCTGCATTTGTGCATGTTTATCTCCTCCCCCCATTAAAAATGTAAAAAGAAAACAATGAAGTTTCAAATTAAAACACATTTTTTCATGCTCCTTATGATGGTGCAGACGTATCCATGGATTCAGAATATCTAGCAATGTATCGCAGTGCGAGGAAAGTACTACCAGAGTGTGAGACAATATTTTTTATATACACACCATCCATAAAACATAATTTTGTGTTATAAACAATAAATAAAATAACATATGGGTTCTAGTGTAGGGTCAGATTCAAACGTATATAATAATCCCATGCCAAATAAATGAACAGACATTAGTCAGAGGTTGCAATCAAACGCTTTTTTCGGATGAAATTGAATTAAAATGGTGAATTCTACATTGTATATAAATGGTAACAAACTAGAAGCTGCCGTATTATTATTTTTTGGGTACATTTGAAAAACATTTTTTTTTGTCAAACTGTTTTATTGAGAGTAAAGACATAAAATAACAAACATGTTTACATGACAGTTTGCAGATAATGGTTTGAGAAATGTTGCCATGTGAGGGACATAATAACAAACATTTGCTGTGATATATAATCTATACATCCGTATAATAAAGATTACCTTCAAATGCGTATTTGTATCCTCTCATTAGTCTCAAACTCTATTTCCCCATCGCTTTCCTTTTTCTATGCTCATTTTTTACTCTCTGAGTATGCACTTAACTTAGGAACAAACAATAACTTGGATCGGAGTCCTTGTAAATTATTAGTGAAAAAAATATCAAAAATATAGAAAAACAAAAGAAAAAACAATAAAGGAAGATTTTTTTTTTAAATAAGTGGGTGGGGTGAACCGGATTTTGCTTTTTTTCGGTTTTCCTCAACTAGTTAAAATGTGTAAAGATTAAACAAAAATAGGTTGTGATGGCTCAAAGTGACCAGTTCTTAATTTAAGTTAATAGGAGTGCTCCCTCATATAAATATAATCAGTAATATCAATAATAAAAGTAAAAGTAAAGATTATCCTACCTTAGGCAGGATTTTCACACGTCCCACCTGGGTCTCGGGTCTCCCACAGGTCCTCTCCAGGCATTTAAGAATTTTGAGAAATGTAGATAATAATTATTCTAAGGAAACGCTATCTGGGGACTTCCGCCATGGATCACAATTTTTTTGAAACTTATGAACGGAGTCCGCTAATAAATGTGTAAGTCTCTCATTAATCATGATGTAATTTAGTTTATATTTAACTATTTGCAGGTTGAGACTTCCATTGTTTGGCTATGTGACTTTTGGCAGCTAAAAGTATAAATTGAAGTAGTTGGTTTTGTTGAGTGGACAAAGTAAGAGGAGAAATTCCCAAGAGGTAAGTTTCAATTTTTGGTGAATGTTGGATCGGAAATAAGTTTGAGGTTAGACGCATTACGTCTTGCCAAGATCTTTGGGCTTTTGGGCATTCCCCACAGATGTGAATGTAGGTACAAGTTGCAGGATAGGCCCTACAACACATAGGGTTCTCTGAGGGTTTCCATTTGGAGAGCTGGTCAGGAGTAATAGGAGAGCTCTGTGTAAGAATTGAATAGAGGTCTCCAGGTCACTATAGTTTAGGGACCCTGGAGATAATTAACTGTACAACAAATACTAAAAGTTCTCCAAACAAATATAAGAGCTATGCACAGAAATAATGATCTCGGACGGGAATATATCTTACCTACTTTAGCAAACCGTCACTCCTGCTCCTGCTTTCGCTTCTTTTGGTATAAGTCCAGTAGGGGTGCAGACTTGCAGCTTTAATGTAGTAGCTATAATATATCATACTTTATCATTTTTAACTTTTGCATCATATCTACTATAGCAAAGCTGAATGCCTGACAATCGTTTTGCTTTTTTTTATTATTTTTTGTGACAGAAGTACAGCTAGAGTGTAGCTTTATTATAGCAGGTACAATTTATCACAATTTCTCATTTTTAATTTAAGTTTTGCCTTAGTGTATTTGTTTTAATATATCTATGTGGCTGGCTCCTATATTTTGTCATTTAGTGTATAATAATAGACACTCTACAATTTACTCATTAATTATTGTGGATATCTGCCAGTAAAACAATACTCCACACCTGATACATTTTAAGAGGTTGGTACATTTGCAGCCTCCTCTCTTCCTTGTTGTGGTGAAGGGGTTTGTGTACTTCAATGAAGCTGTGAGCTATACCATGTAGGGTCACCAAAGATAGGCAGATCATAGCAGAGAGGTCAGACAAATTGTGATCCTCTGCAGAAGGAACTGGCAACCCACTCCATTATCTTTGTCAAGAAAATGTTACGGATGATCACGACTAAAGACATAATGACAGATGTGCCTGGTTTGCTGTGGTCCATAGGTTCATGGAGAGTTGAACACTACTGAACGACTAAACAACAACAACAACAATTACAGCAATACCCCATTTAACGGTATAGATAGGTTTCAGGCAATAGGAGTGTTAGGCGAAACAGTGCTATACGGAGTAATTTTAACATGGGGTGTGGATATGGGAACCTATGGAAAAAAAACACAAAACCAATAACATGTTTAAATTTATATTAACTTTTAAGATACTGCAAACATAACAAGAACACAAAAAATAACCTTTTTTAAATAAAATGTAAAGAAACAGCACACATAAACTAAACAGTCCATTTTAAGTAGCAGGTGTGGAAGCTTTAGGCTCATCCTCCATTCTGGCTTTTTTTAGAGACAAACTGGACCAAGGACATCTGTTTCTGCTTTCTACGGCCATCCAGCAGATGCTGGTAGTAAGACACTGCCCCAATAACTCTGTGTCTTACTTTTCTGCTCCTCACAGTGTCCGGATCATTGGCCACAAAATTATTCATAAGGTCATGGATGGGCCACAATCTCTTAGTGAGGAACTCAGTGACTCCCTCAGTGCCCTGTTCTGCCAGTTGTTGGAGGTCCTCGTTGGTCAGGCTCTCGCTTGAATCCTTTACCAAGTCCTCAATGTCCTGGGTGTCTGCATCTCCCAGTCCAGCCATATTGACCAGGTCTTTTAGTTCTGCAATGAAGGCTGTTCTGGTTGCACGCCTACGCACAGCTCTGGCAAGTGGCGGAGCTAAAGAATGGGGGGGTCTGGTGCAAAAATAAAATTTTAGCCCCCTCACTCAGTATATATATAAATAAATATATATATATATATATATATATATATATATATATATATATATATATATATATATATATTTATATATATATATATATATATATATATATATATATACGTATACACACATACATATATTGTACATATATACAGTATGTATATATATATATATATATATATATATATATATATATATATAGTCATGGGATGAGGTGCAGCCAAGGGGCCAAGGAGGGGGGACACCGATGGCCACTGAGGGCGCAAGGGAAGGTGGGCAACGGAGGGTATGGGAGGGCCTAGGGGGGGCCCCTGGTTGCCATGGGAGCGCTACTGAAGGCTGCCACAGGGTGTTAGCATTGGAAGTCCTTCCAGAGCAGCGCCGCAATGCATTGCATCGCCTGCACCGGCGGTAGCTCTGCCACTGGCTCTGGCCATATCTTCCTCTACACAGCTTTGAGATATTGCTATGTTACGTTCTTCTTCTTTGCACTCACTAATTTTCTATAATACAGTACAAAAACAATGCAATTAATTTATATTTTATTAGACAATTAACAACCACATTATGAGAAACAAGGGAACATGAAAAATGGTCTGTACCTTCTTTTTGGGTGGTAGTAGGAATTAGTGTTCTTCTGTGGCTCTCTCTTTATCGAGAACAGCACTTTTCTTCTCCTCTTTGCTCTCTCCTTCTCTTCAGCTCTGTCTCTCTTAACGCTGTGAAGCATGGAGCGGGGTATACCTGTATCTTTTATTATTTTACATTTGAAGATATCCTTTCTGTGAACAGGTGAGTCAATAAGTATGACTGAAGAAGTGATTGACTCACCTGTGCACAGCAGGGATATCTTCAAATCCAGGCATGTGTGTGGCCCTCCAGGACCGAGATTGGACACCCCTGGCTTAAATCATATATTGTCTCTGCAGTGGGAGTCGCTCAGAGGGGAATGTTATCCAAACAGGCATAAACGTACTTGCATTATGATAGTGGGGGGCAACTAGAAAGTGTATTTGTGTACATTGCTAGCAGCTACTAATGCATGTTTTACAGGGTGATCTCGATTTTTTCAATGTGGTTCTTCCCCTTGGGCAGCTCCCACTCCAGAGACAATACATCATCCAAAAGAATGGGAATCGGGAGCTTATACAGCCTGGGCCAGAGGCGGAGATATCGCTGGCGCATCCCCGGCATCCATGCGCCTGCCCTCGGCACCCTTGGACCCCATGGTCCCATCAACCTCTATCCCCCATCATGAGGGCTTCCTACTGTCTTGGAGCTCAGGAGACCGGCACTGAGAGAGGCCCAGGTGCCAAGATCAGGGCAAGAAAAGGTGAGAGAGGGGGAGAAATTGGGAGGGAGAGAGATGATGGAGGAAAGGAAAGGGTTACTGAGAAGGCAGGATGTATATATTAATATATATATATTATATTATATATATTATATATATACTATACTATATATATATATTATACATATTATAAATGATTGTTGTGGTGAACTACCTACTCATAATTTCCACAACACAGGCTGAGATCCCGCTCCATGCTGATGATAGCCAGTAAGCTTGAAACATGTACATGGATTGGATACTCAGTCTGTGTTTATTCCAGCCTTGGCTTTGCATTAAAGCTGTGTAATACAGCATGCATAAGCTTAAAGGAAGCCATGTTTGATAATGGCTAAGGAATGAAGAGTGAGGCATTTGTGGCCATGTTTGTGTGTCCCAGCTCAACTTCCCAGAATGCAGTGTAATAAATGTTTTTCTTGGAACTCTGAGCTGGAAGCGGGTTTTTTAACTTACTTTAGACATTCGAATGTGAACACAGATGTACTTTTTATTTACTATATATATATATATATATATATATATATATATATATATAGTTGGGGCCCAAAAAGTAATTTTAATGCACAGTTAACATTTAACAAAGGTGTTTTTTCTTATCAGGCCCCACCTAACAATTCTTTAGAGGGCCATTTATAAGAACACTACGGTGCTCCTTTTTGTTTTAGTACACTTGCCTTTTAGTTTTCCTGTGAATGTTCCTATGCTGCCCACGTCAGCATTGCCTTGTTCAGACTTGAGATGCCTTTAAACTTCTTCCAGAAATGTCATACAGAACTATTAAAAGTTACTTAGTAGTGACAGGTTAGACAAGTCCGACTGCAGCAAAGGTAAATACAGCAGAACATTAATAATATGGAGTCATGAATGTGCACTTATTATGTATTGTTTCATACTCATACAGTACAATGTGATCTGACGACAGGGAAACATTGCTCGACGTAACGCATATGTTACATATGGAAAATACCGTCACGCTATCAGCAATCAACACGCAACTTGTATTTATATGGTAATATATGTTTATATGTTTACTATTTTTACACTTAAGGTTTCTGGATATTACTAGGTATATAATATCCCTGTGTATTTATTTATTTTAATGTACTTTATTTTATTAAGAAGTGCTTATAAGCTCTGTTTTACAACATAAAATTATGTATGGGTCTGCCCACTGCAGTGTATGCAGACACAGACTCTGTAAGGCTGGATATGCAGTGTAGTGTGCTGGACTATCAGAAACCACGTCTCAGCAGCATGTTGCGGCCTGATCCCTGATAGGCTAGGACACTACACTGCGTGTCCAGCCCTTTAAAGCCTGTGCCTGCATATACTGCAGTGGGCAGACCCATACAGGGACTATTTCTTTAATTTTAGGCAGTAAAACAGAGCTTAATAAAATACAATATAAAAGTACATAAAAGTAATAGATTGTAAGTCTGCGAGTTTTCAGTCTTGCACGGCGCTTTGGGTAAAGCTCTATGGACACCGGATTCTAATCTCAAACACAGGGCCCTCCATCTTTGTAATGTGTTCCTATCGTTTTGACTTGATCACAACGTATGTATAGCGCTACGGAATATGTCGGCGCGTTACAAATAAACAACAATAATAGATACACGGGGATATTATATACCTAGTAAAATCCAGAAAAGTACAATATCGATTTAACGGTGAAACGTCTTTAGCACGCTGGAGACCAGCGCACCGTCATCAGGGCGCAGAGAACTGGGCCCTGATGACGCTCTGCGCGCCAGCCTGCATCCCATCTGCTACAGATGCCCCCATCTCATATTTACTGGAGGCTGCCAAGGCTAAGGTAAGGGTCTTACACATGCCAGTCTTGGCAGCCTCTTGGCAGGCTGGAGCGCAGAGCGTCATCAGAGCGCAGTTCTCTGCGTCCTGATGATGGCGGGCTGGTCTCCAGCGTGCAAAGGTCGGCGTGCCCCCTTTAACACAATAAAATACAATGTTTGTTTTTTTGCTTTGTCACACCATAAAAAATGATGACAATATTTGCTTTAAGATTCACAAAAGACACTTTTCTAGTTCGTTTAGTGACCTTTAGAGAGCGTTACAAGGTTAAGAAAAGTTGTTTTAATGATTTGTCAGACAACGGATTTCTTAAACAGTTTGACATTTTGTCATTTAGACCTTTTCCTTGTTTTGTTTTGTAAAACGACAGAAAAAACGTTTGCAGAAATCACCAAACCTAAAAATGGAGTGATTGCTCTTTAAGGGCTTGATCACATTAAACTCATTAAAACACACGCTAAGACTCAAAAAGAACATAGGATTAGCGTGTGATTTATTAACAGTTATTCACATTAAAGGCTTGTTTGCAAAAATGCAGTTCACTTGTTTGCCAAGTATATACAAAATAACATTAGTAGCCATGCAAGCCATAGTCCCCTGGTGGTCCAGTGATTGGGATTAAGTGATTTCACCGCTGCGACCTGGGTTTGATTCCAGTTAGGGAATCAAGAGGTCACACCACCCTGAAACAGAGCAGGGTTGGGCCTGGTCAGTACAGGGATGGAGGACCACCTAGTATGCTGTGGCCCACTGGAGAAGGAACTGGCAACCCACTCCAGTATCTCTGCCATGAAAACCAAGTGGATCAGCATGACCATGGACATAAGGATGTGCCTGGTGTGTTACGGGTCTATGAGGTCATGGAGAGTTGGAAAGGACTGAATGACACAAAAAAAAGCCATGGGCATAAAGCATTGTTGGGCAAAAGCAGACTTTCTGAACACTGTACCAGTAGAGGAATCCATTTTGTGTTTGTTACATCACATTCTGAGAGCTGGATGGTGGGTGAGTTTTTTTTTGTTATCTGTGGTGGGAAGGGAAAGGGAGGAAGGAGCAGGTACAGTAGTTCGTTTCAATGAAGTTTCCACTGGTTTTACATACAGCTTTGGTACTGCTCCTTTAAGTACATGAAAAAAAGAATTGTGTTCCATGTACTTTTGTTGTTGTTCAGTCGTCCCGTTGTGTCCGACTCTCTGTGACCCCATGGATTGCAGCACACCAGGCAAATCTTGTGCCTGGCTGTACTTATGCATAAGGTTTTCAGGGCAAAGATACTGGAGTTGCCAGTTCCTTCGCCAGTAAACCCCAATTTGTCTGACCTCTCTGCTATGACGTGCCCATCCTGGGTGACCCTACCTTGTATAACTCATTGAAGTACACAAGCCCCCTCACCACGATAATGTAGCAATCCAGAAGGCACGTCCTATTAATTAAGCTTTTTTTAGGTAGATAGACCGGGCAGACTAGATGGGACTGTTGGTTCTTATCTACCAACAAATCCATCTTTCCCTTCTACCAAACTTGAGATCTTTCTGAGGTCATGCGGTTGCTCCTTATACAGTTTGTTGACTTTTCCTTGGCTCTGGGTTATGGTTTATGACCCAGTAGTTGATCCCTCGGCTTTTTTACAATATTTAATTAACCTGTGAAGCGCTGACTCGTGACAACGGCAAACTCCAGATCCTCTGGAAGCAAATCCTCTCCGTGATAATCATTTAGTGGAGTCTAGACAGCCATAAACATACTGGTACCAGCAAGAGCTGTAAATGTATAACACACAGACACCGTCCCATACTGGTATATACTGTACTTACATACACAGCCCTAATAGGCTTGTAAAACAACACCTTGTACAAACAGAGACGCTTCTCATGGAAAATAGGGAAAAAATAGAATATAGCCCTCATTTATGTGATGGAATTCCAACTGCGGGTGTTTATTTATCAGCAATAACCCAGATTTCACTCTCAGAAAAGGAACTTAAAGGTATATGGAGGTTTCATGGATTATGATGTAGTGTATGAAAATCTAATTTTGCATGAAAAAATTCCAAAATAAACATTTGCATAAACGTTTCCAAACGTTTTCTTGATTTTGAGAAGGAACACCCCTGAAAATGAAAGCTAAATTAGAATAAAATTCATAATCAATTGTGGCCAATCAGAGGCAGGCACAACAATGTATCTGTTTGCCTATCACTGTCTGAGACAAAGCTGCAGCCGTGATACGGACAGCTGATTGGCTAGGACACAACTCTGCACAGCTCATTGGCTAGGACACTCAGCCTACATAAGTGTCTCGGGGGTGGAGCTCACACAAGCATTACAAATGTGCTTTGAATGACAAATATACAGAATTCCTCCTAAAAAATTATTTGATATGAGATGCCCAATCAGACAGACTAACACAAAAGATCCCACAAACTGACAGATACCTTTAAAAGCAGCAAACATGGGTAAAAAGGGAGCAAATCATGTAACCATATCTACTAAAAGGTGCTGTGTGCTATGCCCATACATCCTTATTATCTCTCTTTTTGGGAAAGTTTCTCTTTTTTAAGGGACTCCCCAACAAAAAAGCATTAAAAGCTGACTATACATTTTACTAGCAATTTTCCTTTACAGTAAATAATTCCTGAAATATTTAGAACAGATTTTGCAGCTCCTGTATGCTAATGTGCGACTCAGAGTGCTTGATAAGGGAGAGGGGTCTAACTTCTGAATAACATTGGGGTTCTTTATTTTGGCCACTACAGAGACAGAAAAACAAACTGTAATCCTAATTAGCCCATCAAAGCAGCTAATTTAGGGCCATATTAAATTCCAGCCTCACACGTCCAACGTGCTTCCAATTTGATTGTTTTACGTCGCTATTAAATTAGAAGGGGCTGCGAGCTACGTGCGAGAGACGCTATTTCGTAAACCAGTTCTCAGCCGTCAAGGTTACGTGCTCGAACTTAAACAATTAAGCGATCTTGTAGTTACGGGTTCAGATGGCGCCAATGGAAACAGAGATAATTAGCATTATGTCACTGAAAAAGGGGAGGGTAAATCGGACCCACATTCCAGATATAATGCAATATTAATAAAGCCGTAAATATGATACTCTAGTCCATGCGAGTTACAGTATATGTATTAACACATTGATTGCCGGGATCGATATAACACTGAATATAAACATGAAATAAAGTATTTTTTTGGCCCGATTTGCGGGTCTATTCTCAACCGTACTGTTTGTTACCACGCAAAAAACGCTGCGAGCAACGTTACAGGGCCACGTTTTAAAACGTAGCCCCAATTTAATGAGGCTGTTAATCAAGGTCTCAAAGCACAAAAACATATTCAGATTGGGGTCTTGTCCCTGTCAGTCAACGAGATCTGCAGACTAGAGTATGATGTCTGTATTTCTGTTAGTTTAAATTAAGTTTAAACAGTGTACCCTGGCCCTTTAAAGCAAATAAAATATAATAAAATGTTAAATAAATGCTTTAAAAAAAATGTTTTATTTCATTGTTCAAATTCTCAATGCCTTTGGGACCCCAATATAAAAAAAAATATATATATCTATATATATATATATATATATATACAGTATATATATACATCTATATATATATATATATATATATATATATATATATATAAACTATGGGTCAAAGCTTTCATGGGAAAGACACCATAGGGCTGACAAAATCTGATAAATTTAATTTTGCTATTTTTTGTGTCCACTGTTCATGTAATCTCGGGGTATTTGACACCTTCCCTCGCCCCCTCCCCCCTCCCAGTTCCTACACCCCTGCAAGCAAGAGATATCTGCCTGTCCTTAGCAGATGGATCAGAAAGGCTGATTATCGGGTAAAAATTATAAATGTCAATGTAAGTACTGGCGAAAAAGTGCAATTTATTTTTCAATAACATTCAGTTGATAAAATACTTGTTATTACGTCTAGTTTTAAATTATACTGCAATAGTGCCAAGATAGGTGCCTATATAAAGTGTATCTGCAGGGAATCATAAGGAAAATAGCCTTTGTAAGGCATTGTAAGAATAAATGTGAAGGATCACAGACCTATGATCTTTATGGGTTCATAGAAACAATTATGGAAAATTATGGAATGTGTTTATCATTTATCATTTACAGTATATTGTACCCTCTGAGGGCACTCACCCTTTACCACACTTTCCGTTATTGTCCATGTGATCAGATGTCCATTCACTCCAAGTGGATGACGCCAGCACTGCTGATAAGTGAAGTTTATTTACATCTTGAGCAGACAAACAGCAACACTTCAAGCTAACGGCTCCTGTCAAGCCAAGTTAACAAATAGCTGGAAATGTTGCACAAACACCATTGAGGTCATCTGTTATTATTTATAACTTGTCATATTTGCAGAAGAGTTTAGAAAAATATCGAACAAACGTCTAAAGAAATGTGGTTGGGTATAGAGAGACGAGGGAGGGATGGTGTTTGGTCGAGATAACATGGAGTATTGTTTTGTGATGTAAATAATGGCTGATTTGATGGTACATAGTTACACTTGGGGTTGAGAAAAGATCTTTAGTTCATCAAGTTCTGCCTTTGTAGATCTCCTCTGATCCTTGTAATAGGTGGATTGTTAATTGATCCAGAGGACGCAAACAGAAAAAAACATAGAAACATTACCAATTGTCTCATAATGGGGAACAATCCTTCCTAATCCAGAAATCTAATGCCATTTTATTCAAAAATATGTCCAACCCCTTTTTAAAGTTATCTTAAAATCCGCTGTCACCACCTCCTTTGGTAGAGAATTCCACAATTTAACCAACCCTACTGTGAAGAGCGCTTTCCTCACAGCAAAGATCACTCCCATATTTTATTTTGGTGCAGTAAATAATTTTGTACAGGCCTGAAGCTTAGAAACTTTCAGGTGAGACCCTGGGGAGTTTGGTGCCAACTACCTAAGGAGAAGCCAAGAGCAATGGTGGAGGCTCCTTCCTGGTGAAGACTGTCAGCCATATTAAATTACTTCAACGTGTAAAACCGTAGCCCGTAAAGCAACCTGCTAACTACTTGCGGGTTAAGGTCGAAAAAACCCTACGCAATGTCGAAATTTGAACTCCGCTGCCGCAAATCCTTTGATCTGTCAAGCTTGCAACTGTTACGTTCGAAAATTGGTATTAAATTGCTACGAATCCACTGGCGTTCAACCCTGTAAAGCGCAAATGGAGCCAAAAGTCCAACGGGTGCTAGAGAGGACCTGCATGGGGTTAAAGTCCTATCCGTAGCACTGTAAATGCAAATATAAACACACTACTGTAGTTATTATTAAAGGGAAAGTGATGTTAGGTATTAAAATTAATAACACAACATTCTCAAACTCGAAAATCTGCAATAGAAATATTCTCAGTTTAATATCCGTGTTATATCGATCCCGGCAATCAATGTGTCAATACATATAATGTAACTCACATGGACTAGAATATCATATTTACTGATTTATTAATATTGCATTATTTCTGGAATGTGGGTCCAAACGAATCTCGTAATTGAAACCCGTAAGACTTTGAAATCTAACCTCCATTTTTCAGTGACGTAATGATGATGATCTCATTTGCCATTGGCTCTGTCTAAACCCGTAACTACAGGTTTGACTAATTGATCATGTTCGCACATCCAACCAGCGCAAAAATGGTTTACGGGTTGCGTCTACGGCCCGTAGTCCACGGCATGGTTCAATTTTATAGCTCTGTAACGCAGCCGAATTTCAATGCCGCAGCCTTTGCGGCTTAGTTGATGCCGCTACGGGCTACGAATTTAATAGGGCTGTGTGTCAGTGCTATGGAGCTTCAGCAACAGACGTTCAAGAAAGGTCTTCTCAGTTTCCTTGGACTTTATAGTCAGTGCCCAAAAAAATACCAAAGGGGTCCCCAAGACTTCAAGGTGGGGATCCTGTAGATCTGTCTGGCCTAATTTGGAGGTCACCGGGAAGATTGATCATCTGCACTTTTTGATTTTCTTTTCACTTAATATACATCCCTAGACTTTAAATAAAAAAGTTTGAAGGGCACTTGCTTATGAAAAGCATATTTTATTATTGACTCACGATTCTAGTGGCTGTATAATTTAGTTATTTCTTAAATAAGTAGAAAACAATGGGGTTCCCTGGTGGTCCAGTGGTTAGGACTCAGTACTTCTGCTGCTGTCAACCTGGGTTTGATTCCAAGTCAGGAAACCAAAAGGCCACAGCAGGGTTGGGCCTGGGATGGGAGACCACCTAGGAATACCAGGAGCTGTATGCTTCCAAGTCAGGGAACCAAGAGGTCAGACCAGGGTTGGGCCTGGTCAGCACTGGGATGGGAGACCACCTAGGAATACCAGGAGCTCTATGCTTCCAAGTCAGGGAACCAAGAGGGTTGGGTCTGGTCAGCACTGGGATGGGAGACCACCTAGGAATACCAGGAGCTGTATGCTTCCAAGTCAGGGAACCAAGAGGTCAGACCAGGGTTGGGCCTGGTCAGCACTGGGATGGGAGACCACCTAGGAATACCAGGAGCTGTATGCTTCCAAGTCAGGTAAGCAAGAGGTCACACCAGGGTTGGGCCTGGGATGGGAGACCACCTAGGAATACCAGAAGCTGTATGCTGTGGCCCACTGGGGAAGGAACTGGCAACCCATTCCAGTATCTCTGCCATGAATACCAAATGGATCAGCATGACCATGGACATAAAGATGTTCTGGTGTGTTACGGTCCATGAGGTCACAGAGAGTGTGAAACAACTGGACAACGCAAGCAAAAAACAAAAGCTAAACATGACAATAGCTTATAAAGAATGGTAGTTTATTTTTATTCCTGTTTAAGGGCATGAAAGAGGATCTGCCCAGGAGGAGTATTTATCTGCCTGACGGCAAGTAGACTAGACCCAACCCCAGGGTATGTAATAAGAAGCTGATTTGTGAGAATATAAACGTCAAAAGTTTTAAAAGATTCTTTAGAAGCAACAAAAAAGAAAATGCAAATCCTTTCATTCCTGACATAGATAATATTGGTGATATATCTCTTATAAGGACACGGCAGTGATAGAACAAAACACTGATTTTCCTTCATTGCTATAAGATGGCTTTCGTCACCCTAACTGTAATGAGCTGTTGGTTTCCTGGGTCTAATATAAGGAATTGTAGTTTTACTATATATTTAAAAGCTTTCTAGTAAAATCTGCAAAGCACAAGTTGGTTGAGCATCAAGTGAATTTCTGTTTGAACAATCGTTTTAGTGATTGCACGACCCAAGATGGGCCCAGATGATATATTCAATAATAATTTGATCCAGACAACATGTTGGAGGAAAAACAGAACACAGGGTTTATTTCTTAAACACAATGACTCAATAATAATAATAAACATAAATAAACAAATGAGGGGAGGAGCCTGAGACAGTACACCCTACGCCCTGAACCCTCTTTCAGAGCCTAATGTGATGGAACAGCCA
>CM050165.1:20233500-20258500 GCA_027410445.1 Discoglossus pictus | reverse complement strand
GCTATAAATAGACTTTACAAAAGGTAGCTGAGAAAATTACAATATTGTAGCAAATCAGGCAAAATACCACAAGTCACAAATCATTGCTGTATTGTACGGGGGCTTGTGAAATGCTCATTCACTGAGTAAGAAGTCATTAAATATTACTGAATGAGCTAAAATGCCCAAATGAATGTGTATTTTTAGAAAATCCATAACTCCCAGGATGTGGACATACTATGTGTCACAACCCAGAGATGGTGGGCCATGTTCAACCCAAGACTCTCCTACTTTATCTTACAGGAGCAATCTCCAAATTTTGACTTTATATTTATCTCAGCACCTAGCAAGCCAATTCAGATCAGAACATCATTCATAGAGAAGCAGAATAGCAGCCATATTGCCGACTGTAACTTGTATCCCCTAATTAGGATATTACAGAATCTAAGAAACATCAGATCACACCTTTTCTTAATGCAGACAGACTGAATGTATTATTTATTTTCAGACACATTTAAAAACCAAACAATAAACCAACATCTCCCCCTCCTCCTCTGGCTTTGCTCTGCTGTCAGGAATGGTGTGGGTTATCTATTCAGTCAAGTTTATCAACTTTTGCGACTATCTGAGGCCAGAGAGAGGGCATGCCTGGCTGCTCTGAGGGACAATATATCCACATAAATGCAGAAAAGTTGGGTTAACCATTTGTTGTCACACTAACAAACATGGCACAAAGTGTATCACTGTTAGTTACTGGTAAAATAACATTATTACAGTGCATATAACATCACATAGTAACCCCAACATTCATTGTTGTGGCCCACATTACATTACACATAAAAACAACATGTCATAGTCCTTAAAACAAGTCAAGTGTGCATTTTAATAGCCTTTGATATTAGCAACCCATTATGTTAGAGTCCCAATAACAGGGTTGATTGTGGGGTTCAGGGAAGTTCCACTCTAGCCCAAAGTCAGTCATGACACTATGGTTATGGGGTATTAAAATACTTGTCAATACAAGTCAGTGCTTGCATTCCTCATTTGAAGGAAACACTAAGGGAGGCCATACACTATTTCCAAATATGGATACCAGACCGTATGCAACTGCTAACTCAGTAAACAATAATAAACTTTCATTCATACAAGATAAAGGAATCTCTAGACCAGTGGTTCCCAAACACTCCCTCAAGACCCACCAGAGAGGCCATGATTTAAGTTAAGCACTGTGTGAACAAAGGTGGAGCAACTAGTTTTAAAAAGGCAATGGAGCCACTGATTGCTTCATCTGTGTATTCACACAGTATTTTGCCTAAATCATGGCTTGTTGGGTGAGTAATGAGGAGGGGTTTGAGAACCATTGGTCTAGAGATTACCCCGCAACATCCTCAGGACTAATTGAAAATGCTTCCATCAAGCTGATTTGGGCTATTATTTCATTAGCCACATATTTCTACCCTATACACAGTCTTTTCCCACTCCCAAGATTATGGCACTCATCTCTTACAATGTGCAAAAATATTTTCTCTGTAAAAAAGTATTTTACGCGGTGGTGCTCATGATGAAAACAAAAATCATGGTTTAGAATATAGCATGAAGAAAAACACCAATAATTAGGATTAAATATATCCTTACAGATAAACAACAATAAGTAAAGAGAGAAGATAAACAGGAAAATCAGACAGAAAGAGGTTGTAGTATTTGAGACAGGAGAGGAAAAGGGTTTGGGTAATTCTCCTAGATGTGAGATATCTTGCTAAAAGTTACCAAAATTGAGTATTTGATTATTTCCTCATCTGATGCAATTTTACTCTATGATCATAGCTTCCACGTTTCTGTCTAACGCTCTTCCTGGCAGCTTGGAGCATGAGCAGTATGTTTTTGTCTAACAAGGAGTGGTGAGGGGTGGGGATTTGTTATATCATTATATTTTTAGTACATTCAAATGTATTTGACCCACGGTTGGATGGTGAGTCAACCCTATGTATATTCCACCTGCTTGTCTTTGTTGGTAATGTTTCAGTTGTGTCCAACTCTCCGTGACCCTATGAACCACAGCACATCAGACACATCTGTCAGCCACTGCCCCTCTGAGCTCCCTTCAACCTCATTTTCATTCCTTTAATGATCTCATCTACTCTTCTCCCGCTCTGCCATCTCCTTCATGTACTTTCAATCTTTCCCAGCATTAGAATAATATCTATCCTGTTTTCTCATAATATGGGCAAAATATATGAGCTTCAGCCTCATGATCAAACCTCCCAGTTGACAGTTTTACTTGATTCCCTGTAGTATTGATTGATTGGATCTTCTTGCAGTCCAAGAGACTCTATGCAGTTTTCCCTAACACCGATTCTGCTTGCCTACCCACAGACATGTCTTGCAGCCATATTAGCAGGATATAAAAACTTGTATTCAATGGTTAACACTTATCTTATAAAATCAGCCCATTTTTTCCAAATCTCTCCATTTAATTTGAATATTTGACAGTCTAGCAGAACAACAGTATTGACATAAATTGCAATGTGAGGTTATTTTTCAAGAATGCTCTCAGATTTTGGAAGCAATTTAGCCAGACACTCATTAAACGTGTAAATTGCTCAAATGTATTTAGTTTGTTCCAAAACTCCACGCCATATAAATGGGTGTATACAATGTAAGTGATAATTGACACATAATTATTTGACCCACAATTCTGCATTTCTGAGCTTGGACGTATCCCACGCATTCTCTTGTTCACATTTTTATATGAAATTAACGTTTATTATGATTTATGAAATGAACCATTCAGGCGTCACATTTATGTAGAAAAATAAAGCAAAATATTTTTCTACTCTATGAAGCATTTTAATATTAACTTCTAATGCTGTGGGTGGTTACTCTTGCATAAAAATGTTGCTGTTGGTGATTATCTATACGGATGGTTTAAGTTTTTGGCATCAGACAAGAACAAATGGACAAGTCAATCAATCTGTCTATCTGTCCGTCCGTCCACCTGTCTATCTATCGATCTATCTCTTATCTATCTATCTATCTATCTATCTTTTTTTCTATCCATCCATCCATCTATCTATTATTATTATTATTATTATTATCTTTATTTATATCGCGCCAACATATTCCGTAGCGCTGTACAGGGGTTGAGTACATAGCAGAAAACAAATTAAACACCTTGTAAAGAATGGAGGGCCCTCTATCTATCTATCTATCTATCTATCCGTCTATCCATCTATCGATCATTAAGTTTATTACGTTTAATGGACTTAATGATTCTGGTCATAGTAATAACTGTTGGGCACCATTAAATAACATACAGCTATTTTCATCCAGTTATACTGATTGTTTCAAACTTCAATGGCTTAAAGCACCACTGTAGCTTAGTAAAATCTTCACATACTTGTGAAGTATATAACAAAATGATATTATTAGTAGATAAAAGCATTTTAGGGAAATATTATATTTAGATGGTTCTGATTGGGGCAAGGGGGACTCCATCATACCATCACTCTCCCATTCAGATCTGTTGGAAAGGGGTTGTTTGAAGATGACCTTTTGAATCAATATGGTGCATTATACCAAAACTCTCACCAACAATGTACCAAGATTATGAGATGTTCTCATCCAAAAGGTCCCTTTGGCTTGTGGTGCATGTATCCAACTCTGACAAATCAAACAACATAAAAGTAATAATAATTTCAGCATGTTTATTATAATTAGCTTTGGCTGTTAATCACACAAGGCTGAGGGACCCAACCGAATCGATCAGCTCTGTAGACTAGCAGAAGATAACGAGAGAGAGAAAGGCTCAAGTGCCTACAGATGGTTTCAGTGTTGGAGTCAGCGCAGCAAGGTCCCCCGATAATTATAACAAATCATAAACAGGAAGCTCTAGCAATGATTATTGCACATTTTTGTTACATAAATGCCGGATAAATCACCCTCTTTGATACCGACTTACACCTTTATTAAAATCACTAAGTCTAGATCTTTTTTCCATCCATGGTTCTTCCCATTCCTCCCTATTTTCTAATCCTTTTACAAACAAAGACAAAATGTCCATCATCATTAAAGCAAAATTGAATACATTAGTTGTCAATCAAAGGTTTTAGTTATTCATTATTAAATTGTGTAAAAACATTTTGCACAGTATCAAGTCAAGCTCTTCAAGACAGTATATTATAAATGTCACGTTAGTGGTCCCTTAACACAGTGCTAGATGCTCATCCTGTACCTTATGCTGGATGCTTACCCTTTATACTATTATACTAATTACTCACAATGTTAGACAACACTTCACAGTTACAACTGACGTGATTGGATATGGTAGCACGACCTTTGGGTGCACGAGACGTGCGCAACTTCTCGTGCCCACCCGCAAAGGCTGACAAATGCACGCACCCACTCCAGCGCGCCTCTCTGTACTCACGCTCTTCCCCCCTCCTTCTCCAGCTCAACCTCTGTCCCTCCGGTACTCAGCCTCTCTCCCCAGCTCTTCCTCCTTCCCTCAGTACTATCCCTCTCTCCCCAGCTCTCCCTCCTTCCCTCAGTACTCTCCCCACTATTCACTCTGTCTCACCCCTAGTACTATTTTTGCCTTTTCTGAGTGCATAAGATCCTTTTGGCTGTTGTGACTCTCTTGTTCTAGGTCATTACCCCCGAGTAGCCAATCTATGAACAGCAGCATTTTGTTTTTTTTAAAGTCAGGAACCATTTTGTTTTTTAAAGTGTCGCCCCTCAACGGGAAGCGCTACCTAGTTGGCCTAATGGATAATCCAGCCATGCTTACAAGTTCTCTATACAAGGGAGGTTCCTGTAAGAATTAACAAAAAAGCCATATGTATGCAGGTAGTCAGATCACACATTGAGTGATCCGATAACATTTATATAAACATAGTTATGTGCACCTCTCCCTTAATAAATTAAGAGACTCTCTTTACTCTAGGTGGCAGATAATCCCTACATTATTGTGACCCATGGTGTTTTGCACCTGGTGCATCAGCAGAAGCTCTGCCACTAGTAATGGATATCCTTGTAATTGACTCTTTTCTCGACAGGTAACATGAAAAGGAGACTCAGGAAAAAGGGAATGGGTCCCATCCCCTATAAATCCAGAGGCCAGGTTGACTTGGTTGGGAACATGATGGACGAAAGACACGCATATATTTCTACAAGTGTACATGACTTGTTAAGAGTACTATAGTTTGAGCCTAAATATCTGATCTAGGAATGATACCATTGAAAATATCATGAATTGTACTGTGCAACCCACCCAGTCATGCTATCCCATTTGTCCAATCACCTGCAATCTCAAATGATTTAAATTATTATTGTGATCCCAAAAATGTCCTGAAATAAGTAATTCTATTTTCCCATTCCTAATTGTACTGCTGTGATATTCTTTCCCGAATAGTCTGTGTGGTTTTTCCAACATATAACAGGCTACAAGGACACTTAATATATACAATTAAATGTCTTGTGGCCTGTTATATTTTGGAATCACATTCACAATTTAACTCAGTTGAGATTTCAGGTGATTGAAAAAATACAGAAACCTAGAAGAGGTAGAGATATTAAATGTTTTCTATATGACCCAAATAAGACACAATGGGCCATATTCTATAAGCTACTTGCAAATGCCTTGAACTCATAGTTTTGGCTTCAGGTGTTTTTTTTTATTTTTATAAATGTTCATATGCATTAGTTCTATTGACTTAAGAATTAAATAGTGCCAATAAGTAATATTTGCCGAATATGTAGCAATATTAAGAGTGATTTTAAGTGTGTATAAATTTACAAATTAGGCAATTGAATCGGGCCTGTTATATCCAAGAGGACTCAATAAAGAATTATAGTTGGTCCCATTGATCAAATAGACAGGTCTTTGTGGCTTTGTAATAATATTTGGATTGTATGTTTCTGGATTGTTTTTAGATATGGGAATTGTAATGGGGAACACGTATTGATCTGTGTATTTGGGTTTTGTGAATGGGGCAACCACTGGGATCCGTAACGTTCCATTTAACCTTATTCTTCAAACCCCAGTTTATAAACTCCAGATCACCTCAGCAGTTTTGAAGGTAAATCGCTGAGTCCTTTAAATTTGCTTCAGTATAAATCATAATTATTTTCACGTGTCAGTTTCCCTAGAACCATGAAAATGTGTTTTTGTTTAGGAGTAACAAAATGTTTCAACAAAAATGTCAAGGCCAAAAAGTAACTTAATTAAAAAAATATTTGTGTTCACATAAAGCAAAACACACACAGGTCCAGATTCTAGGTTGTTTTTTTCCACTTGTGAAAATGTTTTCCAGTTGTTTTTATCGCAATTATGATGACCCATTAACGATTTTATAAAACAAGATTACAAATAAAAAGCTTATATATTAACCCAAAACCAGAGTTTTGTGAAAACGCAAGTGATCTAAAGAATCTGGTAAGTTTTGTTGCTTAAGTTGAAAAATAAGAAAGTTAAATCCGACAGTGGAAAATATTCTTGTGTTTTTTCCATTCAGTATACGGTTTAGATGACTTGTTATTCACATATACCTGCAAAAAAAAAAAAAAACAACTAGAAAACTTATAATGTAAGCTTAGAGCATTTTAGATAAAATTTGCTGAAAGTTCTATCACTTCCTAGGAGTTTGGAGCCTGAGGGGAAGGTTTCACTTTTCTATCTGTTGAAGAATGGATGGAGAAGGAAAGAAGAAGTGATTTGTTTTAATTGGAGACTCTATAATTTGATACCTACCCCTTCCTCGCAGATGCTCCAAAATAGGCAGCTCCCAATGATAACGGCAAGCCAGGCAGGGGGTGTAAGAGCAGAAATAAATCTGGGGGGTGTAGGATATGAAAACCACATAACAGCTTTGCATACATACAGACATAGATTGAAAAATTTGAGGAGGGATATGTCCCCCTCCCCAGTTCACCCATGCCTCCACGGACCAACAGAGGTAGGAGCCAAACATAATTCTGGAAGGGTGTCGGGAGGGTGTAGTTTGTGTGCCTATACAAATCTGTCCCAATAGATTACATTCTCAAATAATTAAAATTACCCTATGTTTGTTCTTACCTCAACTAAGATAGTGTGCTCCCTCTTTACCCCACTTGCTCACTAGGTCCCCTGTTTGGGGGGATCACTCCGTAGCTTCCTGGATCTTCTGTATCAATGATACCTCAACCTGTATCGGCTCCTGACCAGTCAGAAAGAGAGAAAGGGTAGGAGGAGATAGGAAAGTGATGTGGGTAAGAGAGAGAGACAGACGGAGAGATAAGAGAAAAGGGGAGAAACTGAGACAGGGAAATGGGAGATGGAGATAAGAAGGGGGCAATAAGACAGGGAGGGGAGAATGATATTAAAAGGTCTAAGCAGTGAGACAGAGGGGGTTAGTGAGATAGAGGAGGAGAATGAGATAAAGGTGAGAGAAGGGGGGGGGGGGGAGAGACCAAATAGGGAGAGTGAGACAGAGGAGGAAATGAAGAAGGGGGGAATGAAAGAGGGGAGATGATTATGAAAGGGGGGGCATTAGAGGGGGATAATAAGACAGAACGGGTGAGATAGCGAGGGAAAAATTAGACATAGAAGAGGGAGTGAGACAGAGGGGGTGAGGGGTGAAATGGAGGGGAAAAGAGTGATAAAGAGGGGGTGAGAAAAAGAGAAGGATAACGAGGCAGATGGGGGAGTGAGACAAAGGGGGCAGTTGAGACAGATGTGGGAGAATGATACTGGGTGTGAGAGATACAGAAAGAATGGAAGATAGTCCGAGGAGGGAGAGTAAGCTGGAGGGAGAGTAAGCTGCAGGGGGAGCGACAGGTGGGTGGGGAGACAGACGGGGAAAGATAGCCAGAATCAAGAGACAGAATGGAAAGAAAAAGATGAGAAGAGAAAGGGGAAGACAAAGAGAAAGAGGGGAGGGAGGGGAAATAGTGAGAGAGGTGGAGGGGCAAAGAGAGGCAGTGAGCAATAGATTTAAAATGTTAATATTCAGGGACTTGAAGCTGCGTGTGTCACATTGCTGCTGTGGTGTGTCCATATGTCCATAAATGTTTCTTAGATATACTTGATGCATTTGCAGGGATACACGCTGTCTTCATATAAAGGATGTTCCACCCCTGCAATTTCTCATTAAATATTCTGTGAAGTATGTAACAATATTGTGTGTGTAAGTTTAGACGTTCAGTACTGTCCGACTGATCCCACGGAGAGCAGCATGCCAGACACATCTATCAGGTCTCTGGTCGTGCTTATTCATAAGGTTTTCATGGCAAAGATACTGGAATGGGTAGCCAGTTCCTTCTCCAGTGGACCGCAATTTGTTTAACCTCTCTGCTTTGACCTGCCCTTCTTGGGTGATCCTACATGGTGTAGCTCACAGCTTCATTGAGGTACACAAGCCCCTTCACCACAACAAGGTAGCGATCCGGAAGGGGTAACAATGTTAGTAGCTGTATACTGTATATAATGACCATAAAAAAAAAAACGTAATTTTTGTAGTCTATATATACAATTTCTTATTCTGTTTGTCTTCGGCACTTTGATAGCTTGGAGCCGGAGTGTATACTTTTCTATTGAACACTGTCAGGAAAGAGATGGGAGCGGTTATTTTTTAACATTGTAGATTTTTGTATTGCACCATAAGTAGCTATAAAAACATTATATATACTATGATATTAATAGCATAGAATAGGCATCAGACAGTTTTGGGGATACAGCAGTAGGTTGTGCCTTCCAGTGAGGAGGAATCCCTTTGGGGGGTCAGTTAAAATTTCCCTGCCTATCCCTTATATCACAAGAAAAGGGGTTCTAAATGTATATTTTCTAAAAATGTTCTTTTAATTATATTTTATATCTAAAATTGCACCGCTGCCTATGCTTACTAAAGTATTAAATTATAACCCTGTTAGCCAATTAAAATAATTAGCTTTAAGACTTTTCCGCTTAATTATGCTCAGATTATTTTCCTCCTCCAAACACGTACTCTTATAAGCACATTTTATCTACCTCCAGTTATATCACTTCACACCCTGATATATGCATGGTGGGTCCCCAGTTCTGACATGACGTGTGCCGGGAGCTTTTGGGTTGGACCTCATCTACATCCCAGCTTATTTTTTTTCTGTAACATTTCCTTAGCACCCTGCAATAGTTCCAAGTAACATTTATCAGAGGAAGTTGTTAATGGTTTTTCCAAACATGAACTAATGGGTCATCCAGAGTTGAGCCATTGTCTTGGAAGTAATGAGCTACCTGTTTCTGAGGATCTTCCCACTGCTTTGCATGGCAATGTAAATGGCTTCTTTATGGATGACAGCCCGCTTAAAAACATTTCTTATTAAACTAAATGACCATTGTAGTGGTTATATAGCATGGTTACATTTAATTCGCAATAATGCAGTTTTTGTAATACATTTGAACTTCAGTGCTTCAGACACACTTCTATCCTTCCTCAATAAAAGTGATCAGGAGGTAGAAGAGGATCTCCCTGATAGGAGTCATCGTTCCCCACTCCAGTGGTCATTGAAAGCAAACCTAGACTGGTCAGCATTATTTTTTTTCTGCCCTACTCCAGGGCTACCTAAAGTGGTAGAAATCAGTAGAGCTGCTAATCGCTGCAACACTAAAGTTCAAATGTAAGTTTAAAAAGCAATTTTGAATTACTGATTGTATTGCTAATTTGCTACTTAAAAAAACAAAGCCAAACTCATATGGTGCCAGTTTAAGAATTTTACAAATTAGAGCACTAACCCTTAAAGGGACAGTACCATCTCAATTTATGTAGGCATATACTTGCTCGTTGGTTTCCAACCTAGCCCTCAGGGTAGGTCAGGATTTAAGACTGTGAATGTAGTTGATGCAATTCAATGTTTCATAGACTTCAGTAACTGCCTAACCTATATTCACAAAATATAATCCCTAAATATGCATTTCCCTGAAATGACACTAGCATATTTTCCAGTAATACAATAGGTAAAGTGTATGTGTATTTTTGACTTTAACTTGCTATATTTAACTTGTCTGATCTGCCAGTAACTTGTCCCAGCTTGTCTCATTTTCCTTCTGTGTTTAAAACAATTAAAAACATACTTTTTCCACATTTCATTTTGACACTTCTAGATTGTGTTATTTATTGAGTAACTTGTTAAAGTAATGTACAAGACTCTGCTTAGTCGCCTTAATTGCTTGTCAACGAGTGCTAGTCCCCAGGGAGGAATAAGGCTCATCCGTATGAGTACAGACATAAGATAGAAGTTAGAATTTAGTTGACATTAATCTAAATCTTTTTAAGCATTCAGTTTAAAAACGGACATTTTTAAATATATTTTCTAGAAACTAAATTATGAAATCCCTTTTCTACCAAGTAAAAAATCAAGTAGCAATCCCCTTCCCTTGTTCAGCTTGCATTTTCCAACCAAGTAGTCGTAATCTTGTGCAATGTTTCAGATATTCTTCCCTCAAGTCCTCATTTCATAGGAAATTCTCAAATGATTTGAATTCCAGTGAGTTTGTATACAAGATATTATTGGGATTACAGAATATCATTTTGCTTTGAAATAATGTGGTAGGTTTAGTGGCCAAGCTTGGTGTGAACAAAATGGCGACCCCAGGTATCTACAAGAGCATTGTCTGATTTACTAAATACATAAGGATATTTACGAAGATATTAGAGGGGCGGGCATGAGGGAGATGTGCATCATGGTATTTCCAGTTGGAGAAGTTGCCATCACAGCTCTTCACACCCAACAAACCCTGGGATAGCTTCACAAGGATCCCTCCCCATCACAATCTAATAGCTTAGAAGGTACCCGCACAATTAACTATGACATCAGTAGTGTACATTAATGGTGAAATTGGTAATAAAATACATCAAATGCATGTTTGTAAAGCAATTTCAAACTTTTATTTACAACTGTCACAGTGACAAAAAAGTAGTTTGAAAAAAAAAAAATGCTAGCTTCTCCCTGAGCCTCAAAAATTACAGAAATATATATATACTATTATACATTTTACTGGAGTGCTTTTGTTCGCAGATACATTAGTAACAGGAAATATACAATACTCTCAAAAAGGATGCAGACACAAATGTTTACATACTAGAGTAGGTAATCCCCCCTTGCAAAATTAAACCATACCCTGCCAAAGAGGCCAACATTTGTTCGTATTTGTTGGCGTCCTCCGATTTAGCAATACCATTGGATTTACATCCATATTTGACGGAATACAATTGTGTCAAGACCTGACGGAGAGGACATTTATTGTGCCAAACTAATAGGCCACACAAGGCCCAAATGTGTCCACTGCTCACTATAACACTCCAAAAGGAGACCGTACAAGAACAGATATACAAAATAGACACTATAGCAAGAGACATCTCAGTTGGTGACAGACTGTTTCGAGACAAGTTCATAACGAGACACTTTGTTTTCTACAGTCTATGAACATTCTACACGTCACTAGTAAGATACACATGAGAAAAGCTTTATATTTTGCGTTGACGGTTCAAAGCACAGACAAATTATTGCTATATAATAATGGAAACTGACCAGACGGAACCTACAGAAAAATGGACCAGCTGTGCAAGTCACCTTCTCTATACCCACCAGCATTTTAAACTGAGGTATTTTCAGTTTGAGATATTTTATCAAACTGAATAAAGCTTGGTGTATAAATATCCCATTGTGTGCCGGGCAAGTAATGGCATCTGGAAAGACCGTATTCTTGACTGTGAATGGAACAGATGTCTATTTTTAGACTGTTGGAACATTCAAAGTATTCAGAACAGAATTTTTTCAGCACATGAACCGCATTACTTTCGAGGAAAACAATTTGGACTACCATGTATCTCAAATTGAACACGGCTAATGGAACAAGACTGCTTGGTGGGCTTGAGTCACATTGACCAGTTTATCCCATCATCTGAAAGGCTTATCCGTTACATTGTTCAAAAATAGGACTATACCAAAAATTAAGTTTAAATTTATGTTTTATAGAACATTTCCCTAATTTGGCAAATATTTCCATTTATATTATTGCACTAACCAAACAAAAACCGCCTTCACCTTAACACCAAAGCCATTTTAGTAAGGATGATCTAAATGCCTCTACATGCAACATGACAACAGTGGTATGAACCCGGGTACTGTGTGGGCACATTTGGTGGATAGCTGTTATCGCAAAAGTGGCAAATTCTTGTTGAATAACAGGAAGCTCAGTAAGTGTTTGCAATGTCAAACTTTCCAACTATAGATTTCGATTGAAAGAAAAATAAATGAAGCTCTATGTAGCAAGACAACACACTGAGTTAGAGGTCACAAACACAAAAAAATGGGCACATCCTAGTTTTTCCCTGTATGTCAGATGCCACCAGTTTTTTTCAAGTTGTGTATGAACATAGCATTTCGTAAAAACACCATATCCATGACAAAGTGTGCTGGACAAATATGGTAGAGACACCCAAATTGCTTTGATTGCAATATTTTCAAAATTACATCACTTCAAAGAGCACACTTTCCCCTTTTTCTGTGCATTAGCTGTAAGGATTCCTGTAAGATCGATGCTAAGCAGAACGAACTAACATTCAATGTAGAGATGTCTATTCTATAAGTTCTTGGAGAAAAGGCAAGTCCTTGCTGCTGCAGTTGCTTTAGTTCATAACATCTGTACAGTTTGGTGCATTGAGGTCTTTTCAGCCTACTGGAGTTTTGCTGTTGCTTCTAACTTCAGAATAAAACCTCAGATAGCAATCTCTAATGCAAAAAAACAGCATACATTTCTTAGAGACTTCCTGCTTTGCGTCACATCGAAGGCTGCATTTTCTCACAAGAAAAATAAATCTTGCAGGTGCATCTTTGAATTTGTCATCTTTAACAAAAAACCTCCCTAACTGATTTTTAATCAAGCCATGTGTGGCCCTATCTTCTTCCAAATGACAATAGGTTTTGTTATGGGTGCCGCTGCATCATTACTGCTCCTTGTTCTCTTTCTTTGAGTCATCACAGATCCCGTCCTTCTCTTCCTCCACGAGGAACTCTTCGGGTGGCCACCGTAGCTCTCCGCTCTCTACATCACCTTCTGTTGGTTCTACTACGATGGAAGGGAGTCTGTCCTTCAGCTTGCAGCAGCGATCAAAGTCTGAAGGGTCTGGGAAGATCTGACGAGAAAATAAATACATGGTTAAACCTTACACCGATCAATTAACGTGGTTTTAATATAAATGAAGGCAATAAAAAGCAAAACTCTGAAGTCAACTGGGAACCAAACTGATTTTGGACTAACCATTCTCTAATTTAGTTTGGATTTTTTTTCTAAATTTCTGGCAAGCCAATAAAAACCCAGCTCAGATTGCTTTGGGATGGATAATTTCAGAGTTATGATTGCCTAAGTCATAGTAGCCAAAACAGTCATGAAGTTTAGAGGTGATAGCTGCCGTTAACTATAATTACATTTAGATTAGAAGAGTGATAAACACTACATATTTATCGAATGTTAACACTTTCTAAAATCACAATTATGTCCACTAAATTTAATAAACAATTAATTACAACAAAGGATGATAATGCCTTTGATAAATAAATAAAAATTATTGTATCATGATTAGTAGACATTAAGAGGTACATATGGCTTGTATAATGGGGGTAGGCAATGTGTCCAGGACAGCAAAATATGGAGCAAAATCACAAAAAGTCAATCACATGTATTTCTTTTTATATATATTTTTGCATTTTTTGATAACAAAAATTCAGAAGATATACATGAAGGCATGTCCATGAAATCTAACACTGATACAAAAAGATTGCAAATAAAGTTTATTACGCTAGAATGTGCCATGAGAGCATAACTGTACTGGTAAAGAAAACATTGTGGCTACATCTCTGCATAAGTATAGAGTCTTCATAAATCTGGCTGGCTTCTGGTGGCCTAATTGTGGGTATTTATTTGATGCCTCACATTTAACATTTTTTTATTTATTAAAAACAAATCACTTAAAACAAAAACATTCAAACATTTGTGTGTCCAAAATGTATGTCTATACGTTGACTTTTCAATAGTGTGCATTTAGAGGTCATTTAGCAAACGTTTTACACTCAACCGTACTGTATAATTTAAACAAGTCTCAATTTAGTCTTTCAATGAATCTCAACTAAAGTCCTCTCTTATGTAGCCTTTGTTTTCCAATTCTGAAGTGTTTGCGATCTGGATTTTGTCCAATGAGTTGGGATGCTTTTTGAGATCGTAAAGTAGTCCAATATTCTTAGTTGGACTTCCTAAAAGTATGTTCTATTATGACCTAGTAGTATTTGTGGATTATATGGAGTCAATTTAACACTTATGTTTGCTAAGTGTAATTATGTTGTACCAGAATTTAAGTATATACCAGAAATGATGCAGATATCTGCATCCCCAGGACCACACAAGTGGTTGAATTAATCAATTTGATGGTTATCACAGTTTTTAGAAGTGAAATGCACTCTATGATGTATCTTGTACAGGAATGTCAGGGAACCAAGTGTGATTGTATATCAAGTCGTGAGATGGTGAAACCCTACTCTTGAGGGCCACCTGGTTTAGAAAAATGATTTAGCAGAGATTGAATGGTATTTTAGAATACAATCATGGGTACCTTAATATGTTCAAGCAGAAATACTGGCTGGGACCCGTTTGACCTCGACACACTAACATCTTTGGTTTTACTTATCCATTTTTTCTTGGCAAAGATACTGGAGTGGGTTGACTGATCCTTCTCCAGTGTTTCACCTTCCTTTTATGACCTAGCCATCTTGGTTGACCCTACATGGTATAGCTTACAGTTTCATTTAAATACACAAGCCCCTACACCAGAACAAGGTAGTGATCCAGAAGGCAGCAGGGTACTACAAGTAAAGGGTACTATAAGTATATCTTTGGATTTTGGACACATGAATTGGGTCCACATTTTTCAGGTGCAATGTGTCATTGTCCATAAAATAGAGCCGATACATGATTACACAGCAGACATTGCCATTATTCTGAGTTTTCAGTAACATAAGATCAGTAAAATACGTATCTGGTTTAAAAATATAAATTTAAAATATCAAAATAGTCGGCAACTTTCTGTCCAGCTTAGGGTCACTGTTTTCATGAACTATTTTCTACTAAAAAGTAAAATGATTTCTCAGCATATTTTATTACAGTGGTGTAAATGTGATCTTGCACAGCTGCTAAGGAAGCGGATCTGAGGAGTTTAACCCTTTTTTCCACTCAGTCATGGTTTTTGAAAATAGTATAAAATGGGATGTTGCAATGGTCATCTGAGCAGATGACTTTATATTGCTCTGCCAAGTAAATGTTTAAACTATAGGGTGTAAATGCTTGCAGGGGGTGAGTTTGCAAAGGAACTTTTTGGTGCACAACATACCTTTCATCACTAATTAGTATTATCAAGATCAAGATAAAATGTCCAAATGTTCAAGAACAGGCCAGTAAATATCAAACTGTTCAAGAACAGGCCAGTCTGTGCCTAGATCAATTCTGCATCAGATGGGCAGAACACTTAAGCTTGACTAAGTGGTTACTGGGACGCAATATAACCTGTATTGGTGGGCCACCAATATTAGTTGTTAAAATCATACTGCAAGCAAGGTTAAGTTCAAATGAACTTAATAAGTTTTTGTGTGAATTAAATCTGAATTTATCTGGATTGAATTACTCCCATAATAATCTGGGGTTGAGAACCACTGGTTGCCCTCGCATTAAACAGATGCCCAAGGCATCTATGTAGGCAAAGCATCCTAGCCAATGAGTTGTACAGAGTTGTGTCCTAGCGAATCAGCCGTTTCAACTGCCTCTTGAGCAGCTTTGTCTCAGCCTGTGAGGGAAACCAATACATTATTGTATCCCAACCAATTAATATTTTTATGCTAATTCAGTTGGATTTTCATGGGTGTTCCGTCTCAAAAATCAACCGCCTGAAAACATTTTGCAAAATTTAGGGTAAGTTTATTAATGCTTATTTTGGGACTTTCATGCAAAAAAAATAATATTTTCATACGGATTCTTCTCTAATGGATGCACTCTAATCCATGAAGCTTCCATATAGCTTTAAACTGATTAAATTATATATGGTAGTATTTTTGTATTCATCTTGGTTTATCGACTGCCACGTTCTTGATACCAAGATCCTTTTTTGTGTACTTTACAGATTGAGCCTGATCTTTTCTGCGACTATTTATCTTCTCATGCTCAAACCATTTCAAATTAAATTATCAATTTTTCCATTACACAAGGAGCCTATTGTCCCGCAGATGTGCAAAAGAATTACGAAACCGAAGTCAAAGGCTCCCATGTATTTCCAATGTGCACACCATAAGTGCTCAATACCAGTCCAGTGGGAGTCAGTCTTGACACCTGCAATATTTTCCATTTCTCTTTAGTTGCAGAGCAACAGATTGCTTCATGGGTACAAGCAACACTGACAAAGGTAAAACAATATGGCTGGAGGCTAATGACTAAGTATACTTTTCCATTTAAAGCATATTTACTAAAATATATTATAAAATGTTAATTGTTTTATCTGATGTGCTTAGTCCTATTTCTGTAAAATCTTAAATTGTGAAGGTGACAATAATAATTCAAGCTGCCATCCGGTACCACAGGAAGCCTCCATCAAGTGCACATCTGGTTTCAAGTTGAAAAACATTAACTTTATAATTCAAGCCAAAGGATTATTGTTCAATACTCCTCGGAGAAGATTACACAGCATTTACCAAGAACAGAAAATTACAAAAATCCCCCTACGTCTACTAATGTGTATGTATTAATACTGCAATTATTACTCTATTATAGTTGGTCTAATTGTAAAACATTAAAGGATCCCATTTAATTAATATGATGTTGTAAAATATTAATATAAACTGTAAAAAATATCCCAAGGAACTTTAGAGAAAATATGAACAAATGCTCCAGGAGGCAAGTAAGTCCCATGCAAGATACCAGCAGAGAGGCCATCTTAATGCTTTAAGCTCGAATTCCCAGGTCAAATGGGCTTATCCATACAGAGGATAGTGTCACCTTTGTGTTATTCATATACAAATCGATATTTAAAAAACTTATAAGTTAATGACTGCAAACCAAGTGTGCTAAAGGTAAAATGGCACGATAAAATGGTGAGCTTTATGACGTATGGCTGTGAAGACATACCATGTACACTATTCATCTTGCCTTGGTCCATATCACCATCTGTACTGGAGAAATTACCTCCAGGCCAGACAAGAGGAAAGACTAGTGCATTATGGGAAGAATCCTGCTAGATAATCCAGCCAGTGGCAGAAATCCACACAAGATGGAAGACTATTAGGGATATGGAGATGAAGTGGCATTCAATAGAACTTAATTATCAGTACTTCGATTAGGCTAAGAGTTCCCTCATGTGACTAGAAGAAAATGTCACCAGTGAAGAAGTACCAATTACATGTATACTATACACCTACATTGTCTGGTATTAAACTGCTTATAAGGGTCAGCTTCTTGCTATCAAATGCATTGGAGACGGATATCCATAACTTAAACGGATTCTCAGGATTTTGGTGTATCTTGAGGACAACATCTAAGATTCAAGGATTTCTTATTCTCTCCAGCAAATGACTTATTCATGATTTTGTACTTGCTCCTGAGCCTGTTTATGTCCTGAGGCAGTTAAGAAAAATGGACCAACCAAACCATAGAGTCTACATTAGACCATGCAACCAAACCATAGAGTCTACAGAGCCATAGGTTGTATAACGCATGGTCTAATGAAGCAAAATGTGAACAGTACAGATCACTATGTGGCAAAAGCATGAATGCAAATCATTAGCTGTGAATTCAAGTCAGTGATAGTTTGATTAATCCAATTCAAAATATATAAGTTACCTCTTCATTTGAATATTTCACATAAACAACAAGTTATGTGCAGTTGGTCTTGTAGCCTACTTTTTTAATCTCATGCTCTGAAGACTGATGTAGAACTACCCAAGGTGTTACAGAATCCCATCCCCGTACAATATTCAGATCTCTACCTTGTCAATGGAGCTCCCAAAATGATAGTGTCTCCAAATACTGAAAAATATTAAAATTTATTTTATATACCTAGAACTACCCAAGGTGTTGCAGAATCCCATTCCGGTTCTACCTCTACCTCTACCTCTACCTCTACCTCTACCTCTACCTCTACCTCTACCTCTACCTCTACCTCTACCTCTACCTCTACCTCTACCTCTACCTCTACCTCTACCTCTACCTCTACCTCTACCTCTACCTCTACCTCTACCTCTACCTCTACCTACTGAAAAATATTAAAATGTATTTTCTATACCTAAACAGAAGCCAAGTCAAGTAACTGCATTAGACAATTAAAAGGTTTATTTATTATAACATATCTGTAAAAAGCTGCTGGGTAAAGACAAGAACTGATGTGAGATTCTTAGAAATCTGCTTGGCCAGAGGCCGTTCATGCACAAGTGAACAATTCTCATTAACATGGAAACAACAAGGCGAAGGCTGCAATCTCATTCATAAATTCCATGCTATTTCTAGAAAGCCCGACTGCAGCACAGAGGCCTAACAGATGTATGGAGCGAAAAAAACACTGCTATTTACAGCTGTGGAAACTATTACTGAAACACTATGAAAATTGTTCTGCTAATCATTCTTATATGGCTTTAAAAATTAATTGATTGGAAAAAAAACACGCCTTTTAATGACTAACGATTTAGAGAGCTATTTAAAAGGTGAATATTGTGGACTCCATTGAAGAAATATCACTCAAAGCATCGTGACTTAATGGACAAAAAATAATATCACAAATGGCACCAAAAGTAACTGGAATCCACACCAGAGAGGCATTGTATTTATAGTATAATCTGTCACAGAGCTATGTGTTATAATGGACATACATTTTTTCGAATGTAAAAAATACATACTTTGATATATTAATATTTATATGCAATTTTGATATAGTAGGGGTGGCCACTGCTTCATTAATTTGGTTTGCTATGAAGGTGACCTTGATGCAGGCAACCGCTAAAACATGGGTCTTGATGGCTGATATCAAAGCAATTGTTAATAGTACAGGTGGATCTTTAATAATTTGATGCTTACCCTCTATTGAAATATCCTGATTGGCTGTAGAGTCTATGCTATACAGAAAGTAATGTGCAGCATCAAATTATAACTGCATACCATAGTAAGTTAGTGTTTTATTTTCGAAACCACCAATGGATGACGTACATGATGTATCACTAAATTCAGTATACGCGCTCACTAAACAGCAAGCAGCTGCACCGTCAACTCATACAGATCATTCAACAGCACTTAAAAGGACCCCTGCAATGTCCTAGTAAGGGGAGCTATTTATTTTAATTATTCATGGATGATTAATAAAATTCCTATTTAATGATGTATAATGGCAATATTCAATATGAAATTATAGTATAAAGTATTAGCCTCCAGTGGAGCGCTTGTCTCCAACTAGATAAGGTCATTAAGGGGAGGATGGGGGATTGGCTGAGGCAGTTATGATGGGTTTTAAGAAAAATAAGAATTTTATCATATCATGGATAGTCTGCACTAACCGCAAAAGCTCAAAACCTTGAAAAACCTAAATATAAGATAACAGAGGCACACTATCCAAAAATGTTGCAGTTCACAAAGCTGTCCATCCGCAATTACCTTTAAGTGCGTGAATACCAGTAACAGCAGAGTCTGAACTAGGAAAGGTTAATGTTTCTTTAAATCATAAAACATGAATTTCATTAATGGATAATGTCAAATTAAAACCGTTCGCGGATGTTGGGGCACTAACCTAAAAAGAGCTTTGCAGAGCTTTACCAAAATATCGTCACGAAGTCAGAAAGATTAATTTAGTCAATAAGTTGCATAATTTTCAATATCAATTTTCAACATTGATAGTCATCACAGCGTCTTCCATTCTAGTCTTTGGCTTGTTATAGACTAGGCCTAAGCAGAAACACCTATGGATGAATTACAACTAGATTGTCCAAGGAACTAGACAAGCCATCACCCTAAATCTCCACAAGGAAGACTGGTCCAAATGCTTTTTCCACTTGTGGTCACTTGTTTGAGAATCCCAGTGTGCCAGTGACTGAGAAAAACAATGGTGATGCCACATGTGATTAAGGTAGGATTCTCACTGAACTTCCAAGGGGTGGATCAAGCAGTTGAATCAAATGTCCTTGTGGTGAAGAAGAAACGATCTACTAACCATGATACTTGCATCTGGATATAAGACAAAATCTAAAATTGTGTTCAATTGTTGATCTTGAATGTTGCAACTAAGATAAGATAATCTTGCCTAGCCTAGTCTTATCTTAGACTGTCAACACTCAAAAGGGTTGATTAGAAGGAAGAGTTTAAGCAACATGGATTATTTCCCCATACTGTCTTCTTTCTGCATGCATCTTTGAAGTTTCCTTGAGTGGCTCATGGGGAGAAATTGTGAGAAGGAGTGAACATTTTGAAGCTTAAGTTCAAGTAAAAGGTTGGGGCTGTCTATGGGATTTAGTTTTCTTAACATGGTTCAGATGATACTAAAGTCCCCATGTCAATTAGTTTAATATACTCCGCCCTACCAACACGTCGCAATATTTGCTATTAGATATGATATCTATCTAAACTGTCCATTATTTGCAATGGAATTCACCTCACGGTAACATACCTGATAAGAATCTTTGCGAGGACTTAATCCGATCTCATCCATAGGCTGGGTGCTCATTATGACTTCTGTCATCTCAACTGATCTCAGGTAATCAGTGCTGAAAGAAAGAAACCACCATTTAACACATTAACGCACCTACTAATATATGAAGCATAATCACAAAATTGATATATCCTGGTAGAAATTTATCATGGCCTGTAACAAAGAACAGAAGCGCCTTCATTTTTGAATAGTTAAGACCTAAAATCCTTTAATTACAGCTAAAGCCTGATTTTAAGACCGACTGACATTGACGTTCATGGGAATTTAGCAGCCAGCACGCAAAATGTAGAGATTAATGAAGATCCATGGATAATGTTACTACTCTGTACAAGGCCAAAACTACAAAATAACTTCCAATGGTAAAAAATATATAGGAACTAATTTTAGAGGAAATAAAATGAGTAGGCCCATATATTATACTGCTAACCCTATCTATGTAAAGAATAAAGTTGTAATGAAATACTTGAGCATTATTTTATGTGAATTATTTGTTCCCCCATCTATATTATGGTAGTAGTTGGCACCTACCCTGCAGTTCCAGTGCTTTGCACCTGCTGTACCTATACCACTGTATATTATCCTTTATTTGTATATTGCTGTGTATAGCAGGCATTCTTGGATGTCTTTCCCTTGGTTTCCCTTACCACTTCTGCTATAAGTGTATTCCATTTATCTTCTATTTAAAGTTATATTTTGTCACAATCCATTTGGACTGGCAACCATCACGTCCTCTACTTCTGAGCGGAAATTTAAGGTCTACACAAACCTACTCTATTTTGAAAATGTTAGAAACAATTAGTGGTCTGCTGCCAACCATAAGCCAAGAGGTAATGGATTTTTGTAGTAATAAGGAATATTTGCTCATCAATAAAACCCACATATTAGATTTCTGTGGCTAGCCCAATCTGAGCCCAGGAAAGTCAGTGGCTAAGTAACTTGTTTAAGAATATGCCTCCATACTGTTATGATGAGGGAGGTAAGACATATTAATAGGTCGTGCTTTAAGGGTCTGAATAGTACAATGTACATATGTAATTGTCTAGTATCATCTATATATACAGTCAATCATATAAACACAATATAGCTACATTTGGTATTTGGATATGTTTGTTGTTTTATATTTAACACAATTAAAGCCAGTAAAAAAAACAAAAAAAAAACACATTACAATTATTTAAAGGAAATTCCTAAAACCTGGTATTTGGTTCTCAGATTGGAGACTGAACAAGAACCCAAGTATCAGACGTGTTCTACACATACCTATTAAGAACATGCTTCTGACATATCAGCAAACAATGGATTCAAACTGTATAAGTGATAGGGTAGTGTTTGTTATATTACGAGTAATACTTTGTGACCACCAGATACTTGAGTTTATGATTCAGGGCTACGGTATATGTTGGTGTGTTACAAAGATATAATATTAATTATGATTTTTTTTAAACTGTTTAATTATAATCTAAAGGTAAATGAAGGGCAACAAAGTAACATTTATCTTAAGATTCTTTATTAAAACACCCCACAAATAAGTTGTTTCAGAATAGGTTACAAGGCTCTGGTTTCATAAGTGAAGATCAAATTGTACAATTTGCTTCCTCTCACACTTGGGATCCAAAGACACCAGAGCTAGTGATCAGGTCCAGTGACCATCACTTACAGAAGACACGCGCCTCATGTTAGGAGTGGACAACATGCATGACTATGGAAGATCAACTTGCTGGAAAGTATATGTGCACCATCAACAGAAGAGGACTTGGTATGTTTCACAGCTTATAAACAAGAACATTCTAGAAGTATGAGATGAGGACTAACATGATCATTTGGAGCATTAGCCACATAAATAAGAGAACGCTCAGTGCCATCTTCTCCAGAGTATGGGTACGTCTGGGGATAATATTTCATTGTGGGGAAATAGAACAGTGTGCTGCCTCATCTCTGCAAACAGTTTAACATTAGGGATGCACCAAATCACCGACCTTAGGTCTATTTTTAGTATTAAGTAAAGCAAAAACCTGATACTTGTGGTAACTGCAGGAGAAACAACTAGAATAAGGCGCATCCTCAAACATTTATATTCAAACTAGTCCTCTACAATCATGTAATCTGAACGGACCAGCATCCATTCACTAGATTCAAGTCAGATTCAATACTTGTTTTAGTATAATTGGTTGTTAAAGTTTGTAAACTTATGCAAATCTGAAATAGTTAATGCAGTAGGTACGGCAAATCTTAAGGTCAGAAAACCATAAATCAGATGCATACCAGATTCAGCAAATTGGCACCTCAATTCAAGGAAGGACATTGAAAAATTTTAGCCCATGCAGATAGTTTCCTAGAGCTCGTCTTCAACGATTTAGTAGCCTAGGCAAGTGGATTTCTGATATATATATATATATATATATATATATATATATATTATTATTTTTATTTATTTTTTACTGCAGAGCAAGAACACAAAGCTGATCTACTGATCAAAAATCAAGACACAGACCCACCATTTTTACTGAGACTAATACCAGCAGCTGAGCTGCCTAAACTTATAAACCATTTAATTGCCAGATGGGCGCTCAAAGCTTTGACCTCAGATCCTTCGCTACAAAATTAGTGGGAGTGTTCAAACAGGAAACAAGAGAAACCTTCACAGAAAAGTCAGAAATAGAGATGCAGCGAACAGCCCACATGATGAGTAAAAGCCGCATCATACAAACTGGTATGCTTAATGCGTGAACATCCAGAACAGTCATTGCCTTCCCAATTGGCATGAACCTAGTTTTTGTTGGATGGATGATCAATGGAGCTTTAAAAATTGGTGACATATGGCCATGGGTGTAGGAACTGGGGGGGGGGGGGGTCATATCCCCCCCAGATTTTTCAATTTGTGTGATTAAGTGTAGAGAAACAGTTGTGTAGTATTTTATACCATATGCGATATCCTTCCCCCCCAGATTTTCTTTTGCTCCTACAACAATTACAAGGTTTAAGCAGCATCCAATGGCTTTACTTATGGCCAAGTTCGTACTGAGAATTAAGGTGAAGGAAGGGTCCTGGGTCATGGAATACAAACCAAGGGCCTCATTCAATTGCGATTTGGCCAATTGAATAGGGCGCTATATAAGCACATAGCATATTTTTTTTACAGAAGTTTAGTTCGTGAAGACCTTGCTTTTGGATAGAAGTTGACCAAGTAAAAAAGTCAGTAAAAAATTAGGCTATGTGCTTATATAGAGCCCTATTCAATTGGCCAAATTGAACGAGGCCCCAAGCGAAGTAGAAATTCTCGAATTGCCAACCCAACATGCTGAGAAATGGGGCACCTTTGGTCTGAAATTTGTAATCTAATCCTTTTCCATTATCCACGAATCTGTGCGTTTTTATACCCAAAAGCATTGAACATCATGATGTAAAAATACTACTTGCAAAAAAAGAACTTTGTATTAAAACATGAATAATAAGCATTATCTATATTCTGTCTAGAAGCTTTCAAAGAAACTAATCTTTCAAACTAAAACCGTGAATGCAATGACAAATGGAGAATCTCATTCTAAATGAATTATCCAATAATAAAGCCATCACTGTATAATGCAATACCCCTCTATCCATGGGAAGGAAGGCAACAAGAGTCGATATTAAAAACGTGCACTTTATAGAAACATTTATTGCTAAAACGTAGAATTAAAGTTGGAGGGGGGCAGAAATTCACATTATGCATCACGAGAAAGAATTTCCAGATTTCCTAAAAAAAACTCGTAGCATACATAAACCTCCATTGTCAAGATCCAATTACACCTGGGATTTTTCCATTGAGAATTCAGCTAACTGGCTGCTGAATGTATCACCAGAACCTCTGTGTGTAGGAATGGTATGGGGGGGGGGGGGGGGGGAGATACGCATTGCGACTGCTACTGTGGGAATAGAGACACTGCAGCTCAGCATGAAGCCCCCTACCCCTTAAACAATTCATGCAACCAAGGAGCATTTCCATTATTTACTAAACTTTGCCAAAACCTGAAAAGCCCAGTTTCACCAAAAATGAGTAAATTACAAAAAATTATATATATAATAATAAAGTATGATTACACAAAAAGCTGTCAACTGAAGGATTAAATTAGGAATATTTTCCATAGTACTGTACATAGACCAGAATATATTTGAGACAAAATACATAAAGGTCTCTACAGATAATAACAGAATAAAGACATAAGAAATATATAGTGACAAAGTATAAGTCATAGGGCAAATTATAGGTGTTGATATAGGAGCCAATTGCAAATTGATAGACCCTCTAAAGGTTC
>CM050165.1:20198500-20228500 GCA_027410445.1 Discoglossus pictus | reverse complement strand
CCTTGAACTAACCCACACCCTCACCCTAACCCCAACCCTCACCCTAACCATAACCCTCACCCTTACCCTAACCCCACCCTCACCCCAACCCTCACCCTAACCCCAACCCTCACCCCAACCCTCACCCTAACCCTCACCTTAACCCGAACCCCAAGCCTCACCTTAACCCTAACCCCAAGCCTCACCCTAACCTTCACCCTAACCATAACCCTCACCCTAACCCCAACCCTCACCTTAAACCCAACCCTCACCCTAACCTTCACCTTAACCCTAACCCCAACCCTCACCTTAACCCTAACCCCAACCCTCACCCTAATCCCAACCCTCACCCTAACCCTCACCTTAACCCTCACCCTAACCCCAATCCTAACAGTTTACCTAAGCCTTGACTCTATGATATGGCGCCGGTATATCGGCAGCGCCATCTAGCAGATGCTCGCCGCCACTGCTGCTACATAGTGCTGTGCTTCCATAAGAGGATAGGTCCCCCAATTTTATAAAAAAAAAACATTTATAAATGAAAATGATTCATGAAAAAAAAAACTTTTGAAATGTGTATCAGGCCAGGTAGGCGGAGACTCTCAATACATGAGTGAGATGAATGTCTGCCGAGGTTATTGATTTCCTTTAAGTAGATAATTGTGCCAAGGGGCGTGTTTTTTTGCTCCTATATAACTAATTTCATAGAATGGAAAGAAATGTCATGTATACTGGTTAGTTGCTAATGAGATTGTTCACCATTTCTGGTTTTCACATAAAGAAGACATTGGCCACACTAGTTTGCTCAATGGCTTCAGCAGCTTCATACTAGACCACATGGCCCATAGTAAATCCAGCATTGGAAGATTTTGATGTTGATGCCCTAAGCAAGTGCTTATTTTGCTTAATGGTTAATCCAGCCCTGCTGGAATGTCATTTATACTAGTTAGTTGCTAATGTAATTGTTCATCATTCTTGGTATTCACATAAAGAAGACATTAGCCACACTAGTTTGCTCAATGGCTTCAGCCAACATGATCATGTGGTGTAACTCCTAATGCAAAAGACACAACTACACAGTATAGACAAAACAGTGGTTTCCCAAGAAAGAAACCTAAAGAGGATTGGTTTAGACTTAGTTTTCCCATTTCTTAAGACATAAGGCTGATAGTCAAGTCATCTTGGAGAGATTATGGCCACTTTACAATCATACACTAATGAAAACATAGAAATGGTCACATTTGACCTGGTGCGACCTCTAGATGAAGTCGTGAAAGAGATAAAGTCCTAAGTCATGGAAATCATGATGGCCAGGGAGGGTTAATGTAATTGCCATTAGAGTCTTCAACGTGAAATGAGTAAACAATGGTGGCATTCTCCATCCAGTCACGGACAACTCACCTAGAATTTCCTCCATGTAAAAGACCACTGTAGATATAGAAAAACATCATCTATTTGTGAATATTGTAACAAATGAATAGTATTAGCAGCTATGCAAACTGTTGGCATAAAATATATTTTTAGATAAAATCTAGATTTTAGTAGACACTGTGCCGGAAAGATTTTATAAAATGATTTAAAAGTTAAGTTTTATTAGCAATATATGTTATCCGTTAGTAATTATGGCTTGGGAACATCAGCTTCTCTCTGCCGATAGTGATACTATATGTTTTAGCCATCCAAAATGGGTTTTAATTTTATAAAATAATATTAAAAGTTAAGTTTTATTAGCAATATATGTCCTCAGTTAGTAATTACGGCTTGGCAACATCAGCTTCTCTCTACCGATAGTGATACTATATGTTTTAGCCATCCAAAATGGGTTTTAATTTTATAAAATAATATTAAAAGTTAAGTTTTATTAGCAATATATGTCATCAGTTAGTAATTACGGCTTGGCAACATCAGCTTCTCTCTACCGATAGTGATACTATATGTTTTAGCCATCCAAAATTAGTTTTAATTTTATAAAATAATATTAAAAGTTAAGTTTTATTAGCAATATATGTCCTCAGTTAGTAATTACGGCTTGGGAACATCAGCTTCTCTCTACCGATAGTGTTACTATATGTTTTAGCCATCCAAAATGGGTTTTAATTGTATAAAATAATATTAAAAGTTAAGTTTTATTAGCAATATATGTCCTCAGTTAGTAATTACGGCTTGGGAACATCAGCTTCTCTCTACCTATAGTAATGCTATATGTTTTAGCCATCCAAAATGGGTTTTATTTTTATAAAATAATATTAAAAGTTAAGTTTTATTAGTAATATATGTCCTCAGTTAGTAATTACGGCTTGGGAACATCAGCTTCTCTCTACCTATAGTAATACTATATGTTTTAGCCATCCAAAATGGGTTTTATTTTTATAAAATAATATTAAAAGTTAAGTTTTATTAGTAATATATGTCCTCAGTTAGTAATTACGGCTTGGGAACATCAGCTTCTCTCTACCTATAGTAATACTATATGTTTTAGCCATCCAAAATGGGTTTTATTTTTATAAAATAATATTAAAAGTTAAGTTTTATTAGTAATATTTCTCCTCAGTCTCTGAGTGCATCATCTAAAAGATTATTTATTGCTGTTTTCTTAAATTGATTATAAGGATATATCAGGTTTCTTCCACACTTGCTGGCTTGGACATGGAGCGGGAGTGTTCTCCTAATTTTTACTATCTATTCAAGATTGGATGGAGGGGGAAGGGAGAAAATGTGTTGTTTCATTGGTAGATTCAGATAAGATTTCAGTATTTGACACCCATCACCTCCTTCCAGTAGGATCAGTAGAGGCAGCCATAGTCTCCCTGCTCTGTAAACACCTTCTAGTGCATTGAATATGAAGTATGACTATCATGACAGCTTTACTGCACTAGCAGAGTCTGACAAAATGAGCATTTTCTATGAAAATGGTTTCATGACTTACTATTGTTAGCGATGTTTTTTGTGCCTAAAAAATAAGGTGTGGTACTGTGTTAGCAGTAGAAAACTATTTGAGTGGAGATGTTACCTTTTAATAGAGAACTGAAAAGGACTAGATTGCAAGCCCTGAAGACCAAAGCCCCTTTGCTTTAGTTAATTCTGCATACATATTGTGCGCATGCAAAAAGAAAGTCACAGGTGCTTAATCCGGGAACAAACTAACCTTAATAGGGTGCTTATATGGACATGATAACCCAGTCTGAGAGCGGCCTCTTTTAGCCACTTGTGCCCTTCACAGGGAGAAATATCCTGTAGTATATCAGTCTGGTCCCACTCACTAGAGTGGTCCAGCCCCGAAATACCAGGCAATTCTACCTTGAATAGGAGAAACAGCAAACCCCAGACGTTGTTCATATGTCTTAGCAAATTATAAGGCTATAAACTTGAAAGTTTACAATCCAATTTCATTTACCCATTAAATTATAATCTCCATTCAAATTATTATATTGCCTCCTGTAAAATAAATACATCTAATTAATATAATAATTAGAATAATATAATATAATTAAATATACGTTCAGGAAAAGCATTTTTAAGCTGAACATACTGACTATTCAATGCACAGTTCACATCCCTTTAAGGCTCGGGGAGGGGTAGCCACATTTTCTTATGTTCCTTTTTTCTCTATAATCCCTTTAATTTGCCTGATGAGTCGATCAGAAGGGCTGATAAGCTTGTACAATTTTTAGCTCTCCTAACATCCCAAGATGCACAGGGAATGGCATCTAAACACACAGACACGCTTAGCCGGATTATGCTAATCTACAAGTTGGATCAGGGCTCTGAGGACAGGTGCTCTGCGGTGAGATAATGCAGAGCGCCACGTAGCACTGCAGATTAATAGTGTTTACATCATGCCAGGTTATAATATTACTAACGACTTGCCTGTCAAAAATGACGGAGCAATACAATTTGAAGCCATGGCAATGCTGTTTGCCACACAATGTGAAGGTTTTTGTACTCTGAGGACCTTCGGCGCTCATTGCGAGCCGCTCCTCTCGTGTACTTTTGCTCCATACATATGTCTATATTTTTTTTAATAATCAATTAATTAGTTACTTAATTAATTAATATACTTTACCTATTTGTAATTAATATATCCAGCAATCAATAGGCTGAAGAGCTAACAATCTTTTATTTTTTTCTCTTTACTGTTGCTGGCCTGTGGAGATAGTTTAATGAATGTCCCAACTGTGCATTATAAATAGGCTGCGTGCGCAAGGGCAAACCGTTGTATTATTTGTGTAAAGCGCTACTGTAGATGCGTAATCTTGTGAGTTGCAAGTTCTGAGTGTAAAGTAGCGTCGTTTGTGTATGTGTTACGCAGTTCGCGTACCTCGTACATTCCTAGGTAAAAGTGCTACGTGGTTGGCGGTGTTTCGCGAGGTCCAAGGCCTCGTTTTCATTTTTTTTGGGCCGCCATTTTTTTTCTCACTTAGCCGCTTTTCCAGTGCCGAAACTCAGGAAAATCGACCTAAATTTGCGTTCCACCTCACTCCCAGACGTCCTGGCTGTTCCCCCCCGCTGTGTGTGCTGCGAATTGTAGTGCCTTAACAACTCTCCTCGCTACGCAAGGTTTGCAGGCGATGAGTGCGTTCAGTTGTAGTGCCTTAACCGCTCACTACGCCCAAGTGCTGTGAGTATTAGTGCGGGACTCGCACACAATGAGCGCCTTCGGCACTCATCGCCTAAGTGCTGTGCTGCGATTTTTAGTGGCTTAACGGCTCGCTATGCATGGCTCGCAGGCGATGAGCGCCTTAGTGCAAACCTACATTGTATGCTGCAGGAACATCAAAACAGATTGTCAGCTCTTCAGCACAATGCTTCCTGCATGTATTACTTACAAATAGGTAAAGTATATTAATTTATTAATTTATTACTTATTTAATTAGCATCACAAAATACATATACACAAAAAAAAACATTATCGCAATAAACGCAAAAGTTATTCACCGCGCGCCTCACAACGAGCGCCAACGCTGCTCATAGCACACAAACTACACCAGGGGACAGCCGTGCAATAAGCGCAGAAAGCAGATCAGCGCCGACCTTACAATGACAGCAAAAGCGCCTCTCATACCTGCCTTACAATTTTATTGCCCCGTCATTATAAGAGGCCCTAGGCCTGGGCCTCTTATACCATGGCAGAATCACACCTCTAGCAGTACGGTTACAGGAACATGGAAGGTTTATCATACAGTAGTATGACTTCTGCAACATATGCAGCCACAGACTCTGTAGTGCAGTATAGTGTCCTAGACCACGTCCAAGCAGTATGTTGCAGCATATTTTCTGTCCCTGACAGGCTAGGACACTACAGTGGACATACAGCCCTACAGAGTCTGTGACCACATATGCTGCAGTGGACAGACAGGTACTATTTGTATAATAATAATAATAAGGGCTCCTTAATAAAATAAAGCATGTAAAAGTAACTTACTAAGTTACTCACGGCTACCTCACTCTTCATGTGCTAATAAAATAAAGTGACCCAAACTCTCCCATGTTGAGTAATGTTTTCCAGCCATATCTGGTCTAAAAAATACTTTCACTTTCCTTTCTATCGCTTAACATTGGCTCAATGGCGCCCTCTATTGGCCACATTTTATTTAATTTTTTTAAATAAATGTTACTAGACAAGATGTGTTCTGTTTGCATCGATCAGTCGTGTCCGACTCTCCATGACCACACCAGGCACATTTTTATGTCCACGGTCATGCTGATGCACTTGGTATTCATAGCAGAGATACTGGAGTGGGTTGCCAGTTCTTTCTCCAGTCGGCCACAACATAGAGCTCCTGGTATTCTTAGGTGGTCTCCCATCCAACTACTGACCAGCCACAAGCATGCATGGCGGTGTGACCTCTTAGTTCCCTGACTGGACTCAAACCCAGGTCGCAAGGGTGAAAGCACAGAAACCTAACCAATGGACCACCAGTCAACCCACTATACAAGATAGTATCAGGGACCATGTCTCAGCAGTATGTTTTCTGAAACGTGGTCCATGATAGGCTTGGACACTACACTGCCCATCTAGCCCTACAGAGTCTGTCTCTGCATATGCTGCAGTGGGCAGACCCATACAGGGACTATTTGTTTAATTCTAGGCAGTAAAACAGAGTTTATAGTCACTTCTTAATAAAATAAAGTACATAAAAGTAAATGGATACACAGGGATTTTATATACTGAGTAATGTCTCTTTAGCTATTTACCTTATGTGACAACCCCGCTGGCTACATATCAGCAAGGTCTTATGGGAAATATCCTGCAGGAGCCATGTTATAGCTACTTAACTCTTGTAAGAACTCGCATAGCTACAAGTCTGCCTTGTGGGAGATCCTACAGTAGCCAAACCCTATATATATATATAGGGTAATCAAGTCTAAATCAATCCAAAATATTTATTTTTCCATCTTTTAAGGTAGATATAATGGGCAACATACATAGGCCTATAAAATCCTATTTGCCTTTGTGCCAGGAGCATACTCAGAGCTGGCATCTCAAGAAAAGACCCATTTTGTCCAATATGTATCAAACTAACAATATCAGCAGCCATGTAAGCCATGGACATTTATGGGAAAATGTGAATTTTTGAACACTCTGTTTATGAGTACAGGAATCCATTTTGTGTTCGTTACATCCCTTCCTCAGAGCTGGATCGTGAGGGTGTGTGTTTTGGCTATCAGTGGAGATGGATCTGCTGGCTGGGAAAATAAAACTGGGCCTTGGCTGTAGCCTCAATCCCCTTGGGTTGAAACATGGTCTGGGCACTGTACTCCATTTCTCCTTGCTCCATGGTCTGGGCACTGTACTCCATTTCTCCTTACTCCATGGTCTGGGCACTGTACTCCATTTCTCCTTGCTCCATGGTCTGGGCACTGTACTCCATTCTCCTTACTCCATGGTCTGGGCACTGTACTCCATTTCTCCTTGCTCCACGGTCTGGGCACTGTACTCCATTTCTCCTTGCTCCATGGTCTGGGCACTGTACTCCATTTCTCCTTACTCCACGGTCTGGGCACTGTACTCCATTTCTCCTTACTCCACGGTCTGGGCACTGTACTCCATTTCTCCTGTACTACGGTCTGGGCACTGTACTCCATTTCTCCTTGCTCCACGGTCTGGGCACTGTACTCCATTTCTCCTTACTCCACGGTCGGGGCACTGTACTCCATTTCTCCTTGCTCTATGGTCTGGGCAATGTACTCCATTTCTCCTTGCTCTATGGTCTGGGCACTGTACTCCATTTCTCCTTGCTCCATGGTCTGGGCACTGTACTCCATTTCTCCTTGCTCCATGGTCTGGGCACTGTACTCCATTTCTCCTGTACTACGGTCTGGGCACTGTACTCCATTTCTCCTTACTCCATGGTCTGGGCACTGTACTCCATTTCTCCTTACTCCATGGTCTGGGCACTGTACTCCATTTCTCCTGCTCCACGGTCTGGGCACTGTACTCCATTTCTCCTTGCTCCACGGTCTGGGCACTGTACTCCATTTCTCCTTGCTCCACGGCCTGGGCACTGTACTCCATTTCTCCTTACTCCACGGTCTGGGCACTGTACTCCATTTCTCCTTGCTCCACGGTCGGGGCACTGTACTCCATTTCTCCTTGCTCCACTGCCTGGGCACTGTACTCCATTTCTCCTTACTCCACGGTCTGGGCACTGTACTCCATTTCTCCTTGCTCCACGGTCTTGGCACTGTACTCCATTTCTCCTTGCTCCACTGCCTGGGCACTGTACTCCATTTCTCCTTACTCCACGGTCTGGGCACTGTACTCCATTGCTCCTGCACCACGGTCTGGGCACTGTACTCCATTTCTCCTTGCTCCATGGTCTGGGCACTGTACTCCATTTCTCCTTGCTCCACGGTCTGGGCACTGTACTCCATTTCTCCTTGCTCCATGGTCTGGGCACTGTACTCCATTTCTCCTTGCTCCATGGTCTGGGCACTGTACTCCATTTCTCTTTGCTCCACGGTCTGGGCACTATACTCCATTTCTCCTTGCTCCACGGTCTGGGCACTGTACTCCATTTCTCCTTGCTCCATGGTCTGGGCACTGTACTCCATTTCTCCTTACTCCATTGTCTGGGCACTGTACTCCATTTCTCCTTACTCCATGGTCTGGGCACTGTACTCCATTTCTCCTTGCTCCATGGTCTGGGCACTGTACTCCATTTCTCCTTACTCCATTGTCTGGGCACTGTACTCCATTTCTCCTTACTCCACGGTCTGGGCACTGTACTCCATTTCTCCTTACTCCATGGTCTGGGCACTGTACTCCATTTCTCCTTGCTCCACTGCCTGGGCACTGTACTCCATTTCTCCTTACTCCTCGGTCTGGGCACTGTACTCCATTTCTCCTTGCTCCACGGTCTGGGCACTGTACTCCATTTCTCCTTACTCCATGGTCTGGGCACTATACTCCATTTCTCCTTTTCTGCGGTCTGGGCACTGTACTCCATTTCTCCTTACTCCTTGTCTGGGCACTGTACTCCATTTCTCCTTGCTCCATGGTCTGGGCACTGTACTCCATTTCTCCTTGCTCCATGGTCTGGGCACTGTACTCCATTTCTCCTTACTCCATGGTCTGGGCACTGTACTCCATTTCTCCTGCTCCACGGTCTGGGCACTGTACTCCATTTCTCCTTGCTCCACGGTCGGGGCACTGTACTCCATTTCTCCTTACTCCATGGTCTGGGCACTGTACTCCATTTCTCCTGTACTAAGGTCTGGGCACTGTACTCCATTTCTCCTTGCTCCACGGTCGGGGCACTGCACTCCATTTCTCCTTGCTCCACTGCCTGGGCACTGTACTCCATTTCTCCTTACTCCACGGTCTGGGCACTGTACTCCATTTCTCCTTGCTCCACGGTCTGGGCACTGTACTCCATTTCTCCTTGCTCCATGGTCTGGGCACTGTACTCCATTTATCCTGTACTAAGGTCTGGGCACTGTACTCCATTTCTCCTTGCTCCACGGTCGGGGCACTGTACTCCATTTCTCCTTGCTCCATGGTCTGGGCACTGTACTCCATTCTCCTTACTCCATGGTCTGGGCACTGTACTCCATTTCTCCTTGCTCCACGGTCTGGGCACTGTACTCCATTTCTCCTTGCTCCATGGTCTGGGCACTGTACTCCATTTCTCCTTACTCCACGGTCTGGGCACTGTACTCCATTTCTCCTTACTCCACGGTCTGGGCACTGTACTCCATTTCTCCTGTACTACGGTCTGGGCACTGTACTCCATTTCTCCTTGCTCCACGGTCTGGGCACTGTACTCCATTTCTCCTTACTCCACGGTCTGGGCACTGTACTCCATTTCTCCTTGCTCCATGGTCTGGGCACTGTACTCCATTTCTCCTTGCTCTATGGTCTGGGCACTGTACTCCATTTCTCCTTGCTCCATGGTCTGGGCACTGTACTCCATTTCTCCTTGCTCCATGGTCTGGGCACTGTACTCCATTTCTCCTTTACTACGGTCTGGGCACTGTACTCCATTTCTCCTTACTCCATGGTCTGGGCACTGTACTCCATTTCTCCTTACTCCATGGTCTGGGCACTGTACTCCATTTCTCCTGCTCCACGGTCTGGGCACTGTACTCCATTTCTCCTTGCTCCACGGTCGGGGCACTGTACTCCATTTCTCCTTGCTCCACTGCCTGGGCACTGTACTCCATTTCTCCTTACTCCACGGTCTGGGCACTGTACTCCATTTCTCCTTGCTCCACGGTCGGGGCACTGTACTCCATTTCTCCTTGCTCCACTGCCTGGGCACTGTACTCCATTTCTCCTTACTCCACGGTCTGGGCACTGTACTCCATTTCTCCTTGCTCCACGGTCTTGGCACTGTACTCCATTTCTCCTTGCTCCACTGCCTGGGCACTGTACTCCATTTCTCCTTACTCCACGGTCTGGGCACTGTACTCCATTGCTCCTGCACCACGGTCTGGGCACTGTACTCCATTTCTCCTTGCTCCATGGTCTGGGCACTGTACTCCATTTCTCCTTGCTCCACGGTCTGGGCACTGTACTCCATTTCTCCTTGCTCCATGGTCTGGGCACTGTACTCCATTTCTCCTTTCTCCATGGTCTGGGCACTGTACTCCATTTCTCTTTGCTCCACGGTCTGGGCACTATACTCCATTTCTCCTTGCTCCACGGTCTGGGCACTGTACTCCATTTCTCCTTGCTCCATGGTCTGGGCACTGTACTCCATTTCTCCTTACTCCATTGTCTGGGCACTGTACTCCATTTCTCCTTACTCCATGGTCTGGGCACTGTACTCCATTTCTCCTTGCTCCATGGTCTGGGCACTGTACTCCATTTCTCCTTACTCCATTGTCTGGGCACTGTACTCCATTTCTCCTTACTCCACGGTCTGGGCACTGTACTCCATTTCTCCTTACTCCATGGTCTGGGCACTGTACTCCATTTCTCCTTGCTCCACTGCCTGGGCACTGTACTCCATTTCTCCTTACTCCTCGGTCTGGGCACTGTACTCCATTTCTCCTTGCTCCACGGTCTGGGCACTGTACTCCATTTCTCCTTACTCCATGGTCTGGGCACTATACTCCATTTCTCCTTTTCTGCGGTCTGGGCACTGTACTCCATTTCTCCTTACTCCTTGTCTGGGCACTGTACTCCATTTCTCCTTGCTCCATGGTCTGGGCACTGTACTCCATTTCTCCTTGCTCCATGGTCTGGGCATTGTACTCCATTTCTCCTTGCTCCATGGTCTGGGCACTGTACTCCATTTCTCCTTACTCCACGGTCTGGGCACTGTACTCCATTTCTCCTTACTCCACGGTCTGGGCACTGTACTCCATTTCTCCTGTACTACGGTCTGGGCACTGTACTCCATTTCTCCTTGCTCCACGGTCTGGGCACTGTACTCCATTTCTCCTTACTCCACGGTCTGGGCACTGTACTCCATTTCTCCTTGCTCCATGGTCTGGGCACTGTACTCCATTTCTCCTTGCTCTATGGTCTGGGCACTGTACTCCATTTCTCCTTGCTCCATGGTCTGGGCACTGTACTCCATTTCTCCTTGCTCCATGGTCTGGGCACTGTACTCCATTTCTCCTGTACTACGGTCTGGGCACTGTACTCCATTTCTCCTTACTCCATGGTCTGGGCACTGTACTCCATTTCTCCTTACTCCATGGTCTGGACACTGTACTCCATTTCTCCTGCTCCACGGTCTGGGCACTGTACTCCATTTCTCCTTGCTCCACGGTCTGGGCACTGTACTCCATTTCTCCTTGCTCCACTGCCTGGGCACTGTACTCCATTTCTCCTTACTCCACGGTCTGGGCACTGTACTCCATTTCTCCTTGCTCCACGGTCGGGGCACTGTACTCCATTTCTCCTTGCTCCACGGTCTGGGCACTGTACTCCATTTCTCCTTACTCCACGGTCTGGGCACTGTACTCCATTTCTCCTTGCTCCACGGTCTTGGCACTGTACTCCATTTCTCCTTGCTCCACTGCCTGGGCACTGTACTCCATTTCTCCTTACTCCACGGTCTGGGCACTGTACTCCATTTCTCCTGCACCACGGTCTGGGCACTGTACTCCATTTCTCCTTGCTCCACGGTCTGGGCACTGTACTCCATTTCTCCTTGCTCCACGGTCTGGGCACTGTACTCCATTTCTCCTTGCTCCATGGTCTGGGCACTGTACTCCATTTCTCCTTTCTCCATGGTCTGGGCACTGTACTCCATTTCTCTTTGCTCCACGGTCTGGGCACTATACTCCATTTCTCCTTGCTCCACGGTCTGGGCACTGTACTCCATTTCTCCTTGCTCCATGGTCTGGGCACTGTACTCCATTTCTCCTTACTCCATTGTCTGGGCACTGTACTCCATTTCTCCTTACTCCATGGTCTGGGCACTGTACTCCATTTCTCCTTGCTCCATGGTCTGGGCACTGTACTCCATTTCTCCTTACTCCATTGTCTGGGCACTGTACTCCATTTCTCCTTACTCCACGGTCTGGGCACTGTACTCCATTTCTCCTTACTCCATGGTCTGGGCACTGTACTCCATTTCTCCTTGCTCCACTGCCTGGGCACTGTACTCCATTTCTCCTTACTCCTCGGTCTGGGCACTGTACTCCATTTCTCCTTGCTCCACGGTCTGGGCACTGTACTCCATTTCTCCTTACTCCATGGTCTGGGCACTATACTCCATTTCTCCTTTTCTGCGGTCTGGGCACTGTACTCCATTTCTCCTTACTCCTTGTCTGGGCACTGTACTCCATTTCTCCTTGCTCCATGGTCTGGGCACTGTACTCCATTTCTCCTTGCTCCATGGTCTGGGCATTGTACTCCATTTCTCCTTACTCCATGGTCTGGGCACTGTACTCCATTTCTCCTGCTCCACGGTCTGGGCACTGTACTCCATTTCTCCTTGCTCCACGGTCGGGGCACTGTACTCCATTTCTCCTTGCTCCACTGCCTGGGCACTGTACTCCATTTCTCCTTACTCCACGGTCTGGGCACTGTACTCCATTTCTCCTTACTCCATGGTCTGGGCACTGTACTCCATTTCTCCTGCTCCACGGTCTGGGCACTGTACTCCATTTCTCCTTACTCCATGGTCTGGGCACTGTACTCCATTTCTCCTGTACTAAGGTCTGGGCACTGTACTCCATTTCTCCTTGCTCCACGGTCGGGGCACTGTACTCCATTTCTCCTTGCTCCACTGCCTGGGCACTGTACTCCATTTCTCCTTACTCCACGGTCTGGGCACTGTACTCCATTTCTTCTTGCTCCACGGTCTTGGCACTGTACTCCATTTCTCCTTGCTCCACTGCCTGGGCACTGTACTCCATTTCTCCTTACTCCACGGTCTGGGCACTGTACTCCATTGCTCCTGCACCACGGTCTGGGCACTGTACTCCATTTCTCCTTGCTCCACTGCCTGGGCACTGTACTCCATTTCTCCTTACTCTACGGTCTGGGCACTGTACTCCATTTCTCCTTGCTCCATGGTCTGGGCACTGTACTCCATATCTCCTTACTCCATGGTCTGGGCACTGTACTCCATTTCTCCTTGCTCCATGGTCTGGGCCCTGTACTCCATTTCTCCTTGCTCCACGGTCTGGGCACTGTACTCCATTTCTCCTTGCTCTATGGTCTGTGCACTGTACTCCATTTCTCCTTGCTCCATGGTCTGGGCACTGTACTCCATTTCTCCTTGCTCCATGGTCTGGGCACTGTACTCCATTTCTCCTTGCTCCATGGTCTGGGCACTGTACTCCATTTCTCCTTGCTCCATGGTCTGGGCACTGTACTCCATTTCTCCTTACTCCATGGTCTGGGCACTGTACTCCATTTCTCCTTGCTCCATGGTCTGGGCACTGTACTCCATTTCTCCTTTTCCATGGTCTGGGCACTGTACTCCATTTCTCCTTGCTCCATGGTCTGGGCACTGTACTCCATTTCTCCTTACTCCATGGTCTGGGCACTGTACTCCATTTCTCCTTACTCCATGGTCTGGGCACTGTACTCCATTTCTCCTGCACTACGGTCTGGGCACTGTACTCCATTTCTCCTAGCTCTATGGTCTGGGCACTGTACTCCATTTCTCCTTGCTCCACGGTCTGGGCACTGTACTCCATTTCTCCTTACTCCATGGTCTGGGCACTGTACTCCATTTCTCCTTGCTCCACGGTCTGGGCACTGTACTCCATTTCTTCTTGCTCCACTGCCTGGGCACTGTACTCCATTTCTCCTTACTCTTCGGTCTGGGCACTGTACTCCATTTCTCCTTGCTCCACGGTCTGGGCACTGTACTCCATTTCTCCTTACTCTACGGTCTGGGCACTGTACTCCATTTCTCCTTACTCTACGGTCTGGGCACTGTACTCCATTTCTCCTTGCTCCACGGTCTGGGCACTGTACTCCATTTCTCCTGCACTACGGTCTAGGCACTGTACTCCATTTCTCCTTGCTCCACGGTCTGGACACTGTACTCCATTTCTCCTTGTTCCATGGTCTGGGCACTGTACTCCATTTCTCCTTACTCCACGGTCTGGGCACTGTACTCCATTTCTCCTTTACTACGGTCTGGGTACTGTACTCCATTTCTCCTGTACTACGGTCTGAGCACTGTACTCCATTTCTCCTGTACTACGGTCTGGGCATTGTACTACATTTCTCCTTACTCCATGGTCTGGGCACTGTACTCCATTTCTCCTTACTCCACGGTCTGGGCACTGTACTCCATTTCTCCTTGCTCCACTGCCTGGGCACTGTACTCCATTTCTCCTTACTCTACGGTCTGGGCACTGTACTCCATTTCTCCTTACTCCATGGTCTGGGCACTGTACTCCATTTCTCCTGTACTACGGTCTGGGCACTGTACTCCATTTCTCCTGTACTACGGTCTGGGCACTGTACTCCATTTCTCCTTACTCCACGGTCTGGGCACTGTACTCCAATTCTCCTTACTCCACATCCTGGGCACTGTACTCCATTTCTCCTGCACTACGGTCTGGGCACTGTACTCCATTTCTCCTTACTCCACGGTCTGGGCACTGTACTCCATTTCTTCTTACTCCATGGTCTGGGCACTGTACTCCATTTCTCCTTACTCCACGGTCTGGGCACTGTACTACGGTCTGGGCACTGTACTCCATTTCTCCTCACTCCATGGTCTGGGCACTGTACTCCATTTCTCCTTGCTCCATGGTCTGGGCACTGTACTCCATTTCTCCTTACTCCACGGTCTGGGCACTGTACTCCATTTCTCCTTACTCCACGGTTTGGGCACTGTACTCCATTTCTCCTTACTCCACGGTCTGGGCACTGTACTCCATTTCTCCTTACTCCACGGTCTGGGCACTGTACTCCATTTCTCCTTGCTCCATGGTCTGGGCACTGTACTCCATTTCTCCTTGCTCTATGGTCTGGGCACTGTACTCCATTTCTCCTTGCTCCATGGTCTGGGCACTGTACTCCATTTCTCCTTGCTCCATGGTCTGGGCACTGTACTCCATTTCTCCTGTACTACGGTCTGGGCACTGTACTCCATTTCTCCTTACTCCATGGTCTGGGCACTGTACTCCATTTCTCCTTACTCCATGGTCTGGACACTGTACTCCATTTCTCCTGCTCCACGGTCTGGGCACTGTACTCCATTTCTCCTTGCTCCACGGTCGGGGCACTGTACTCCATTTCTCCTTGCTCCACTGCCTGGGCACTGTACTCCATTTCTCCTTACTCCACGGTCTGGGCACTGTACTCCATTTCTCCTTGCTCCACGGTCGGGGCACTGTACTCCATTTCTCCTTTCTCCACTGCCTGGGCACTGTACTCCATTTCTCCTTACTCCACGGTCTGGGCACTGTACTCCATTTCTCCTTGCTCCACGGTCTTGGCACTGTACTCCATTTCTCCTTGCTCCACGGCCTGGGCACTGTACTCCATTTCTCCTTACTCCACGGTCTGGGCACTGTACTCCATTGCTCCTGCACCACGGTCTGGGCACTGTACTCCATTTCTCCTTGCTCCATGGTCTGGGCACTGTACTCCATTTCTCCTTGCTCCACGGTCTGGGCACTGTACTCCATTTCTCCTTGCTCCATGGTCTGGGCACTGTACTCCATTTCTCCTTTCTCCATGGTCTGGGCACTGTACTCCATTTCTCTTTGCTCCACGGTCTGGGCACTATACTCCATTTCTCCTTGCTCCACGGTCTGGGCACTGTACTCCATTTCTCCTTGCTCCATGGTCTGGGCACTGTACTCCATTTCTCCTTACTCCATTGTCTGGGCACTGTACTCCATTTCTCCTTACTCCATGGTCTGGGCACTGTACTCCATTTCTCCTTGCTCCATGGTCTGGGCACTGTACTCCATTTCTCCTTACTCCATGGTCTGGGCACTGTACTCCATTTCTCCTTGCTCCACGGTCTGGGCACTGTACTCCATTTCTCCTTACTCCATGGTCTGGGCACTGTACTCCATTTCTCCTTGCTCCACTGCCTGGGCACTGTACTCCATTTCTCCTTACTCCACGGTCTGGGCACTGTACTCCATTTCTCCTTGCTCCACGGTCGGGGCACTGTACTCCATTTCTCCTTACTCCATGGTCTGGGCACTATACTCCATTTCTCCTTTTCTGCGGTCTGGGCACTGTACTCCATTTCTCCTTACTCCTTGTCTGGGCACTGTACTCCATTTCTCCTTGCTCCATGGTCTGGGCACTGTACTCCATTTCTCCTTGCTCCATGGTCTGGGCATTGTACTCCATTTCTCCTTACTCCATGGTCTGGGCACTGTACTCCATTTCTCCTGCTCCACGGTCTGGGCACTGTACTCCATTTCTCCTTGCTCCACGGTCGGGGCACTGTACTCCATTTCTCCTTGCTCCACTGCCTGGGCACTGTACTCCATATCTCCTTACTCCACGGTCTGGGCACTGTACTCCATTTCTCCTTACTCCATGGTCTGGGCACTGTACTCCATTTCTCCTGCTCCACGGTCTGGGCACTGTACTCCATTTCTCCTTACTCCATGGTCTGGGCACTGTACTCCATTTCTCCTGTACTAAGGTCTGGGCACTGTACTCCATTTCTCCTTGCTCCACGGTCGGGGCACTGTACTCCATTTCTCCTTGCTCCACTGCCTGGGCACTGTACTCCATTTCTCCTTACTCCACGGTCTGGGCACTGTACTCCATTTCTTCTTGCTCCACGGTCTTGGCACTGTACTCCATTTCTCCTTGCTCCACTGCCTGGGCACTGTACTCCATTTCTCCTTACTCCACGGTCTGGGCACTGTACTCCATTGCTCCTGCACCACGGTCTGGGCACTGTACTCCATTTCTCCTTGCTCCACTGCCTGGGCACTGTACTCCATTTCTCCTTACTCTACGGTCTGGGCACTGTACTCCATTTCTCCTTGCTCCATGGTCTGGGCACTGTACTCCATATCTCCTTACTCCATGGTCTGGGCACTGTACTCCATTTCTCCTTGCTCCATGGTCTGGGCCCTGTACTCCATTTCTCCTTGCTCCACGGTCTGGGCACTGTACTCCATTTCTCCTTGCTCTATGGTCTGTGCACTGTACTCCATTTCTCCTTGCTCCATGGTCTGGGCACTGTACTCCATTTCTCCTTGCTCCATGGTCTGGGCACTGTACTCCATTTCTCCTTGCTCCATGGTCTGGGCACTGTACTCCATTTCTCCTTGCTCCATGGTCTGGGCACTGTACTCCATTTCTCCTTACTCCATGGTCTGGGCACTGTACTCCATTTCTCCTTGCTCCATGGTCTGGGCACTGTACTCCATTTCTCCTTTTCCATGGTCTGGGCACTGTACTCCATTTCTCCTTGCTCCATGGTCTGGGCACTGTACTCCATTTCTCCTTACTCCATGGTCTGGGCACTGTACTCCATTTCTCCTTACTCCATGGTCTGGGCACTGTACTCCATTTCTCCTGCACTACGGTCTGGGCACTGTACTCCATTTCTCCTAGCTCTATGGTCTGGGCACTGTACTCCATTTCTCCTTGCTCCACGGTCTGGGCACTGTACTCCATTTCTCCTTACTCCATGGTCTGGGCACTGTACTCCATTTCTCCTTGCTCCACGGTCTGGGCACTGTACTCCATTTCTTCTTGCTCCACTGCCTGGGCACTGTACTCCATTTCTCCTTACTCTTCGGTCTGGGCACTGTACTCCATTTCTCCTTGCTCCACGGTCTGGGCACTGTACTCCATTTCTCCTTACTCTACGGTCTGGGCACTGTACTCCATTTCTCCTTACTCTACGGTCTGGGCACTGTACTCCATTTCTCCTTGCTCCACGGTCTGGGCACTGTACTCCATTTCTCCTGCACTACGGTCTAGGCACTGTACTCCATTTCTCCTTGCTCCACGGTCTGGACACTGTACTCCATTTCTCCTTGTTCCATGGTCTGGGCACTGTACTCCATTTCTCCTTACTCCACGGTCTGGGCACTGTACTCCATTTCTCCTTTACTACGGTCTGGGTACTGTACTCCATTTCTCCTGTACTACGGTCTGAGCACTGTACTCCATTTCTCCTGTACTACGGTCTGGGCATTGTACTACATTTCTCCTTACTCCATGGTCTGGGCACTGTACTCCATTTCTCCTTACTCCACGGTCTGGGCACTGTACTCCATTTCTCCTTGCTCCACTGCCTGGGCACTGTACTCCATTTCTCCTTACTCTACGGTCTGGGCACTGTACTCCATTTCTCCTTACTCCATGGTCTGGGCACTGTACTCCATTTCTCCTGTACTACGGTCTGGGCACTGTACTCCATTTCTCCTGTACTACGGTCTGGGCACTGTATTCCATTTCTCCTTACTCCACGGTCTGGGCACTGTACTCCAATTCTCCTTACTCCACATCCTGGGCACTGTACTCCATTTCTCCTGCACTACGGTCTGGGCACTGTACTCCATTTCTCCTTACTCCACGGTCTGGGCACTGTACTCCATTTCTTCTTACTCCATGGTCTGGGCACTGTACTCCATTTCTCCTTACTCCACGGTCTGGGCACTGTACTACGGTCTGGGCACTGTACTCCATTTCTCCTCACTCCATGGTCTGGGCACTGTACTCCATTTCTCCTTGCTCCATGGTCTGGGCACTGTACTCCATTTCTCCTTACTCCACGGTCTGGGCACTGTACTCCATTTCTCCTTACTCCACGGTTTGGGCACTGTACTCCATTTCTCCTTATTCCACTGTTTGGGCACTGTACTCCATTTCTCCTTACTCCTCGTTCTGGGCACTGTACTCCATTCTCCTTGCTCCACGGTCTGGGCACTGTACTCCATTTCTCCTTGTTCCATGGTCTGGGCACTGTACTCCATTTCTCCTTGCTCCATGGTCTGGGCACTGTACTCCATTTCTCCTTGCTCCATGGTCTGGGCACTGTACTCCATTTCTCCTTGTTCCATGGTCTGGGCACTGTACTCCATTTCTCCTTGCTCCATGGTCAGGGCACTGTACTCCATTTCTCCTTGCTCCACGGCCTGGCCACTGTATTCCACCTCACCTTGTTTTACAGTCTGGGCACTGTACTCTATTTCTCCTTGCTCTATGGTCTGGGCACTGTACTCCATTTCTCCTGTACTACGGTCTGGGCACTGTACTTTATTTCTCCTGTACTACGGTCTGGACACTGTACTCCATTTCTCCTTGCTCCACGGTCTGGGCACTGTACTCCATTTCTCCTTGCTCTATGGTCTGGGCACTGTACTCCATTTCTCCTGTACTACTGTCTGGGCACTGTACTCCATTTCTCCTTGCTCTATGGTCTGGGCACTGTACTCCATTTCTCCTGTACTACGGTCTGGGCACTGTACTCCATTTCTCCTTACGCCACGGTCTGGGCACTGTACTCCATTTCTCCTTGCTCTATGGTCTGGGCACTGTACTCCATTTCTCCTTACTCTACGGTCTGGGCACTGTACTCCATTTCTCCTGTACTACGGTCTGGGCACTGTACTCCATTTCTCCTTACGCCACAGTCTTGGCACTGTACTCCATTTCTCCTTGCTCTATGGTCTGGGCACTGTACTCCATTTCTCCTTGCTCTATGGTCTGGGCAATGTACTCCATTTCTCCTTGCTCTATGGTCTGGGCACTGTACTCCATTTCTCCTGTACTACGGTCTGGGCACTGTACTCCATTTCTCCTTACTCCACGGTCTGGGCACTGTACTCCATTTCTCCTTGCTCTATGGTCTGGGCACTGTACTCCATTTCTCCTTGCTCTATGGTCTGGGCACTGTACTCCATTTCTCCTTGTTCCATGGTCTGTGCACTGTACTCCATTTCTCCTTGTTCCATGGTCTGTGCACTGTACTCCATTTCTCCTTGCTCCATGGTCTGGGCACTGTACTCCATTTCTCCTTGCTCCATGGTCTAGGCACTGTACTCCATTCTCCTTGCTCCACGGTCTGGGCACTGTACTCCATTTCTCCTTGCTCCATGGTCTGGGCACTGTACTCCATTTCTCCTTGCTCCACGGTCTGGGCACTGTACTCCATTTCTCCTTGTTCCATGGTCTGGGCACTGTACTCCATTTCTCCTTGTTCCATGGTCTGGGCACTGTACTCCATTTCTCCTTGCTCCATGGTCTGAGCACTGTACTCCATTTCTCCTTGCTCCATGGTCAGGGCACTGTACTCCATTTCTCCTTGCTCCACGGCCTGGCCACTGTATTCCACCTCACCTTGTTTTACAGTCTGGGCACTGTACTCTATTTCTCCTTGCTCTATGGTCTGGGCACTGTACTCCATTTCTCCTGTACTACGGTCTGGGCACTGTACTTTATTTCTTCTGTACTACGGTCTGGACACTGTACTCCATTTCTCCTTGCTCCACGGTCTGGGCACTGTACTCCATTTCTCCTTGCTCTATGGTCTGGGCACTGTACTCCATTTCTCCTGTACTACAGTCTGGGCACTGTACTCCATTTCTCCTTGCTCTATGGTCTGGGCACTGTACTCCATTTCTCCTGTACTACGGTCTGGGCACTGTACTCCATTTCTCCTTACGCCACGGTCTGGGCACTGTACTCCATTTCTCCTTGCTCTATGGTCTGGGCACTGTACTCCATTTCTCCTTGCTCTATGGTCTGGGTACTGTACTCCATTTCTCCTGTACTACGGTCTGGGCACTGTACTCCATTTCTCCTTACGCCACAGTCTTGGCACTGTACTCCATTTCTCCTTGCTCTATGGTCTGGGCACTGTACTCCATTTCTCCTTGCTCTATGGTCTGGGCAATGTACTCCATTTCTCCTTGCTCTATGGTCTGGGCACTGTACTCCATTTCTCCTGTACTACGGTCTGGGCACTGTACTCCATTTCTCCTTGCTCTATGGTCTGGGCACTGTACTCCATTTCTCCTTGCTCTATGGTCTGGGCACTGTACTCCATTTCTCCTTGCTCTATGGTCTGGGCACTGTACTCCATTTCTCCTTGTTCCATGGTCTGGGCACTGTACTCCATTTCTCCTTGTTCCATGGTCTGTGCACTGTACTCCATTTCTCCTTGCTCCATGGTCTGGGCACTGTACTCCATTTCTCCTTGCTCCATGGTCTAGGCACTGTACTCCATTCTCCTTGCTCCACGGTCTGGGCACTGTACTCCATTTCTCCTTGCTCCATGGTCTGGGCACTGTACTCCATTTCTCCTTGCTCCACGGTCTGGGCACTGTACTCCATTTCTCCTTGTTCCATGGTCTGGGCACTGTACTCCATTTCTCCTTGTTCCATGGTCTGGGCACTGTACTCCATTTCTCCTTGCTCCATGGTCTGAGCACTGTACTCCATTTCTCCTTGCTCCATGGTCAGGGCACTGTACTCCATTTCTCCTTGCTCCACGGCCTGGCCACTGTATTCCACCTCACCTTGTTTTACAGTCTGGGCACTGTACTCTATTTCTCCTTGCTCTATGGTCTGGGCACTGTACTCCATTTCTCCTGTACTACGGTCTGGGCACTGTACTTTATTTCTCCTGTACTACGGTCTGGACACTGTACTCCATTTCTCCTTGCTCCACGGTCTGGGCACTGTACTCCATTTCTCCTTGCTCTATGGTCTGGGCACTGTACTCCATTTCTCCTGTACTACAGTCTGGGCACTGTACTCCATTTCTCCTTGCTCTATGGTCTGGGCACTGTACTCCATTTCTCCTGTACTACGGTCTGGGCACTGTACTCCATTTCTCCTTACGCCACGGTCTGGGCACTGTACTCCATTTCTCCTTGCTCTATGGTCTGGGCACTGTACTCCATTTCTCCTTGCTCTATGGTCTGGGTACTGTACTCCATTTCTCCTGTACTACGGTCTGGGCACTGTACTCCATTTCTCCTTACGCCACAGTCTTGGCACTGTACTCCATTTCTCCTTGCTCTATGGTCTGGGCACTGTACTCCATTTCTCCTTGCTCTATGGTCTGGGCAATGTACTCCATTTCTCCTTGCTCTATGGTCTGGGCACTGTACTCCATTTCTCCTGTACTACGGTCTGGGCACTGTACTCCATTTCTCCTTACGCCACGGTCTGGGCACTGTACTCCATTTCTCCTTGCTCTATGGTCTGGGCACTGTACTCCATTTCTCCTTGCTCTATGGTCTGGGCACTGTACTCCATTTCTCCTTGTTCCATGGTCTGTGCACTGTACTCCATTTCTCCTTGTTCCATGGTCTGTGCACTGTACTCCATTTCTCCTTGCTCCATGGTCTGGGCACTGTACTCCATTTCTCCTTGCTCCATGGTCTAGGCACTGTACTCCATTCTCCTTGCTCCACGGTCTGGGCACTGTACTCCATTTCTCCTTGCTCCATGGTCTGGGCACTGTACTCCATTTCTCCTTGCTCCACGGTCTGGGCACTGTACTCCATTTCTCCTTGTTCCATGGTCTGGGCACTGTACTCCATTTCTCCTTGTTCCATGGTCTGGGTACTGTACTCCATTTCTCCTTGCTCCATGGTCTGAGCACTGTACTCCATTTCTCCTTGCTCCATGGTCTAGGCACTGTACTCCATTTCTCCTTGCTCCATGGTCTGGGCACTGTACTCCATTCTCCTTGCTCCACGGTCTGGGCACTGTACTCCATTTCTCCTTGTTCCATGGTCTGGGCACTGTACTCCATTTCTCCTTGCTCCTTGGTCTGGGCACTGTACTCCATTTCTCCTTGCTCCATGGTCTGGGCACTGTACTCCATTTCTCCTTACTCCATGGTCTGGGCACTGTACTCCATTTCTCCTTGCTCCATGGTCTGGGCACTGTTCTCCATTTCTCCTTTTCCATGGTCTGGGCACTGTACTCCATTTCTCCTTGCTCCATGGTCTGGGCACTGTACTCCATTTCTCCTTACTCCATGGTCTGGGCACTGTACTCCATTTCTCCTTACTCCATGGTCTGGGCACTGTACTCCATTTCTCCTGCACTACGGTCTGGGCACTGTACTCCATTTCTCCTAGCTCTATGGTCTGGGCACTGTACTCCATTTCTCCTTGCTCCACGGTCTGGGCACTGTACTCCATTTCTCCTTACTCCATGGTCTGGGCACTGTACTCCATTTCTCCTTGCTCCACGGTCTGGGCACTGTACTCCATTTCTTCTTGCTCCACTGCCTGGGCACTGTACTCCATTTCTCCTTACTCCTCGGTCTGGGCACTGTACTCCATTTCTCCTTGCTCCACGGTCTGGGCACTGTACTCCATTTCTCCTTACTCTACGGTCTGGGCACTGTACTCCATTTCTCCTTACTCTACGGTCTGGGCACTGTACTCCATTTCTCCTTGCTCCACGGTCTGGACACTGTACTCCATTTCTCCTTGTTCCATGGTCTGGGCACTGTACTCCATTTCTCCTTACTCCACGGTCTGGGCACTGTACTCCATTTCTCCTTACTCTACGGTCTGGGCACTGTACTCCATTTCTCCTTGTTCCATGGTCTGGACACTGTACTCCATTTCTCCTTACTCCACGGTCTGGGCACTGTACTCCATTTCTCCTTACTCTACGGTCTGGGCACTGTACTCCATTTCTCCTTGCTCCACGGTCTGGACACTGTACTCCATTTCTCCTTGTTCCATGGTCTGGGCACTGTACTCCATTTCTCCTTACTCCACGGTCTGGGCACTGTACTCCATTTCTCCTTTACTACGGTCTGGGTACTGTACTCCATTTCTCCTGTACTACGGTCTGAGCACTGTACTCCATTTCTCCTGTACTACGGTCTGGGCATTGTACTCCATTTCTCCTTACTCCATGGTCTGGGCACTGTACTCCATTTCTCCTTACTCCACGGTCTGGGCACTGTACTCCATTGCTCCTGCACCACGGTCTGGGCACTGTACTCCATTTCTCCTTGCTCCACTGCCTGGGCACTGTACTCCATTTCTCCTTACTCTACGGTGTGGGCACTGTACTCCATTTCTCCTTACTCCATGGTCTGGGCACTGTACTCCATTTCTCCTGTACTACGGTCTGGGCACTGTACTCCATTTCTCCTGTACTACGGTCTGGGCACTGTATTCCATTTCTCCTTACTCCACGGTCTGGGCACTGTACTCCAATTCTCCTTACTCCACATCCTGGGCACTGTACTCCATTTCTCCTGCACTACGGTCTGGGCACTGTACTCCATTTCTCCTTACTCCACGGTCTGGGCACTGTACTCCATTTCTTCCTACTCCATGGTCTGGGCACTGTACTCCATTTCTCCTTACTCCACGGTCTGGGCACTGTACTACGGTCTGGGCACTGTACTCCATTTCTCCTTGCTCCATGGTCTGGGCACTGTACTCCATTTCTCCTTACTCCACGGTCTGGGCACTGTACTCCATTTCTCCTTACTCCACGGTTTGGGCACTGTACTCCATTTCTCCTTATTCCACTGTTTGGGCACTGTACTCCATTTCTCCTTACTCCTCGTTCTGGGCACTGTACTCCATTCTCCTTGCTCCACGGTCTGGGCACTGTACTCCATTTCTCCTTGTTCCATGGTCTGGGCACTGTACTCCATTTCTCCTTGCTCCATGGTCTGGGCACTGTACTCCATTGCTCCTGCACCACGGTCTGGGCACTGTACTCCATTTCTCCTTGCTCCACTGCCTGGGCACTGTACTCCATTTCTCCTTACTCTACGGTGTGGGCACTGTACTCCATTTCTCCTTACTCCATGGTCTGGGCACTGTACTCCATTTCTCCTGTACTACGGTCTGGGCACTGTACTCCATTTCTCCTGTACTACGGTCTGGGCACTGTATTCCATTTCTCCTTACTCCACGGTCTGGGCACTGTACTCCAATTCTCCTTACTCCACATCCTGGGCACTGTACTCCATTTCTCCTGCACTACGGTCTGGGCACTGTACTCCATTTCTCCTTACTCCACGGTCTGGGCACTGTACTCCATTTCTTCCTACTCCATGGTCTGGGCACTGTACTCCATTTCTCCTTACTCCACGGTCTGGGCACTGTACTACGGTCTGGGCACTGTACTCCATTTCTCCTTGCTCCATGGTCTGGGCACTGTACTCCATTTCTCCTTACTCCACGGTCTGGGCACTGTACTCCATTTCTCCTTACTCCACGGTTTGGGCACTGTACTCCATTTCTCCTTATTCCACTGTTTGGGCACTGTACTCCATTTCTCCTTACTCCTCGTTCTGGGCACTGTACTCCATTCTCCTTGCTCCACGGTCTGGGCACTGTACTCCATTTCTCCTTGTTCCATGGTCTGGGCACTGTACTCCATTTCTCCTTGCTCCATGGTCTGGGCACTGTACTCCATTTCTCCTTGCTCCATGGTCTGGGCACTGTACTCCATTCTCCTTGCTCCACGGTCTGGGCACTGTACTCCATTTCTCCTTGCTCCATGGTCTGGGCACTGTACTCCATTTCTCCTTGTTCCATGGTCTGGGCACTGTACTCCATTTCTCCTTGCTCCACGGCCTGGCCACTGTATTCCACCTCACCTGGTTTTATAGTCTGGGCACTGTACTCTATTTCTCCTTGCTCTATGGTCTGGGCACTGTACTCCATTTCTCCTGTACTACGGTCTGGGCACTGTACTTTATTTCTCCTGTACTACGGTCTGGGCACTGTACTCCATTTCTCCTTGCTCCACGGTCTGGGCACTGTACTCCATTTCTCCTTGCTCTATGGTCTGGGCACTGTACTCCATTTCTCCTGTACTACAGTCTGGGCACTGTACTCCATTTCTCCTTGCTCTATGGTCTGGGCACTGTACTCCATTTCTCCTGTACTACGGTCTGGGCACTGTACTCCATTTCTCCTTACGCCACGGTCTGGGCACTGTACTCCATTTCTCCTTGCTCTATGGTCTGGGCACTGTACTCCATTTCTCCTTGCTCTATGGTCTGGGTACTGTACTCCATTTCTCCTGTACTACGGTCTGGGCACTGTACTCCATTTCTCCTTACGCCACAGTCTGGGCACTGTACTCCATTTCTCCTTGCTCTATGGTCTGGGCACTGTACTCCATTTCTCCTTGCTCTATGGTCTGGGCAATGTACTCCATTTCTCCTTGCTCTATGGTCTGGGCACTGTACTCCATTTCTCCTGTACTACGGTCTGGGCACTGTACTCCATTTCTCCTTACGCCACGGTCTGGGCACTGTACTCCATTTCTCCTTGCTCTATGGTCTGGGCACTGTACTCCATTTCTCCTTGCTCTATGGTCTGGGCACTGTACTCCATTCTCCTTGCTCCATGGTCTGGGCACTGTACTCCATTTCTCCTTACTCCACGGTCTGGGCACTGTACTCCATTTCTCCTTGCTCTATGGTCTGGGCACTGTACTCCATTTCTCCTTGTTCCATGGTCTGTGCACTGTACTCCATTTCTCCTTGTTCCATGGTCTGTGCACTGTACTCCATTTCTCCTTGCTCCATGGTCTGGGCACTGTACTCCATTTCTCCTTGCTCCATGGTCTAGGCACTGTACTCCATTCTCCTTGCTCCACGGTCTGGGCACTGTACTCCATTTCTCCTTGCTCCACGGTCTGGGCACTGTACTCCATTTCTCCTTGTTCCATGGTCTGGGCACTGTACTCCATTTCTCCTTGCTCTATGGTCTGGGTACTGTACTCCATTTCTCCTGTACTACGGTCTGGGCACTGTACTCCATTTCTCCTTGCTCCATGGTCTGAGCACTGTACTCCATTTCTCCTTGCTCCATGGTCTAGGCACTGTACTCCATTTCTCCTTGCTCCATGGTCTGGGCACTGTACTCCATTCTCCTTGCTCCACGGTCTGGGCACTGTACTCCATTTCTCCTTGTTCCATGGTCTGGGCACTGTACTCCATTTCTCCTTGCTCCTTGGTCTGGGCACTGTACTCCATTTATCCTTGCTCCACGACCTGGCCACTGTATTCCACCTCACCTGGTTTTACAGTTTGGGCACGGTACTCTCCCTCTCCTTGGACCATCGTCAGTGCACTGTGCTTCAGCTCTCCTTGCTTGGGCACACAATATGGAGTGCAGACCCAATTTAGCTTATTGGCTTGGCCTGTGTCCGACAGGATCTCAGGGCCCACCCCTTCCCTGCCCTCTGGTCTGTGGCTAGCTTCCTGACCATTTTTACAGCCCATTACAGCATTTCCCAAGAGCCAGTGAGGAATTTAGGATTTTTATTTATAAACTTGGAAAATCATATTTGAAGTTCACTCTTTTTTTATAGCGGTGACATTTTAGTATGGCATATAATAAAGTCAGTTTCTAGTACTCAAGTGTTTTTTTCTGATCAGCTGTTATATGAATCTTTCCATAGTTAAAGATATTGTAAGCTCTTTGGGACAGCCATTGGTTGTCATTATGTTAAATGTACTTATAATGTTTGTTCCCCTGTCTCTCTTTCTATTCACCCTATTTTTGCACCCACCACTTTAATGATTTAATTGCCCGTGTAGAGTGGGTGACTGTGATGGAACTGGATCAATTATTTGCCTGTGCACGGGGTACCTTTCTACAGGAATTGGGCATTGGGGGTGCACAAACCTGAAAGGCAAGAACAGCATGAAAACTAAATACGCCCATGTAAGAAGTAACAAACAAATTGTAATACCTCTTTCTGATGCCTTTGATGTCCAACCTAAAACTGGGCTCCATTAGAGCAGTAAAATGAAAATTTGACATTAAAATCTCTCTGGCTTCAAAATTAAGCCAGGTAGTTGTTGATTACTTTGGGGAAGTACAAATCGATGACATAGTGTATGCCGCTGATTCTCAGGAAATCACCTTTTCACTCCATAAGGACGACTAAACCATGCCTTCTACCACCAGTCACATGTAGGGCAGTCAATCGATTCTCTGAAATGTGGGGCAAAGGTGCCAATGGGGAAAATAGATTATGGTAACATAGGACTTATCAAAGACATATTAGATTAACAGAATATCTAGGGTTTAAATCTGTCAAGTAGGATGCCAGTGACATCTTGTTACACCTAAGCCCCTTTGTACCATGTTATGTTTTGTGCAATTGAAATGTACAAAAAGTAACACAAATTGAGATAATAAAGTATGTGTTCTGGTTGTGTAAATGCTGCTGTCATGTCCTTTAGTTTGTATGTTACTTTACTAAGCCTGTGTTCCTACACCTGATCTTTTCTGTAACCTGCCACTGGAATACCCTACCCTCTACCCTCTCCTCCCAGGCTCTGTGTGTCTCTATTGAGAACATGCTATGAGCTCCTTCTCTTGGGGCCATTGATAACCTGTATCTGTGCAGACATGGCAAATCTCAATATTTTCTTAAATTGACCTTGCCACAAAGTGCTTTTGTTATCTACTTGGGTGAGATAGGAGTAATTTGGTATGCACATAGCATCTATATTCAGTCCTTATGAATTATTATAACTATGAGTAGTGTGACAAGTTACTGGTGGCACGTCCTTCGCGCTGGAGAACAGTGCGCAGTCATTAGGGCGCAGAGAACTGCGCTCTGATGATGCTCAGAGCTCCAGCCTGCATCCCATCTGCCCCAGAGGGGTCTCATGCGCACGCCCCCATCTCATAGTTACTGGACCTGCTTGCTGGAGGCTGCCAAGGTAAGGGGCTGACAGAGTGCCATGTGGGACTGGCAGGTGTCACTAGGAGCATATTGTATGTAATGTCACTGTCATTGTGTGCATGTATCACTAGGAGCATGTTGCATTGCATGTTTATCACTACATGTCACTATTTGCATGTGTGATAAACATGCAATGCAACATGCTCCTAGTGACACATGAAACAATGCCTGGCCCATATGGCACACTGTCAGACCCTTACTTTGCCAAGCAGGTCCAGTAAATATGAGATGAGGGGGCCAGTGTATGAGAAGACTCTGTGGCAGATGGGATGCAGGATGGAGCGCAGAGTGTCAGCAGGGCGCAGTTCTTGGTGCCCTGATGACGGCACGCTGTTCTGCAGTGCGCGATGGTTGGGTGCCCAAGTTACCAGTCTCCTCTGGGCTTGTGTCACTTTGATTGAGGAACAACAACAATAATAAACCAAATCATTTCAATGAAAACAATAGGCCTAGCTTCCACTGAAGCACTACCTTAACTGATAACAGTTCATTCACTATCCAGCTTTCATACAGCTAAACATGGGTGGAGCAAAACAAGTAGTCCAATAGTTTGTTAATCACTGGCCTGTACCTTTCTTCAGATCTCCAGGTCTCCACTAAGTTTCAAACGATCATTGACTGCAAGCCGCTGTCTCTCTATCTGTGTCATTTTCAGGTTCAGACACCTGCACAAATTTCTTTCTGTGCGTCTCTTTTCCCATCTAAAACCAACTGCACACACTTCTCTCTGTGAGTATCTTCCTCCAGCCTCAGACAGCTTGAGAATATTGTGCTATTAATGTTAATACCCAACATCACTTTCCCTTTTAATAAAGGTACAGTAGTGTGTTTATATTTGCATTCACAGGGCTACGTATAGGACTTTTACCCCCTTGCGGGTCCTCTCTAGCACCCGTAGGCTTTTTGGCTCCATTTGCAGGTTACAGACTTGAAAGGCAGTGGATTTGTTGCAATTTAATAGCATGATTATAACATAACAGTTATGGGCTTGAAAGAACAAAGGATTTGCGGGTACGCAGGTCGAATTCACATCCCATAAGGTTTTCTCGCCCATACAAGGGTTGCTTTACGGGGCCAATTTAATAGCCGTAAGTCTAGCTACATTACGGGCTGTGTTTTTCAACGTTGAGGTAATTTAATAGGGCTATTAGTCCATCATCAGCCCCACCCATACTAAGAGGGCAGTCTTAAAACCAGGTCTCTCCAGGTGCATCTAATCAACTGCTCAGTAAATTGAACCCACGCAATCCTACTGAGGATAGAGAGCTTTGCAAAGTATTTGGCTCACACGACCCCTTTGTATAACTCTGTCACAGTAGCTACTTCACTGGAGGAGTAAATATGATAGGATAACTCCTCCCCTCAGGTTCCAGGCATATTTACTATCCAAGGTGGACATGTGCCAAGCATGACTGCTACATTTATAACATTTT
>CM050165.1:20091888-20198400 GCA_027410445.1 Discoglossus pictus | reverse complement strand
TTGTAACAATGAATAGTATTAGCAGCCTATGCAAACTGTTGGTATAAAATATATTTTTAGATAAAATCTAGATTTTAGGTAGACACCTGTGCCTGAAAGATATTATAAATGATTTAAAAGTTAAGTTTTATTAGCAATATATGCTATCGTTAGTAATTATGGCTTGGGAACATCAGCTTCTCTCTAACCGATAGTGACACATATATGTTTTAGCCATCCAAAATGGGTTTTAATTTTATAAAATAATATTAAAAGTTAAGTTTTAATTAGCAATATATGTCCTCAGTTAGTAATTACGGCTTGGGAACATCAGCTTCTCTCTACCTATAGTAATACTATATGTTTTAGCCATCCAAAATGGGTTTTAATTTTAGAAAATAATATTAAAAGTTAAGTTTTATTAGCAATATATGTCCTCAGTTAGTAATTACGGCTTGGCAACATCAGCTTCTCTCTACCTATAGTAATACTATATGTTTTAGCCATCCAAAATGGGTTTTAATTTTATAAAATAATATTAAAAGTTAAGTTTTATTAGTAATATTTCTCTTCAGTCTCTGAGTGCATCATCTAAAAGATTATTTATTGCTGTTTTCTTAAATTGATTATAAGGATATATCAGGTTTCTTCCACACTTGCTGGCTTGGACATGGAGCGGGAGTGTTCTCCTAATTTTTACTATCTATTCAAGATTGGAATGAGGGGGAAGGGAGAAAGTGTGTCGTTTCATTGGTAGATTCAGATAAGATTTCAGTATTTGACACCCTTCACCTCCTTCCAGTAGGATCAGTAGAGGTAGCCATAGTCTCCCTGCTCTGTAAACACCTTCTAGTGCATTGAATATGAAGTATGACTATCATGACAGCTTTGCTGCACTAGCAGAGTCTGCTAAAATGCGCATTTTCTATGAAAATGGTTTCATGACTTACTATTGTTAGCGATGTTTTTTGTGCCTAAAAAATAAGGTGTGGTACTGTGTTAGCTGTAGAAAACTATTTGAGTGTAGATGTTACCTTTTAATGGAGAACTGAAAAGGACTAGATTGCAAGCCCTGAAGACCAAAGCCCCTTTGCTTTAGCTAATTCTGCATACATATTGTGCGCATGCAAAAAGAAAGTCACAGGTGCTTAATCCTGGGAACAAACTAACCTTAATAGGGTGCTTATATGGACATGATCACCCAGTCTGAGAGTGGCCTCTTTTAGCCACTGTGCCCTTCACAGGGAGAAATATACCTGTAGCATATCAGTCTTTGTCCCACTCACTAGAGTGGTCCAGCCCAAAATACCAGGCAATTCTACCTTGAATAGGAGAAACAGCAAAACCCAGGCGTTGTGCATATGTCTTAGCAAATTATAAGGCTATAAACTTCCAAAGTTTACAATCCAATTTCATTTAGCATTAAATTATAATCCAGCCATTCAAATTATTATAATGCCTCCTGTAAAATAAATACATCTAATTAATATAATAATTAGAATAATATAATATAATTAAATATTACGTTCAGGAAAAGCATTTTTAAGCTGAACATACTGACTATTCAATGCACAGTTCACATCCCTTTAAGGCTCGGGGAGGGGGTAGCCACATTTTCTTATGTTCCTTTTTTCTCTATAATCCCTTTAATTTGCCTGATGAGTCGATCAGAAGGGCCTGATAAGCTTGTACAATTTTTAGCTCTCCTAACATCCCAAGATGCACAGGGAATAGGCATCTAAACACAAGACACGCTTAGCCGGATTATGCTAATCTACAAGTTGGATCAGGGCTCTGAGGACAGGTGCTCTGCGGTGAGATAATGCAGGAGCGCCACGTAGCACTGCAGATTAATAGTGGTTTACATCATGCCAGGTATATAATATTACTAACGACTTGCCTGTCAAAAATGACGGTAGCAATAAAATTTGAAGCCATGGCAATGCTGTTTGCCACACAATGTGGAAGGTTTTGTACTCTGAGGACCTTCGGCGCTCATTGCGAGCCGCTCCTCTCGTGTACTTTTTGCTCCATACATATGTCTATATTTTTTTTAAAATCAATTAATTAGTTACTTAATTAATTAATATACTTTACCTATTTGTAATTAATATATCCAGCAATCAATAGGCTGAAGAGCTAACAATCTTTAATTTTTTTCTCTTTACTGTTGCTGCCCTGAGGAGATAGTTTTATGAATGTCCCAACTGTGCATTAGAAATAGGCTGCGTGCGCGAGGGCAAACCGTTGTATTATTTGTGTAAAGCGCTACTGTAGATGCGTAATCTTGTGAGTTGCAAGTTCTGAGTGTAAAGTAGCGTCGTTTGTGTATGTGTTACGCAGTTCGCCTACCTCGTACATTCCTAGGTAAAAGTGCTACGTGGTTGGCGGTGTTTCGCGAGTTCCAAGGCCTCGTTTTCATTTTTTTGGGCCGCCATTTTTTTTCTCACTTAGCCAATTTTTTAGTGCCGAAACTCAGGAAAATCGACCTAAATTTGCGTTCCACCTCACTCCCAGACGTCCTGGCTGTTCCCCCCCCGCTGTGTGTGCTGCGAATTGTAGTGCCTTAACAGCTCGCTACGCAAGGTTTGCAGGCGATGAGTGCGTTCAGTTGTAGTGCCTTAACCGCTCACTACGCCAAGTGCCTTGTGAGTATTAGTGGCGGAACTCGCACACAATGAGCGCCTTCGGCACTCCATCGCCTAAGTGCTGTGCTGCGATTTTTAGTGGCTTAACGGACTCGCTATGCGTGGCTCAAGGCGATGAGCGCCTTAGTGCAAACCTACATTGTATGCTGCAGGAACTTCCACAACAGATTAGTCAGCTCTTCAGCACAATGCTTCCTGCATGTATTACTTACAAATAGGTAAAGTATATTAATTTATTAAATTTATTACTTATTTAATTAGCAACACAAAATAAATATACACAAAAAAAAAACATTTTCGCAATAAACGCAAAAGCTAGTTCCCCGCTGGCGCCCTCACAACGAGCGCCAACGCTGCTCATAGCACAAAAAAATACACCAGGGGACAAGCCGTTGCGATAAGCGCAGAAAAGCAGATCAGCGCCGACCTTACAATGACAGCAAAAGCGCCTCTCATACCTGCCTTACAATTTTATTGCCCCGACATTATAAGAGACCCTAGGCCTGGGCCTCTTATACCATGGCAGAAGCACACCTCTGGCAGTACGGCTACAGGAACATGGAAGGTTTATCATACAGTAGTATGACTTCTGCAACATATGCAGCCACAGACTCTGTAGTGCAGTATAGTGTCCTAGACCACGTCCAAGCAGTATGTCGCAGCATATTTTTCTGTCCCTGACAGGCTAGGACACTACAGTGGACATACAGCCCTACAGAGTCTGTGACCACATATGCTGCAGTGGACAGACAGGTACTATTTGTATAATAATAATAATAAGGGCTCCTTAATAAAATAACGCATGTAAAAGTAACTTACTAAGTTACTCACGGCTACCTCACTCTTCATTTGCTAATAAAATAAAGTGACCCAAACTCTCCCATGTTGAGTAATGTTTTCCAGCCATATCTGGTCTAAAAAATTACTTTCACTTTCCTTTCTATCGCTTAACATCGGCTCAATGGCGCCCCTCTATTGGCCACATTTTATTTAATTTTTTTAAATAAATGTTACTAGACAAGATGTGTTCTGTTTGCATCGATCAGTCGTGTCCGACTCTCCGTGACCACACCAGGCACATTTTTATGTCCACGGTCATGCTGATGCACTTGGTATTCATGGCAGAGATACTGGAGTGGGTTGCCAGTTCTTTCTCCATTCGGCCACAACCTAGAGCTCCTGGTATTCTTAGGTGGTCTCCCATCCAACTACTGACCAGCCGCAACCATGCATGGCGGTGTGACCTCTTAGTTCCCTGACTGGACTCAAACCCAGGTCGCAAGGGTGAAAGCACCGAATCCTAACCAATGGACCACCAGGCAACCCATTATACAAGATAGTATCAGGGACCATGTCTCAGCAGTATGTTTTCTGAAACGTGGTCCATGATAGGCTCGGACACTACACTGCCCATCTGGCCCTACAGAGTCTGTCTCTGCATATGCTGCAGTGGGCAGACCCATACAGGGACTATTTGTTTAATTCTAGGCAGAAAAACAGAGTTTATAGTCACTTCTTAATAAAATAAAGTACATAAAAGTAAATGGATACATAGGGATTTTATATACTGAGTAATGTCTCTTTAGCTATTTACCTTATGTGACAACCCCGCTGGTTACATATCAGCAAGGTCTTATGGGAAATATCCTGCAGGAGCCATGTTATAGCTACTTAACTCTTGTAAGAACTCTTGTAGCTACATGTCTGCCTTGTGGGAGATCCTACGGTAGCCAAACCCTATATATATATATACATACACACACACACACACACATACATACATATTTATATAGGTTAGTCAAGTCTAAATCAATCCAAAATATTTATTTTGCCATCTTTTATGGTAGATATAATGGGCAACATACATAGGCCTATAAAATCCTATTTGCCTTTGTGCCAGGAGCATACTCAGAGCTGGCATCTCAAGAAAAGACCCATTTTGTCCAATATGTATCAAACTAACAATATAAGCAGCCGTGTAAGCCATGGACATTGATGGGAAAATGTGAATTTTTGAACACTCTGCTTATGAGTAGAGGAATCCATTTTGTGTTCGTTACATCCCTTCCTCAGAGCTGGATCGCGAGGGTGTGTGTTTTCGCTATCAGTGGAGATGGATCTGCTGGATGGGAAAATAAAACTGGGCCTTGGCTGTACCCTCAATCCCCTTGGGTTGAAACATGGTCTGGGCACTGTACTCCATTCCTCCTGTACTACGGTCTGGGCACTGTACTCCATTTCTCCTGTACTACGGTCTGGGCACTGTACTCCATTCCTCCTTGCTCCACGGTCTGGGCACTGTACTCCATTCCTCCTTACTCCACGGTCTGGGCACTGTACTCCATTTCTCCTTGCTCCATGGTCTGGGCACTGTACTCCATTTCTCCTTGCTCCATGGTCTGGGCACTGTACTCCATTTCTCCTTACTCCACGGTCTGGGCACTGTACTCCATTCCTCCTTACTCCACGGTCTGGGCACTGTACTCCATTTCTCCTGTACTACGGTCTGGGCACTGTACTCCATTCCTCCTGTACTACGGTCGGGGCACTGTACTCCATTCCTCCTTGCTCTATGGTCTGGGCACTGTACTCCATTTCTCCTTGCTCCATGGTCTGGGCACTGTACTCCATTTCTCCTTACTCCACGGTCTGGGCACTGTACTCCATTTCTCCTTACTCCACGGTCTGGGCACTGTACTCCATTTCTCCTTACTCCACGGTCTGGGCACTGTACTCCATTTCTCCTCTACTACAGTCTGGGCACTGTACTCCATTTCTCCTTACTCCATGGTCTGGGCACTGTACTCCATTTCTCCTTACTCCATGGTCTGGGCACTGTACTCCATTTCTCCTTACTCCACGGTCTGGGCACTGTACTCCATTTCTCCTTACTCCATGGTCTGGGCACTGTACTCCATTTCTCCTTGCTCCATGGTCTGGGCACTGTACTCCATTTCTCCTTGCTCCATGGTCTGGGCACTGTACTCCATTTCTCCTTGCTCCACGGTCTGCGCACTGTACTCCATTTCTCCTTGCTCCACGGTCTGGGCACTGTACTCCATTTCTCCTTACTCCACGGTCTGGGCATTGTACTCCATTTCTCCTTGCTCCATGGTCTGGGCACTGTACTCCATTTCTCCTTGCTCCACTGCCTGGGCACTGTACTCCATTCCTCCTTGCTCTATGGTCTGGGCACTGTACTCCATTTCTCCTTACTCCACGGTCTGGGCACTGTACTCCATTTCTCCTTGCTCTATGGTCTGGGCACTGTACTCCATTCCTCCTTGCTCTATGGTCTGGGCACTGTACTCCATTTCTCCTTGCTCTATGGTCTGGGCACTGTACTCCATTTCTCCTTGCTCTATGGTCTGGGCACTGTACTCCATTTCTCCTAGCTCCATGGTCTGGGCACTGTACTCCATTTCTCCTTGCTCCATGGTCTGGGCACTGTACTCCATTTCTCCTAGCTCCATGGTCTGGGCACTGTACTCCATTTCTCCTTACTCTACGGTCTTGGCACTGTACTCCATTTCTCCTTGCTCCATGGTCTGGGCACTGTACTCCATTTCTCCTAGCTCCATGGTCTGGGCACTGTACTCCATTTCTCCTTACTCTACGGTCTGGGCACTGTACTCCATTTCTCCTTGCTCCACAGTCTGGGCACTGTACTCCATTTCTCCTTGCTCCACGGTCTGGGCACTGTACTCCATTTCTCCTGTACTACGGTCTGGGCACTGTACTCCATTTCTCCTTGCTCCATGGTCTGGGCACTGTACTCCATTTCTCCTTGCTCCATGGTCTGGGCACTGTACTCCATTTCTCCTTGCTCCATGGTCTGGGCACTGTACTCCATTTCTCCTGTACTACGGTCTGGGCACTGTACTCCATTTCTCCTTGCTCCATGGTCTGGGCACTGTACTCCATTTCTCCTTACTCCACGGTCTGGGCACTGTACTCCCATTTCTCCTTGCTCCATGGTCTGGGCACTGTACTCCATTTCTCCTTGCTCCATGGTCTGGGCACTGTACTCCATTTCTCCTTGCTCCATGGTCTGGGCACTGTACTCCATTTCTCCTTGCTCCACGGTCTGGGCACTGTACTCCATTTCTCCTTGCTCTATGGTCTGGGCACTGTACTCCATTTCTCCTTACTCCACGGTCTGGGCACTGTACTCCATTTCTCCTTGCTCCATGGTCTGGGCACTGTACTCCATTTCTCCTTGCTCTATGGTCTGGGCACTGTACTCCATTTCTCCTTACTCCACGGTCTGGGCACTGTACTCCATTTCTCCTTGCTCCATGGTCTGGGCACTGTACTCCATTTCTCCTTGCTCCACTGCCTGGGCACTGTACTCCATTTCTCCTAGCTCTATGGTCTGGGCACTGTACTCCATTCCTCCTGTACTACGGTCTGGGCACTGTACTCCATTCCTCCTTGCTCTATGGTCTGGGCACTGTACTCCATTTCTCCTTACTCCACGGTCTGGGCACTGTACTCCATTTCTCCTTACTCCATGGTCTGGGCACTGTACTCCATTTCTCCTTACTCCACGGTCTGGGCACTGTATTCCATTTCTCCTTACTCCATGGTCTGGGCACTGTACTCCATTTCTCCTTGCTCCATGGTCTGGGCACTGTACTCCATTTCTCCTTGCTCTATGGTCTGGGCACTGTACTCCATTTCTCCTTACTCCACGGTCTGGGCACTGTATTCCATTTCTCCTTACTCCATGGTCTGGGCACTGTACTCCATTTCTCCTTGCTCCATGGTCTGGGCACTGTACTCCATTTCTCCTTACTCCACGGTCTGGGCACTGTACTCCATTTCTCCTTACTCCACGGTCTGGGCACTGTACTCCATTTCTCCTTACTCCACGGTCTGGGCACTGTACTCCATTTCTCCTTACTCCACGGTCTGGGCACTGTACTCCATTTCTCCTGTACTACGGTCTGGGCACTGTACTCCATTTCTCCTGTACTACGGTCTGGGCACTGTACTCCATTCCTCCTTGCTCTATGGTCTGGGCACTGTACTCCATTCCTCCTTGCTCTATGGTCTGGGCACTGTACTCCATTTCTCCTTACTCCACGGTCTGGGCACTGTACTCCATTTCTCCTTGCTCCATGGTCTGGGCACTGTACTCCATTTCTCCTAGCTCCATGGTCTGGGCACTGTACTCCATTTCTCCTTACTCTACGGTCTGGGCACTGTACTCCATTTCTCCTTGCTCCACAGTCTGGGCACTGTACTCCATTTCTCCTTACTCCACGGTCTGGGCACTGTACTCCATTTCTCCTGTACTACGGTCTGGGCACTGTACTCCATTTCTCCTTGCTCCATGGTCTGGGCACTGTACTCCATTTCTCCTTGCTCCATGGTCTGGGCACTGTACTCCATTTCTCCTTGCTCCATGGTCTGGGCACTGTACTCCATTTCTCCTGTACTACGGTCTGGGCACTGTACTCCATTTCTCCTTGCTCCATGGTCTGGGCACTGTACTCCATTTCTCCTTACTCCACGGTCTGGGCACTGTACTCCATTTCTCCTTGCTCCATGGTCTGGGCACTGTACTCCATTTCTCCTTGCTCCATGGTCTGGGCACTGTACTCCATTTCTCCTTGCTCCATGGTCTGGGCACTGTACTCCATTTCTCCTTGCTCCACTGCCTGGGCACTGTACTCCATTTCTCCTTGCTCTATGGTCTGGGCACTGTACTCCATTTCTCCTTACTCCACGGTCTGGGCACTGTACTCCATTTCTCCTTGCTCCATGGTCTGGGCACTGTACTCCATTTCTCCTTGCTCCACTGCCTGGGCACTGTACTCCATTCCTCCTTGCTCTATGGTCTGGGCACTGTACTCCATTTCTCCTTGCTCCACTGCCTGGGCACTGTACTCCATTTCTCCTTGCTCTATGGTCTGGGCACTGTACTCCATTTCTCCTGTACTACGGTCTAGGCACTGTACTCCATTTCTCCTTACTCCATGGTCTGGGCACTGTACTCCATTTCTCCTTACTCCACGGTCTGGGCACTGTACTCCATTTCTCCTTGCTCCATGGTCTGGGCACTGTACTCCATTTCTCCTTACTCCATGGTCTGGGCACTGTACTCCATTTCTCCTTGTTCCATGGTCAGGGCACTGTACTCCATTTCTCCTTGCTCCATGGTCTGGGCACTGTACTCCATTTCTCCTTACTCCATGGTCTGGGCACTGTACTCCATTTCTCCTTGCTCCATGGTCTGGGCACTGTACTCCATTTCTCCTTACTCCATGGTCTGGGCACTGTACTCCATTTCTCCTTACTCCATGGTCTGGGCACTGTACTCCATTTCTCCTTGCTCCATGGTCTGGGCACTGTACTCCATTTCTCCTTACTCCATGGTCTGGGCACTGTACTCCATTTCTCCTTACTCCATGGTCTGGGCACTGTACTCCATTTCTCCTTACTCCATGGTCTGGGCACTGTACTCCATTTCTCCTTGCTCTATGGTCTGAGCACTGTACTCCATTTCTCCTTGCTCCATGGTCTGGGCACTGTATTCCATTTCTCCTGTACTACGGTCGGAGCACTGTACTCCATTTCTCCTTACTCCACGGTCTGGGCACTGTACTCCATTTCTCCTTACTCCACAGTCTGGGCACTGTACTCCATTTCTCCTTGCTCCATGGTCTGGGCACTGTACTCCATTTCTCCTGTACTACGGTCAGAGCACTGTACTCCATTTCTCCTTACTCCACGGTCTGGGCACTGTACTCCATTTCTCCTTACTGCTTAGTCTGGGCACTGTACTCCATTTCTCCTTGCTCCATGGTCTTGGCACTGTACTCCATTTCTCCATACTCCATGGTCTGGGCACTGTACTCCATTTCTCCTTGCTCTATGGTCTGGGCACTGTACTCCATTTCTCCTTGCTCCATGGTCTGGGCACTGTACTCCATTTCTCCTGCACTACGGTCTGGGCACTGTACTCCATTTCTCCTGCACTACGGTCTGGGCACTGTACTCCATTTCTCCTGTACTACGGTCGGAGCACTGTACTCCATTTCTCCTTACTCCACGGTCTGGGCACTGTACTCCATTTCTCCTTGCTCCACGGTCTGGGCACTGTACTCCATTTCTCCTTACTCCACAGTCTGGGCACTGTACTCCATTTCTCCTTGCTCCATGGTCTTGGCACTGTACTCCATTTCTCCTTGCTCCATGGTCTGGGCACTGTACTCCATTTCTCCTTGCTCCATGGTCTGGGCACTGTACTCCATTTCTCCTTGTTCCATGGTCTGGGCACTGTACTCCATTTCTCCTTGCTCCACGGTCTGGGCACTGTACTCCATTTCTCCTTACTCCACGGTCTGGGCACTGTACTCCATTTCTCCTGTACTACGGCCTGGGCACTGTACTCCATTTCTCCTTGCTCCACTGTCTGGGCACTGTACTCCATTTCTCCTTGCTCCACGGTCTGAGCACTGTACTCCATTTCTCCTTGCTCCACGACCTGGCCACTGTATTCCACCTCACCTGGTTTTACAGTTTGGGCACGGTACTCTCCCTCTCCTTGGACCATGGTCAGGGCACTGTGCTTCAGCTCTCCTTGCTTGGGCACACAATATGGAGTGCAGACCCAATTTAGCTTATTGGCTTGGCCTGTGTCCGACAGGATCTCAGGGCCCACCCCTTCCCTGCCCTCTGGTCTGTGGCTAGCTTCCTGACCATTTTTACAGCCCATTACAGCATTTCCCATGAGCCAGTGAGAAATGTAGGATTTTTATTTATAAACTTGGAAAATCATATTTGAAGTTCACTCTTTTTTTATAGCGGCAACATTTTAGTATGGCATATAATAAAGACAGTTTCTAGTACTCAAGTGTTTTTTTCTGATCACCTGTTATATGAATCTTTCCATATTTAAAGATATTATAAGCTCTTTGGGACAGCCATTGGTTGTCATTATGTTAAATGTACTTATAATGTTTGTTCCCCTGTCTCTCTTTCTATTCACCCTATTTTTGCACCCACCACTTTAATGATTTAATTGCCCGTGTAGAGTGGGTGACTGTGATGGAACTGGATCAATTATTTGCCTGTGCACGGGGTACCTTTCTACAGGAATTGGTCATTGGGGGTGCACAAACCTGAAAGGCAAGAACAGCATGAAAACTAAATACGCCCATGTAAGAAGTAACAAACAAATTGTAATACCTCTTTCTGATGCCTTTGATGTCCAACCTAAAACTGGGCTCCATTAGAGCAGTAAAATGAAAATTTGACATTAAAATCTCTCTGGCTTCAAAATTAAGCCAGGTAGTTGTTGATTACTTTGGGGAAGTACAAATCGATGACATAGTGTATGCCGCTGATTCTCAGGAAATCACCTTTTCACTCCATAAGGACGACTAAACCATGCCTTCTACCACCAGTCACATGTAGGGCAGTCAATCGATTCTCTGAAATGTGGGGCAAAGGTGCCAATGGGGAAAATAGATTATGGTAACATAGGACTTATCAAAGACATATTAGATTAACAGAATATCTAGGGTTTAAATCTGTCAAGTAGGATGCCAGTGACATCTTGTTACACCTAAGCCCCTTTGTACCATGTTATGTTTTGTGCAATTGAAATGTACAAAAAGTAACACAAATTGAGATAATAAAGTATGTGTTCTGGTTGTGTACATGCTGCTGTCATGTCCTTTAGTTTGTATGTTACTTTACTAAGCCTGTGTTCCTACACCTGATCTTTTCTGTAACCTGCCACTGGAATACCCTACCCTCTACCCTCTCCTCCCAGGCTCTGTGTGTCTCTATTGAGAACATGCTATGAGCTCCTTCTCTTGGGGCCATTGATAACCTGTATCTGTGCAGACATGGCAAATCTCAATATTTTCTTAAATTGACCTTGCCACAAAGTGCTTTTGTTATCTACTTGGGTGAGATAGGAGGAATTTGGTATGCACATAGCATCTATATTCAGTCCTTATGAATTATTATAACTATGAGTAGTGTGACAAGTTACTGGTGGCACGTCCTTCGCGCTGGAGAACAGTGCGCAGTCATTAGGGCGCCGAGAACGGCGCTCTGATGATGCTCTGCGCTCCAGCCTGCATACCATCTGCCCCAGAGGGGTCTCATGCGCACGCCCCCATCTCATAGTTACTGGACCTGCTTGCTGGAGGCTGCCAAGGTAAGGGGCTGACAGAGTACCATGTGGGACTGACATGTGTCACTAGGAGCATATTGTATGTAATGTCACTGTCATTGTGTGCATGTATCACTAGGAGCATGTTGCATTGCATGTTTATCACTACATGTCACTATTTGCATGTGTGATAAACATGCAATGCAACATGCTCCTAGTGACACATGAAACAATGCCTGGCCCATATGGCACACTGTCAGACCCTTACTTTGCCAAGCAGGTCCAGTAAATATGAGATGAGGGGGCCAGTGTATGAGAAGACTCTGTGGCAGATGGGATGCAGGATGGAGCGCAGAGTGTCAGCAGGGCGCAGTTCTTGGTGCCCTGATGACGGCACGCTGTTCTGCAGTGCGCGATGGTTGGGTGCCCAAGTTACCAGTCTCCTCTGGGCTTGTGTCACTTTGATTGAGGAACAACAACAATAATAAACCAAATCATTTCAATGAAAACAATAGGCCTAGCTTCCACTGAAGCACTACCTTAACTGAAAACAGTTCATTCACTATCCAGCTTTCATACAGCTAAACATGGGTGGAGCAAAACAAGTAGTCCAATAGTTTGTTAATCACTGGCCTGTACCTTTCTTCAGATCTCCAGGTCTCCACTAAGTTTCAAACGATCATTGGCTGCAAGCCGCTGTCTCTCTATCTGTGTCATTTTCAGGTTCAGACACCTGCACAAATTTCTTTCTGTGCGTCTCTTTTCCCATCTAAAACCAACTGCACACACTTCTCTCTGTGAGTATCTTCCTCCAGCCTCAGACAGCTTGAGAATATTGTGCTATTAATTTTAATACCCAACACCACTTTCCCTTTTAATAAAGGTACAGTAGTGTGTTTATATTTGCATTCACAGGGCTACGGATAGGACTTTTACCCCCTTGCGGGTCCTCTCTAGCACCCGTAGGCTTTTTGGCTCCATTTGCAGGTTACAGACTTGAAAGGCAGTGGATTTGTTGCAATTTAATAGCATGATTATAACATAACAGTTATGGGCTTGAAAGAACAAAGGATTTGCGGGTACGCAGGTCGAATTCACATCCCGTAAGGTTTTCTCGCCCATACAAGGGTTGCTTTACGGGGCCAATTTAATAGCCGTAAGTCTTGCTACATTACGGGCTGTGTTTTTCAACGTTGAGGTAATTTAATAGGGCTATTAGTCCATCATCAGCCCCACCCATACTAAGAGGGCAGTCTTAAACCAGGTCTCTCCAGGTGCATCTAATCAACTGCTCAGTAAATTGAACCCACGCAATCCTACTGAGGATAGAGAGCTTTGCAAAGTATTTGGCTCACACGACCCCTTTGTATAACTCTGTCACAGTAGCTACTTCACTGGAGGAGTAAATATGATAGGATAACTCCTCCCCTCAAGTTCCAGGCATATTTACTATCTAAGGTGGACATGTGCCAAGCATGACTTCTACATTTATAACATTTTCTCCAAACATACTTTTATTCTCATGGCTTACACGGTAGCAATGTCTTTTATTAATAACACAGTTAACAAACTTGAAGTTTTTCCTACGCTACAGTGGTTCTTTAGTTTACCAAAACTTTCTGGACACTAATAAATGACCCTCTAACTTATTGCAATTTCTACACAACTTTGGAGTCCCTCTGCCATTGTATTTTATGTTTCAAATCACTTTTTCCATTGTATTCTTGCCACTTTCTTCCTATATAATTGCTGCACAATGATAGAGAATAAAGTGGTATAATAAATCATGAAACTGTAGGAAAAACAAGCTAATTAATTTGAATTTAATTATAAGAAAAAGAAAAACCATATATTTTATCAGTTATTGTCACTTGTAGTTCCATTTTTGCGAAAGACGGCTGGTATATAGGGACAGTTAATTTACTTTGCACAAATTCTAATTGGATTTATTCCCTAATGCTCTGTTAGAAAGACTGGGAATACATTTGTTCTCAAGGGGTTAAAAATCTATACACAAATACATAAAGAAAAGTAAGATTGATGCGCACTCTTGAAGTCGACATAGATGAACTGGTAATAGTCTCCACCGATAAGAGGAGAATGCCCAAGTATATCCAAAACTTAACTTTTATTCATTCAGTAATACAATTAGTAATCTAGGTTCTTCAAAATACCCAACTCTGCTATTGCATATAGTATAGGTCACTAAGTATTTATAGAAAATAAGAAAAATTATAGATATAGTAAAAAATAGTTAAGTAAAAAAAATACACAATTACTTTTCAAATTTTTTTACTCAACTATTTTCCACTATATCTACAAGGTTTCTTCTTTTCTGTAAATACTTACTCTTAAAAAAATAAAGTACAGTGGTAGCTTGATTCTCAACCTCATTGGCACTCAACATTTTCGATAACCTGTCTGGATAAGCAAAAAACCTTGGTACTCATCTCGCTACCTTGGTACTCGTCACGTTTGCTAAAATTAATTTACATTACTCCTTATGGGAGTTGGTACTCAACATTCATGGTACTCAACCTGCCATCCAGAACGGATAAAGATTGAGAACCAAGGTACCATTGTACATGAAAGTAAATAGATACACAGATATACAGTGCCATGCAAAAGTATTCACCCCCCTTGACTTTTTACCTATTCTGTTACATTACAGTCTTAAGTTTAATGTTTTGTTAATCTGAATTTTATGTGATGGATCAGAACACAATAGTCTAAATTGGTGAAGTGAAATGAGAAAAATATATACATTAACCTATTTTTTAGAAATAGAAAACAGGAAATTGGCATGTGCGTATGTATTCACCCCCTTTGTTATGAAGCCCATAAAAAGCTCTGGTGCAACCAATTACCAATTACCTTCAGAAGTCACATAATTAGTTAAAGATGGATGGTGCTAAATACAGGGATATTCTTGAGCAAAACCTGTGCCACTCTCTCTCTCTCTATCCCTCCCTCCTTCTCTCTCTCTCTCCCTCCTTCTCTTTCTCCCTCCTTCTCTCTCTCCCTCTCCCTCCTTCTCTCTTTCTTTCTCTCTCTCTCTTTCTCTCTCCCTCCCTCTGTTTCTCTCTCTCTCCCTTCCTCTTTCCCTCTCTCTCTCTCTCTCTCTCTCTCTCTCACTCTCTTTCCTTTTTTATCTCCCTCCTTTTTTATCTCCTTCCTTTCTCTCCCTCCTTCTCTCTCTCTCTCTCTCTCTCTCTCTCTCTCTCCTTCTCTTTCTCTCTCTCTCATTTTCTCTCTCTTCTCTCTCTCTCCTTCTCTCGGTCTCTCCCTTCCTCTCCTTCTCTCCCTTCTTCTCTCTCTCTCCCTTCTTCTCTCTCTCTCTCCCTCCTGCTCTTTCTCTCTCTCCTTCTTTCTCTCTCCTTCTTTCTCTCTCGATCTCTCTTTCTCGCCCTCCTTCTCCTTCCTTCTTCCTCCTTCTCTATCTTTCTCTCTCCCTCTCTCTCTCCTTCTCTCTCTACCTCCTTCTCTCTCACCCCTTCTCTCTCACTCTCTCCCTCCTCTCTCTCCCTCCTCTCTCTCCCTCCTTCTCTCTCTCCCTCCTTCACTCTCTCTCTCTCTCCCTCCCGCCTTCTCTCTCCCTCCCGCCTTCTCTCTCCCTCTCTCCAGCCTTCTCTCTCCCTCTCTCTTTCTCCTTCTCACTCTTTCTCTCCCTCCTTCTTCCTTCTCTCTCCCTCCTTCTCTCTCCCTCCCTCCTTCTCTCGCTCTCTCTTCTGCCTTCTCTCTCCCTCTATCTCTCTCTCCTTTTCTTCTCTCTCTCCCCTTCTCTCTCCCTCTTTCCCTCTCCCTCTTTCTCTCTCTCTCCTTCACTCTCTCTCTCTTCCGCCTTCTCTCTCCCTCTCTCTTTCCCCTTCTCACTCTTTCTCTCCCTCCTCCTTCCTTCTCTCTCCCTCCTTCTCTCTCTCTCTCTCTCTCTCTCTCTCTCTCTCTCTCCCTCCCTCCTTCTCCCTCTCCCTCTCTCCCTCTCTCCTGCCTTCTCTCTCTCCCTCTCTCTCTCCTTCTCTTCTCTCTCTCTCCCTCTGTCCCTGTATCACTTTCTTTCTCTCCTTCACTCTCTCTCTCTTTCTCTCTCTCTCTCCCTCCCTCCCTCTCGCCTTCTCTCTCTCCCTCTCTCTCTCTCTATCCCCCCTCTCACACCTTCTCTCTCTCCCCCCCCCTCTCTCCCTCTCTCCAGCCTTCTCTCTCCCTCTCTCTTTCTCCTTCTCACTCTTTCTCTCCCTCCTCCTTCCTTCTCTCTCCCTCCTTCTCTCTCTCTCTCTCTCTCTCTCTCTCTCTCTCTCTCCCTCCCTCCTTCTCCCTCTCCCTCTCTCCCTCTCTCCTGCCTTCTCTCTCTCCCTCTCTCTCTCCTTCTCTTCTCTCTCTCTCCCTCTGTCCCTGTATCACTTTCTTTCTCTCCTTCACTCTCTCTCTCTTTCTCTCTCTCTCTCCCTCCCTCCCTCTCGCCTTCTCTCTCTCCCTCTCTCTCTCTCTATCCCCCCTCTCACACCTTCTCTCTCTCCCCCCCCTCTCTCCCTCTCTCCAGCCTTCTCTCTCCCTCTCTCTTTCTCCTTCTCACTCTTTCTCTCCCTCCTCCTTCCTTCTCTCGCTCTCCTTCTCTCTTTCTCCTTCTCTCTTTCTCCCCCTTCACTGTGCAATGCGTAGAGCACATGCGCAACTTGCAATTTTGCGAGCGTTGCACACACATTACAACCATATTAGTGATATGAGAAGATGCTTTTCATTGGCTGGACGTCAACCTTAGCAAGTACACAAGCTTGTGCCTGACCATTTAGGACTGCCTCCTAGTCAGAGTTATTCCCACAGCTAGATTACCTTGTAAGGGGTGGAGACAGACGGCTAAACTTTAGCTTTACAAGTTGATGTTTGAAAAAAGGTTAATTCATTTTGAGTTTCTAGATTCTAGACTGAGTTTTATTAATGGTCAATGACTAATTAAAATATCTACCTGTTGTACCTATGGAATTACAGTGGCCATTTAAATCTAATAATGGGCTAAATGGTTTAGAAAACAAAAACTGTAAGCACAACCTTTATAATTAACATTTTATATGCTCTTACTCTTTACTGCTGGGTTACATTTTCTTTTATGAGATGATTATTTCCGCTCGGTGGATGTATTGTTCTAAACAAATGTGCTTTCCATTAATCTTGTTAAAAGCACTGGCAGTTGTAGCTACCATATTCATATTGTGCACAAATAGTCTCCCATCCCAGGAAGCTGATGAGCAGAAACCAAAATGGTAGATCCCACTGCATTTAAAAGTGAATAAATTAGAGGCTGTATTTTTTTTACACCCTAAAAATATTTTGCCTGTAATTTTTCTAAACGGTATATGATAAATAATGATTATTTAAAGAGCCCACGTTTTCAAATTAGAGAGTAAAAGTTGTATTAAAGCCAATATATAACTGTCTATTAATAAAATGGATCAATTTGACATTATTGTTGTAAATTGAAGATAAGGTTGAAGAAATCAAGCAAACCATCACTGATTTGAATTCACAGATTGGCACACAAAAAATAAACAGTAGATTTATAGGAGAATTTATTGTTGGCTGTTCTTGATCGAGCCACATAATCACATTTTGCTGATGGCTAGAACCCGGGCAGGGACATGCAAATGTATCACAAAGGCTTCACTCTTGTAATATAATACCATTTTAAACATGGCTTCCTTTAAGCATATGCTTACTATATTACACAGCTTTGAACAAAGCTCAGGATGGATTATTGCTTTGCTTCGGTATAACACATAGTGCATATGACACATAGTACAAGTAATAGAAAAGGTGAATGAGTATCTGGGACTGACAGCTAGATAACCTACAGTTTATACATGTTCTCTGCACCATATTAAAAAAATATTAATAAAAATAGGAGCAACTTTGAATGTACAGTCTCTCATATTACAACTAAGCCATAGAAACAAATAAAGCTATAATATAATATGATCAGTGTGAGCGTCCCATTCTGCATCCTCATTATCTATGCATCTTCTTGTAGGAAGGCCATAAAATGACAATATCTAAGTCTTAATCAACTTAAAAATGTAAAGAGCTTTTCCATGTGAATTCTCTATGTAATGGTGACTTGCATGTTCTTATTACCAATTCCACGTTTTCTTGTTGCTTATACAGAAACTGGGGCAGATCGGTTACTTCCTGGAGTAGTTTCCGTGCCAGCCGCTCCGACACTCGAAGCTCTGTCTAAATGCCGACCTGAAATGCGATGCTACTAAGGAAAAAGCATTGTGCAGAGTGACATCACCGGAGACATTAGTTTCCAGCACTTAAGAGTTTACTGAGGAGCAAGAGACCAAACCAAGATACAAATCATAATGTCAAGTGCCCGGATGGGACATAGAAAAGAATAGCGAGGGCATGAACATTATTATTAAAGGGATATGGACGGTTTCTGGATGTTACTAGGTATAACATATCCCTGGGTATCTATTTGCTTTTATGTACTTTATCTCATTAGGAAGTGCTTATAAGCTCTATTTATACTGCCCAAAACCGAACAAATAGTTCCAGTATGGGTCTGCCCACCGCAGCGTACGCAGACTCAGACTAGGGCTGAATGTGTAGTGTAGTTTCCTAGCCTATCAGGGAGAATGTCTCAGAATTCACTGATTGGTTAGTATGAGACACAGCCCTACAGAGTCTGTGTCTTCATGAGTTGCAGTGGGCTCATGGTAATATTTGTTTGATTTTAGGCAGTAAAAACAGAGCTTCTAAGCACTTCTTATATAAAATAAAGTATATAAAAATAGATACACAGGGATATTATATACCTAGTAACATCCAGAAACCTTCTATATTCTGTATGCCCTCTGCAGCTCACAAAGACACAGACTGCTTTACTTGCCATGCAGTGTCTTATACTAACTAATCAGTGACCATCTCTCAGCAATATGATGCTGAGACATGGTCCCTGATAGGCTAGGACACTACACTGCACATCTAGCCCTACAGCGCTTATAAGCATTTTGTAATAAAATAAAGTTTGTCAGTCTGACCTACACAGGGATATAATATACAGAGTAACATCCAGGAAACTTCCTATATTTCTTTAAACATTAAAGGCTGTAATTAGTTATTTTAAGCTTTGTAAAAAATTGCACATTTCTAGCGACCACTAGGTGGGACGGACAACATTTTTGTCAATTTTCTAGGGTTTGGATTAGGGTTGGATTTAGGTCTTAAGGTTAGGGTTAGGGTCAGATTTAGGGGTTAAGGCTTAGGGTTAGGGTTTAGGCTTAGGGTTAGATTTAGGGGTTAGTGTTAGGGGTTAGGATTAGATTTACCAGTTAGGTTAGGAGTTAGGGATATATTTAGGGGTTAAGGTTAGGATTTAGGCTTAGGGTTAGATTTAGGGGTTAGAGTTAGGGGTTAGGATTAGATTTAGCGGTTAGGGTTAGGAGTTAGGGATACATTTAGGGGTTAAGGTTAGGATTTAGGCTTAGATTTAGCGGTTAGGGTTTGGCGTTAGGGATATATTTAGGGGTTAAGGTTAGAGTTTAGGGTTAGATTTAGGGGCTAGGGTTACATTTAGGGTTTAGAGTAAGGTTTAGGGTAGTGACAGACAATAAGCTTTAAACTAACAATAAATTAACGAAAATCTTAGCAGCGGCACCTAGTGGCTACTGGCCTCCACTGCTGGTGGTCAGAAAACAGGAACGATCCTAAAAATTGTTTTACACATTATAAAGTCAAATTCATCAATACAGTATAGTATAAATATGACACTGCAGAGTTCATTTAAGACATCCTGTAAGAGCCTTCAGTTCTTATCTGCATCAAGGCTATGTTTTCCTATTGCTGTATAATACAGTACAAGCACTTGGAACTCATTCCATTTATATTGTGTCCATCTGAAGTAACAATCTTGTGCCACATCGATCCTGCCGCATAAGGACAAGGTCAGACATTAATTGTTTATAGACATGGAAATAAGACAGAAAGCAGATTGGTCCGATCACATCCTGATAATCTGCTCATTTATCATTTATTCCCCTGATGGGCACCGAACTAAAGCAGTGACCCGTCACACCCTCAATATGATGGGCTGACAAGTTACTCAAGAAATAAATGAATTAAAAAAGTAGTAACAGAAATAAATTAACTGTTAAAGGACCACCGAAGTGTCATGTTCATAGTATACCCTTATTCAGATCATGACTTTATAATGAGCAAAATGCATATTTTTATTTAATGGGCCAATGCAGTTAAAAAGACATTTGTTTGTTCAGTATGTTCCAAACTAACAATATTGTACCATTTTTGTTTTTAATGGGCTACTTCCTGATTTGGGAGGAGACTTGAAGACAGACAGGAAGCTCCATTTGCACAGCAGGAATACGGCATTAACTGGTGCCAGTGCAGTCTTTAGTACATATTCATAATTATTATATACTAGGAAATTGCCCATCAAAAATGACAGGAATAAAATAATAAGGCCGGCAATGCTGTTTGCCACACAATGTGAGACTTTTGCTCCTCTGAGCACCTTCGGCGCTCATTGCGAGCCCCTCCCCCTGTGTACTTCAACTTTCCCGCCTTGCAATCATCACCTCCGGCGCTCGTTGTGAGCCTTTCCTCCCGCCTACTGTACGGGCCGCTCTTTGCAGGGTTCGTTAACTTACAACTTTAGTGCTTGGGAATGCCATGTGTCTCTTTCCACCATCTCCCCCCCCGTCCCTTCCCTGTGTGTTTTTCCTCTGTGTGTGTGGGGAATGTTTGCGTTGCGTGCTGACTGGCGTTGGTTTTATTTTGAAAGCCTGGCGTTGTTGGTGTAAGTGTTACTGTCTTTGTGTATTTTCTAAGTCCCGCGTGCCTGACTTTGCTCAGCCTCGTTTTCATCATTTTTCAGATTTTTTTTCGTCCGCCATTTTTTTTCTCGCTTAGCCGATTTTCGTTTGCCAAAAACCAGCAAATATGGCTCAAGTTCGCTTGCAACCTCACTCCCAGGCTTCCTGGCTCTCCCCCTGTGCTGTGCTGTGTGTGAGTGTGTTTATTATTATTATTATTATTTTGCTTGTTTTTCAGTTTTTTCTAGTTACGTGCTTGAACTAAGTTTGGCCTTTAAATTAGCAAACTGCGTTCCTCGTGGCAAAGTGCTACTTTTTTCGGCAGCATCCAGCGTGCCTCAACTGATCGCCTCGTCCCGCGTACGTCAATGGCTCGCCTCACTTTGCGAGGTTTAGCAGTCGCAAACATCCCCAACACTGACAACTATATATGTGATTGATAACTATTATATATTGACTAGCAACTTGTCCGTCAAAAAATCACATCAATAACATTTTAAGCCAGGCAATGCTGTTTGCCACACAATGCGAGGCTCTGCCCCCTCTGAGCACCTTCGGTGCTCATTTCGAGCCTCTCCCCCATGTAGTTTAGGGGCCTTGCAATGAGTGTTACTGCCTTGGGTTAAGTGTTACTGCCTTGAGTTAAGTGATACTGCATTGTGTTAAATGTTACTGCCTTGGGTTAAGTGTTACTGCCTTGGGTTAAATGTTACTGCCTTGGGTTAAGTGTTACTGCCTTGGGTTAAATGTTACTGCCTTGGGTTAAGTGTTACTGCCTTGGGTTAAATGTTACTGCCTTGGGTTAAATGTTACTGCCTTGGGTTAAGTGTTACTGCCTTGGGTTAAATGTTACTGCCTTGGGTTAAGGGGTTTGGCCGTTAAATTCGTAATTATTGCAAGGTCCAGAATTTTTGCGTCCTACGAGGCAACTGCGTCCCTCACTTCACTGGACGTCAACTCGCCAGTATGACAACTATATTAGTGATATTCTATTATATACTGATAATTATTATATACTAGCCACTTGCCCGTCAAAAATGATGGCATTATATTTGCAAGCCTGGCTATGCACAGCATCTCTCTCTCCTTCCCTTCTTCTGTGTCCTCTCCTTCCCTCTTCTCTCCTTTTCTCTCCTCTCTGCGAGCCTCGGAATGAGCGCCTTCAGCACCCATTGCAGGCCTCCCATCACAAATGACGTGATACTATTTGACTTTATTCCCCCTCCCCTGTGTCTCTTCCCTCTCTCTCCCTGCCCTGTGTCTCTCACCCTTCCTCCCCTGTGTCTCTTTCCTCCTCTCCCTGTCCTGTGTCTCTCCCCCCTCCCATGTGTCTCTTCTCCCCTCCCTCACTGGGTCTCTTTCCTCCCTCCCTCCCCATGTCTCTTTCCCCCCTCCCCTGTGTCTCTTCCCTCTCTCTCCCTAGCCTGTGTCTCTCCCCCTTCCTCCCCTGTGTCTCTTTCCTTCTCTTCCTCCCCTGTGTCTCTTCCCCCCCCTCTCCCTCCCTTGTGTCTCTTCCCCCTCTCTCCCTCTCCTGTGTCTCCTTCACCCCACTCTCCCTCCCCGTGTCTCATTCCCCTGCTCTCCCTCCCATGGTACTCTCCACTCTGCGCCCATTGCAGCCCTCGCATATAAAATCTATCTCACACATGCACAATACCGCAGTCGCGCATCAAAACTGTTAATTGTCCGTACGGGCGCGAAAATAGTGAAAAGGGAATGCGCTATTTGCGGCTTAGATGCACTTTGCGAGTCTCACGACGGTGAGGCTCGTAATGTGTGCCTAAGTCGCACTTTGTGGTCCTTGCGATCCGCGGCCAAGCCGCAGTTTGCGAGCCTCGCCAGGTTCTACAAAGACTCTCCTTGTGCAAGCCTGGCAATGATGCCTTTGCCGCGGATCGCGAGGCCCGCAAAGCATCTCCTAACTGCGAGCCACTTTCGGCGCACATTGCTCTATTATATATTGAGAATTATTATATAAATTCTGGTAAGTGCATAATGCTCCCTGCAGAGGAGGAGGGGGGAGGAAGACACAGGGTAGAGGGAGGGGGAAGACACAGGGGAGAAGGGGAGGAAGACACAGGGGAGAGAGGAAGATCCAGGGGAGGGGGGAAGACACAGGGTAGGGGAGAGGGAGTTAAGACACCGGGGAGGGGAGAAGGAGGAAGAGACACAGGGGAGAGGGGGGAAGAGACAGGGGGAGGGAAGAAACACAGGGGGGGGGGAAGAGACACAGAGGAGGGAGAGGGGGGAAGAGATACTGGGGAGGGGAAAGGGAGAAATAGACACAGGGAAGGGGAGAGGGAGAAAGAAACACAGGGGAGGGGAGGGGGTAGAGACACAGGGGAGGGAAGGGGGAAGAGACACAGGGGAGGGAAGGGGGAGACACAGGGGAGGGAAGGGGGAGACACAGGGAGGGAAGGGTTGGAGATACAGTGAAGGGGGGGAGAGACACAAGGGAGGGAAAGGGGGGAGGGAGAGAAAACATAAAAATGATACCGTCAATTTTGTTACTAGTTATTACATATTGATAGTCTATCATATACTGATAATTATTATATATTGGTAACTATTATATATTGATATTCTGTTTTAAGGCAGGTAATGCTGTTTGCTACACTAAGTAAGTATTTTGGTTATGAGAGGTCCTTTGGCGCTCATTGCAATGTTTGCGCTGATGGCCTTTTGGCGCACATTACGAGCCTCCCCTGGTGTAGTTGTGCTCCTCTAAACACTGTGGGCGCTCCTTGTGAGGCACGCCCGAGTGCCTTTAGCGTTTATTGTGATTCTGTTTGTTTTTTGGGGGTTTTTCTATGTATTTTGTATTGTTAATTAATTAATTTGTAAAATTCTAAATTAATATACTTTACCTATTTATAATTAATATATGCAGGAAGCAATATCCTGAAGAGCTGACAATCTGTTTTGATGTTCCTGCAGCATACAATTTAGATTTGCACTGTTGTGGAGCTGAGGTGTAAGTGTCAGCAATGTGTGCAGTGTGTAGTGTAAATAGGCTGCGTGCTCGAGGGGAAGATATTTGTTTAGCTGTGTATTTCCGCATTTTGTAATAGTAATGTTATTAGTTTGCAGTTAGTGTTGTAAAATGGCTGTGACTGTGTATGTGTTACGCGGGTGTGGATCATTTAGCGTCCTTCCGAATAGTGTATTTATTAGGTTGTACGGGTCTGTGTAAAAGGCGTATGTGCTTGGCGGTGTTTTGCGTGCTTAGGGGTCACGTAGCCTCGTTTTCGTTGTTTTGCGGTGGCCATTTTTTCTCTCGCTTAGGGGATTCTCGAGTGGCGAAAATCTTAAAAGTGTCCACCCTTGCTGTGTGTATTTTTTAAAAATTTTAGTTTGTATTTTGTGAGTTTTTTGTGTTTTTCGCTGTGCGTGGTGCGGCTGTTAAGTTCGTATTTTTTTTTCTTAGTGGCTGTTTCCTTTTGTTAGTGTTACAGGCCATAATTTTTTTATAGGCAATTTTTTCAAAGGGCTACGGGTCTTGCACTTTGAATTGTGTATTTGAGTTTTGTGTTGATGTGTAGTTCTGTGGGTTGTAGGTATGATGCGCAAGTCGTGCGGGGTCATAGGGATGAGCGCCTATGACGCTCATCTCCACCAGCGCAGTGAGCACTTTTGGAGCTTCCTGCCTAAGTCATACGGGGTCATAGGGATGAGTGCCCATTGCGCTCCTTGCCTGGCCGCAACCCCTTCGTGAGCCAGCAGTTTTAACATTGCGTTACCATTTTGGCAAGGTCGCGCTGCTGAGAACTATATATGTGATTGATATTCTATTATATATTGATATTCCTAGAAGTATATCGGCCTCTAGATTGCTTCCTTCCTTCTCCTCTGTCTCTTCCTCTCCCTCCTCGGTGACCTTGTTATTTTAGCCCTTTCTGTCCCTACCAGGGATTCATTTCTTTTGTCACTATTGATTTATCTCTATATAAGATATGGCTTTGTATCAAGGTTACTAAATACAGGTTAGCAACACGTTGTGTGAATGTGCTTACTGGGTATATGAATTATAAAAGAGCAAGTTTGAGTTAAAGATCATATTAAATCATGTTTTTGAGAAAGCTTAAAATAAATAAATACAACCTTCCTACTTGTTGTTTTACAGTCAGCTGCCCTTTTGCTTTTGTTCCTAACATGACTAGAATCCTGAAAGGTATGGGAAGAGCCGTGGATTCAGATAAGATCTCTATCCAGTCCTGCTGACGGACTGGCACTTTGCATTGCCACTTGACAATAGAACTAAGCAGTAGAGCAGTAGGATGACCTGTCCTCAGGCTACAGGCCAACTATCAGTTCAAGATGTAAGTGCCGATGACATAGTTTGCTAAGCTTCAGGTTTTCTGGCTTATATAGCTACTAATAAAACATTAAATAAAGTACCGCGTCGGGACCCGGCATATGCTAATGATGTGACGTCACATGCGCGCCACGTCATTTGCATTGGCCGGGTCAAGACGCAGCCAGAAGGAGCGCGGAGGAGCAGCTGCAGATGGAGGTAAGTGAGGAGAAAGGGTGAGGGAGAGGTATTTAGAGGTGTAAAGTGAGGAGGGGGTTTTAGGATGAGAAGGGGGGTTGAAGAGGGGGTTGAGGATGGGGGGTTGAGGAGGGGGGTTGAGGATGAGGAGGGGGGTTGAGGATGAGGAGGGGGGGTTGAGGTTGAGGAGGGGTGTTGAGGAGGGAGGTTGAGGAGGGGGGTTTAGGATGAGGAGGGGGGTTGAGGAGGGTGATAAGGGAGGGGGAGGGAAAGAGTCACAGGGAAGGGAAAGGGGCAAGAAACACAGGGCAGGGAGAGGAGGGGAAGAGACACGGGGGGGAGAGGAGGGCAAGACACACAAGGGGGGAGAGACACAGGGGAGGGAGAGGGGGGAAGAGACACAGGGGAGAGAGAGGGGGGACACAAGAAAGGGGCACAGAGGGCACACAAAAGGGGGACACAGAGGGCACAAGAGAGACACAGGGGGCAGCCCATTTCCCACCCTCGGCTTATACTCGAGTCACTACGTTTTCCCAGTATTTTGTGGTAAAATAGGTGCCTCGGCTTATACTCGGTCAGCTTATACTCGAGTATACACAGTATTTTTCGGGCCAATTTGTGAGCTTGGGAATGTTGTGCTATTAATTCTAAGACCTAATATCACTTTTCCTTTTAATATTTGCATTTACAGTGCTACGGATTGGGCTTTACCCCCCTTGCGGGTCCTCTCTAACACTCTTTGGCTTCTTGGCTCCATTTGCGAGTTACGAGTTTGAATGCAATTTAATAGCTGAATTGGAAACGTAGCAGTTGCGGGCTTGAGAGAACAAAGGATTTGTGACTTTGAAGTTCCACGCTTTTTTCGGCCTTCCTGCTCGGTGACCATATGTCCACCGCATGCCAGGCACATTTATCTGTGTTTCTGGCTGTGCTCATCCATACGTTTTCTTGGAAAAGATACTGGAGTGGCTGCCAGTTCTTTCTCCAGTGAACCTTAATTTATCTGAACTCTCTGCTATGACCTGCCCATCTTGGGTGACCCTACATGGTATAGCTCACAGTTTCATTGAGATATACAAGCCCCTTCACCATGACAAGGTAGGGATCCAGAAAGTAAAGATTATTAAAAAATGGTCCTAATTAGATCAGAATCAAATATACAGTAGATTTTGGCTAAAACATATCTAACCACAAAGGCTTCTAACTCCAATAACCTAGCAGCAGTTTTAAAAAAGGAAAACATTTTATACAAATGCAAGGGGTGAACTGAGTGGACCTTTAATTATTTTCTATTCTGTCAAGGATGACATGAAAGAATCACTGGCTTTTATGGCAACACATAAAATACACTTGGAAGACACTTTGAAAAGAACTGGCATGTCCAATATATATAAAGTAAAAAATTAATAAATACAGAGGTCAGTTTATTAACTATTATGTAAAATTATACTGTAATGGTAGTTGCCGCAGTTATTTCTTGTATTGTTGGGGTAAAAAGAAAATCTATAATCAGTGCCTCTCCCACAACCAACAAAGTAGCAAAATCAGAAGATCTTAATCAAGCTTCTTTATTCAAGAAAAAATGTGTAGGCAGTGGCCTGATATCATTATAAGTTGCACAACATATTATAGTCTCCTTAACCTCCCTGGCGGCCTGATTATGTCAGTATTTTTTACATAATTAGGTCCCCCATTCTGATCCCCTCCCCCCCAGGTCCCCCATTACGAACTCCTCCCCCCTTAGGTCCCCCATTCCGATCTCCTCCCCCCCTAGGTCCCCCATCCTGATCTCCCCCTCTAGGTCCTTCATTCTGATCTCCCCCCCAGGTCAACCATTCTGATCTCCTCCCCTCCAGGTCCCCCATTCTGATCTCCCCCCCAGGTCAACCATTCTGATCTCCCCCCCCCCCCCCAGGTCTCCCATTCTGATCTCCTCCCCCCCAGGTCCCCCATTCCAATCTCCTCCCCCCTAGGTCCCCCATTCTGATCTCCCCCTCTAGGTCCCCCATTCCGATCAACCCCCCAGGTCTCCCATTCTGATGTCCTCCCCTCTAGGTCCCCCCATTCTGATCTACTCCCCTCCAGGTCCCCCATTCTGATCTACTCCCCTCCAGGTCCCCCATTCTGATCTACTCCCCTCCAGGTCCCCCATTCTGATCTACTCCCCTCCAGGTCCCCCATTCTGATCTCCTCCCCTCCAGGTCCCCCATTCTGATCTACTCCCCTCCAGGTCCCCCATTCTGATCTACTCCCCTCCAGGTCCCCCATTCTGATCTCCTCCCCTCCAGGTCCCCCATTTTGATCTCTTATCTCTACTCCCAGGACCTCCAAGATCCCCCACCCCCCTCCCCCAGGACCCCCACCACGATCCCCCACGTCTCCCCACCAGCCCCCCACACATACCCCCAGGCCTCCCCTCCCTGACCACACAAGACGGCGCAGAGCGCCCCAAGCACAGAAAATCAACCCAAGCCACGTTGGGGATTACCGCTAGGGCAGTTAACAGGCAACAAAATGATGAAGACACTAAAACAATTTCCCGCGCACCCCTTATGCTAATCTCCGACTGTCACAGAAAAACAACTTAGAAATGTGTTAAACTGAGTGCAAAAAATAGATATTATGCTTACTTATATGCCAAATATAGGATGTAAATGAGTGTGTACAAATGAGTGAATGGCGCAATAATAATATACAGTGGATAGTGGTCATACTAAATGTTTTTTTCTCTACAGTATCTGTTCTGTAAGTGGGGGGTGACCCTGACTGCAGAGAAGAGCTCAGTTGCTTTGATTGAAATGTTTGATTTCTTCTCAATAACATAAAGTTACTCCAATGTGTGATTACTAAGAAGTCTGGAACATAAAGCAAAATATCTGAGACGTTCAAACGGTTTACACAGTGAGTACCTGCTCCTGTTGGTAATCCTTACTTTGAATTTAGTTCAACTAGCCATAATGGAAAATGTAACTAGTGGTACACAGCAATCAACCTGCATTGGTCTGTCAATGGCAAATACTACTTGAAGTGTTTATGGTTTGTAAGGCAAGTGGATAATGAAGCAAAATATATTATCCTTTAATTATTGAATAAAACAACAAATATATCTGTCATGTAACGGGACCAGCAGGACCAGCATGCTCTGGGTTAGGTCCAGTTAGGTCCTTGTATTGGGTGGGTATGACTATCCTCAGTGACAGCAGGACCAGTATGCTCTGGGACTCTCTCCAGTTAGGTCCTTGTGTGGGGTGGGTATGACTATCCTCAGTGACAGCAGGACCAGCATGCTCTGGGACTCTCTCCAGTTAGGTCCTTGTGTTGGGTGGGTATGACTATCCTCAGTGACAGCAGGACCAGCATGCTCTGGGACTCTCTCCAGTTAGGTCCTTGTATTGGGTGGGTATGACTATCCTCAGTGACAGCAGGACCAGCATGCTCTGGGACTCTCTCCAGTTAGGCCCTTGTATCGGGTGGGTATGACTATCCCAGTGACAGCAGGACCAGCATGCTCTGGGACTCTCTCCAGTTAGGTCCTTGTATCGGGTGGGTATGACTATCTAAGTGACAGCAGGACCAGCATGCTCTGGGACTCTCTCCAGATGGGTCCTTGTATTGGGTGGGTATGACTATCCTCAGTGACAGCAGGACCAGCATGCTCTGGGACTCTCTCCAGTTAGGTCCTTGTATTGTGTGGGTATGACTATCCCAGTGACAGCAGGACCAGCATGCTCTAGGATTCTCTCCAGTTACGTCCTTGTATGGGGTGGGTATGACTATGCTCAGGGACAGCAGGACCAGCATGCTCTGGGACTCTCTCCAGTTAGGTCCTTGTATCGGGTGGGTATGACTATGCTCAGGGACAGCAGGACCAGCATGCTCTGGGACTCTCTCCAGTTAGGTCCTTGTATTGAGTGGGTATGACTATGCCCAGTGACAGCAGGACCAGCATGCTCTAGGACGCTCTCCAGTTAGGTCCTTGTATTTGGTGCGTATGACTATCCTCAGTGACAGCAGGACCAGCATGCTCTGGGACTCTCTCCAGTTAGGTCCTTGTATTGGGTGGGTATGACTATCCTCAGTGACAGCAGGACCAGCATGCTCTGGGACTCTCTCCAGTTACGTCCTTGTATGGGGTGGGTATGACTATGCTCAGGGACAGGAGGACCAGCATGCTCTGGGACTCTCTCCAGTTAGGTCCTTGTATTGAGTGGGTATGACTATGCCCAGTGACAGCAGGACCAGCATGCTCTGGGACGCTCTCCAGTTAGGTCCTTGTATTTGGTGCGTATGACTATCCTCAGTGACAGCAGGACCAGCATGCTCTGGGACTCTCTCCAGTTAGGTCCTTGTATTGGGTGGGTATGACTATGCTCAGTGACAGCAGGACCAGCATGCTCTGGGACTCGCTCCAGTTAGGTCCTTGTATTGGGTGGGTATGACTATGCTCAGTGACAGCAAGACCAGCACACTCTGGGACTCTCTCTGGTTAGATGCTTATATCGGGTGGGTATGACTATCCCAAAGACTGCAGGACCGGCACACTCTGGGACGCTCTCCAGTTAGGTCCTTGTATTTGGTGCGTATGACTATCCTCAGTGACAGCAGGACCAGCATGCTCTGGGACTCTCTCCAGTTAGGTCCTTGTATTGGGTGGGTATGACTATCCTCAGTGACAGCAGGACCAGCATGCTCTGGGACTCTCTCCAGTTACGTCCTTGTATGGGGTGGGTATGACTATGCTCAGGGACAGCAGGACCAGCATGCTCTGGGACTCTCTCCAGTTAGGTCCTTGTATTGAGTGGGTATGACTATGCCCAGTGACAGCAGGACCAGCATGCTCTGGGACGCTCTCCAGTTAGGTCCTTGTATTTGGTGCGTATGACTATCCTCAGTGACAGCAGGACCAGCATGCTCTGGGACTCTCTCCAGTTAGGTACTTGTATTGGGTGGGTATGACTATCCCAGTGACAGCAGGACCAGCATGCTCTGGGACTCTCTCCAGTTAGGTCCTTGTATTGGGTGGGTATGACTATGCTCAGTGACAGCAGGACCAGCATGCTCTGGGACTCTCTCTGGTTAGATCCTTGTATTGGGTGGGTATGACTATGCTCAGTGACAGCAGGACCAGCATGCTCTGGGACTCGCTCCAGTTAGGTCCTTGTATTGGGTGGGTATGACTATGCTCAGTGACAGCAAGACCAACATGCTCTGGGACTCTCTCTGGTTAGATCCTTGTATTGGGTGGGTATGACTATCCCAAAGACTGCAGGACCGGCACACTCTGGGACGCTCTCCAGTTAGGTCCTTGTATTTGGTGCGTATGACTATCCTCAGTGACAGCAGGACCAGCATGCTCTGGGACTCTCTCCAGTTAGGTCCTTGTATTGGGTGGGTATGACTATCCTCAGTGACAGCAGGACCAGCATGCTCTGGGACTCTCTCCAGTTACGTCCTTGTATGGGGTGGGTATGACTATGCTCAGGGACAGCAGGACCAGCATGCTCTGGGACTCTCTCCAGTTAGGTCCTTGTATTGAGTGGGTATGACTATGCCCAGTGACAGCAGGACCAGCATGCTCTGGGACGCTCTCCAGTTAGGTCCTTGTATTTGGTGCGTATGACTATCCTCAGTGACAGCAGGACCAGCATGCTCTGGGACTCTCTCCAGTTAGGTACTTGTATTGGGTGGGTATGACTATCCCAGTGACAGCAGGACCAGCATGCTCTGGGACTCTCTCCAGTTAGGTCCTTGTATTGGGTGGGTATGACTATGCTCAGTGACAGCAGGACCAGCATGCTCTGGGACTCTCTCTGGTTAGATCCTTGTATTGGGTGGGTATGACTATGCTCAGTGACAGCAGGACCAGCATGCTCTGGGACTCTCTCCAGTTAGGTCCTTGTATTGGGTGGGTATGACTATGCTCAGTGACAGCAGGACCAGCATGCTCTGGGACTCGCTTCAGTTAGGTCCTTGTATTGGGTGGGTATGACTATGCTCAGTGACAGCAAGACCAACATGCTCTGGGACTCTCTCTGGTTAGATCCTTGTATTGGGTGGGTATGACTATCCTCTCCCATTGCTGATTTCAGCCAGGTGTGGCCCTGGCTCCAGCAAGTCTCACCCATTATCTTAATTTCCCCAGTATTTTCCAAACATAGGCACATCTTCTACCTAGGGTGCAAGCAAGAGGAAAATCATAGCCACTGGGTCGGGTATCTTGTCCATTGTCACAATATCCTTTAAGCAATTGCTGTGAAGGATGGGGATATGATTAGATGTGTTTGGAATTGGTCGGTGGCTTTGAGGGAAAGAGAGAGCCACCAATGTCAAAATAACTTTATTCATTTGCTGTTTTTAAAACAAAACAATTAAATAAAAATGTCCACTTTTTATAACCTAGGCAAAATATGCAAGACCCCAAAAAATCACATATATATTTGAATTTCTATAAGTGACACTCTTTTTACATAAGTGCAAGTACTATTTATTTTTTTTGTATTTTCAGTTTGAAGCAGGAAATGTTACATCAATGGCAATTGACCCCTAACAAATTGGCAAGGTCATTAGTAAGAAAAACAATAGTTTATTACCCAAAAGGACTTTATATTGTAATGAATTCTGCTGATTACAGGAAAGGAGGAAGGGCCCTGAGAGAAAAGCAATGCTAATACTTGAATATACAGGGATCTATTTCCTAAGATGAGAGGTTTATGTAATGGATCACTGTAGCTTTGAGATTTTTATTTTAGAGAAAAACAGAATTTTGGAAGACTGTTTATGTATAGAAGGTTCTGCTTTGTCTGTTTCTTCATAGCTGGAGCCTGAGAGGTGTTTTTTATCTATTAGTTGAAGGTTTTTTTTGTTGTTTATTTGTTCAGTTGCGTCCAAATCTCCGTGGCCCTATGGACCGTGGCATGCCAGACACATCTTTCAGCCACTGTCCCTCAAGTTCATGTTCATTGCTTCAATTACCTCATCTATCCAACTCCGCCTCTGCCATCCTCTTCTTTGTGTGCCTTCAATCATTTGTCATATAACTGTGTCTCATTGACACCTACCCCCTTTAAACCATATGAAAAACTTGTGCAAGAACAATATTTTAATAGTCAGCCATCCTGCACTAATAAGAAAGTCTTCCATCTTGTGTGCAACTTCCAAAGAAAGCTTAGAAAATGTCAGTACCGGTGGACCAACCTCATGGAAAGAACTCAGCTTTGCATAGATGTCAGCGACTACAGAGGCTTTCATGGAGCCCTGAAAGTAGTGTCCGGCCCTTCGCACCTGGTCCCACGCCCATTGCACAGTGCAGATGATCAAACACTCCTTACAGACAAGGCGTCGATCCTGAACCAGAGGTCTGACCACTTTCAGACTGTGTTCTGCAGCAACCTTGTAGTTTCAGTCTCAGCGCTCCATCGTATTCCACAGCAACCAATGAAAACAGAACTGGATGAAATCCCAACTCTCGAAGAGACTGTAAAAGCAATTAAGCAGCTAAAAAATGGTAAGGCTGCAGGAGTTGATAGGATCCCAGCTGAGATCTGGAAACATGGGGGCCCAGCAATTCACGCTGAACTCCATAAACTCTTAAACTCTTTGATTGCTGTGGCGGCAAGGCAAACTGCCACAGGACCTTCGTGACGCAATCATCATCACCCTGTACAAGAAGAAGGGAGAAAAGTCAGACTACTCCAATTACCGGGGGATAGCTCTGCTCTACGTCACAGAGAAAATCCTTGCAAGAGTACTCCTCAACAGACTGGAGCCCACTGGCGCAGAAGAACTCCATGCAGAGAGTCAGTGTGGCTTTAGAGCCAACAGGAGCACCACAGACATGGGTTTTGTTCTCAGGCAGCTCCAAAAGAAATGCCAAGGACTGAACAAGGAACTTTACTTCAAGTCTGTTGACCTTAACAAAGCGTTCAACACCGTGAGCAGGAAGGGTCTGTGGCAAATCCTGGAACATATAGGAGGTCCTCCTGATCATGTTCTTCATGATCAGGATGCCCTCTCCCATATGGCAACAGCTTTGCAGCAAATGAGATCTTGCTTCACTGAGGCTGCCGGGCTCTTCGGTCTGGAAGTTAGCTTGAAGAAGACAGAAGTCCTCCACCAGCCTACACCTAAGGAAGATTACTGTCCTCCTTGATTCACTATAGCTGAGTTGGAGCTGAAGATAGTCGACCACTGCTGCTTCCTGGAATATATCATCTCCTCAGATGCCAAGGTCGACAAGGAAATTGACAACAGACGGAAGGTTATATAAAAGGGTTATATCAAAGGGTTTGGAACAACAAGCATAAAGTGTGTACAGAGCTGTTGTGACGACTATCCTTCTGTACAGCTCCAAGTCGTGTGTTACCTACTGCCATCACCTACGACTTCTTAAGGTGCTTTCATCAACGCTGCCTCTGCACCATCCTCTACACCCACTGGAATGACCACGTCACCAACACTGAAGTACTTGAGCAGGTTGGAGTCATCGGCATTGAAGCCATGCTGTTGAAGACACAATTGTGCAGGGCATGGCACATTTGTAGAATGGAGGATGATCGGCTGCCAAAGATTGCGCTATATGGTGAGCTCACCACTGGTAATCGCAACCGAGGAGGACCAACAAGAGGAGGACCAACAAGAGGAACATAGACTCGTTGAAACAGTCCCTTGATGCCTGTCGTATTGACCGTTGTCGATGGTCGCCTTTAGCTTCGGACCAGGTTGTCTCCTCTTTTGAGAAACACGCACAGCTAGTCTTGGGAATAAAAGGAGGGTGAGGAAAAATTGTGTCACTGCAGCACCCAACCCAGAGCAAACTTTGCAATTACTTCCTGTCCAGCATTGGCCTCCTCAGCCACCAGAAAGCTCACAGATGTGAACAAAATCCCTCTTAAATCTTTGTTCGCAAAGGCAACATAATGACAATGATATTATATACCTAATAAGATCCAGAAACCTTCCATATGCCTCTACAGTAATGTACATATGTATTCAGTAATATTGTTGCTAAGTCATTCAATCTCGTGCAACTCTCCGTGACCCTATGGACCACAGCACACCAGGTACATCTCTCAGTCACTGCCCCTCTGAGCTCCATCAAATTCATGTTCATTTCTTTAGTGACCTCATCTATCCATCTCCGCCACTGTCGTCCCCTTCTTCTTGTGCCTTCAATCTTTCTCAGCATCAGAGTCTTCTCTAGAGAATCCTGTTTTCTCATGATATGGACAAAATATTTGCGCTTCAACCTCATGATCCTACCTTCTAGTGAACAGTTTGTCTCTATTTACTGTAGTTCTGATTTATTGGGTCTTCCTGCAGTCCAAGGGACTCTAAGCAGTTTTCTCCAACACCACAATTCAAAGGCATCAATTCTACAGCGCTCAGACTTTTTTATGGTCCAGCTCTCACATACGTATGTTTCTACTGGGGATACCATAGTTCAAACTATGTGCACCTTTTTGTTGATAGTTTAATATCTTTACTTTTTACTAGCTTGTCCAGACTTGCCAGAATCAAATGTCTTTTAATTTCATGGCTACAGTTATCAACAGAAAAAATCATGGATCCCAGAAAAATAAAATCTGCCACTGCCTCCACTTCTTCCCCGTCTATTTGCCAGGAACGGAGATTGCCATTTGCCATGATCTTCGTCTTTTGAACGTTGAGCAGCAGGACAGATTTTGCTCTCATCAATAAGTCCTTTAGTTCCTCCTCACTTTCAGCCATCAGAGTATCATCTGCGTATCTGAGGTTGTTGATATTCCTTCCAGCAATATTGATTTCGGCTTTGGATTCATCCAGTCCGGCCTTGCGTACTCTGCATATAAGTTGAATAAATAAGGTGACAATATACAACCTTGTCGCACTCCTTTTCTGATCTTGAACCAGTCAGCAGTAATGTCAGCATACGTATATTCCCTGTATATAATTGATAGCAAGACATTTACAAACCTGTATAATTAGTTTCATTTTCAAAATTGCACTATTTTTGCTGACAAGATGAAATTCCTTGTACCTATAAATTGCCTTTCAAATGCAAATAAGAAAAGGAATGACATTCACCAAGGGATATATCATTTCTAGTTCATAACATGAGACTTGCAAATCATTTTGAGTTCATTCTTTCTATAATCTTAGGTTTTTCCCCAAACCCATTAACACATTTTACTGCACATCTTTGCATTTAATAACTTCATATTCGTATCTGACTATCTCATGGATCAATAAATAAATTTTCAGAAATATAAATATGTATACATATATCACATATATAGTTGTGAGCGTACGGGTCGTTGCTCACGTTTGCGGGCTCGCGAAGCGAGGGCCGTGGCTCGCAAAGCGAGCCGCGGCCCTCGCGCAGCGAGCCGCGGGCCTCGCGAAGCGAGGTCACTGGGCAAGGGCCTCAGTTGCTGGCATGGAGCGCCGAAGGCGCTCCATGCCAGCAACTGAGGCCCCTCGCGAAGCGAGGGCCTCAGTTGCTGGCGAGGTCACTGGGCACGGGCCTCAGTTGCTGGCAAGGAGCGCCGAAGGCGCTCCATGTCAGCAACTGAGGCCCCTCGCGAAGCGAGGGCCTCAGTTGCTGGCGAGGTCACTGGGCAAGGGCCTCAGTTGCTGGCATGGAGCGCCGAAGGCGCTCCATGCCAGCAACTGAGGCCCCTTGCGAAGCGAGGGACTCAGTTGCTGGCGAGGTCACTGGGCAAGGGCCTCAAACCCTCGCAAACTTCACGTCGCTACTCAAAAAACACGACACACAAATTACGACACTCGCTAAATTTTACGAGGAACGCAAACAACCTACGAAACACGTTACCACACATTACGACCTCGCAAACATCGGACGCAACACGCCGACATACAAACATTTAAAACACAATACATACACACAGCACATACATAAAAACCTTACCTACACCAAGAGGGAGCACCCAGGACCTCAAAAATGCAACTTACACCTCGATTTTACTCGAAATAAAAGACTTTTGAGACTAAAAAAAAATCTAAGCGACAGAAAAAATGGCTGCCGAACAAAACGAAAACGAGGCTACAGCACTCTAAACTCGCAAAACACCACAAGAAACTCGCAAAACGCCACAAACCACCTACGGATATTCATACCACACAGTGCACACATTCAGCATGCTTAAACAGCAGCTCCACACCACTAATGCTGCAGCAACATCAACACAGATTGCCAGCTCTTCATCACAATGCTTCAAAATAGGTACACTATATTCATTTACTAATTTAGCTACCTTACAATTTCATTGCCGTCATTTTTTGACGGGCAATTCGCTAGTTTAATATAAAGATGGGGCTTTTTAAGTTTTCTTATAAACCAGTGTATAGCATAACATTTTAGGTCAATATTAAATTTCCCATGCTTCTTGCTGGCCTGGAGCCTAGCGAGTGTGTTCTGGTAACTTTTATTATCTATTATGGCGTAGTTGGAGGAGGTAGCAAGGTGGATTGGTTGACTCGTTGCTTGATCAAGAAAAACTTTCAGCATTTAATATCTTCCCCGTCCCCGCACATGCTCTTATGCAGGCAGTTGTAAATACACTTGTAAATACAGTTTACCCTAATCTATACCCACCACTCATGTATTATAAATAACGTGTTACTGGCATGGAAGCTCCCTTGCACTAGCAAACATAAAAATACTTTTAGGCCCTGGTGGAATCCATGATACATGGATGGAAGTTATGTATGTGAGTCAATGGTTACATTTCTGGAAAAATATGGTTGCATTTCCTGAAGAAGATGCATTTCAGGGCGAGCAAGGGGAAATGGTGTGGTATCAATTTCAATCTTATCTAATTACCTTAAAGGCATACTTAAATTTGCTGGATTATAAATGCATCTGATAGAGAAGAATTATTAGTGTATTCAAAAAAATAAACATTTAAACACTTACATTAAAGTCAGCAAAATGTCTTGTAATTTCTGACAGTTGCAAATTAGGGTTAACACCCTCCAAACCCAGGCTAAATTAGCATAACATTTTAAATGATTTGTTTGGCCATTCAGATTAGCTGAAACTTTTGAATTGACTCTAGGGTTCCTGATTGTGATGCAAAGCAGCCTGGGATATGTAGTCTATCATTGATATGTGCTATGTATTGCTGTTGACATACAGACAGGAAGCTGCAAGGAGATTGGCTGAGCAAGCAACAGCAGGTAAATAGTGGGTTAATATTGCTCCCCTGGTGCTGCATGCTAATTGGGGAGATCAGATGCCTGTCTAGACATCCACTGGAGGTGTCAACATAATCATTAAAGGGATTTTTAAATATTTATAAAAAAATAAATGTTTTATGTGATGTGCTAAATTCATATAAGCTGCTTTTTGCCTAAAGATTGCAGAAATGTATTATTCCTTGAAACTTGGATATGCCTTTAACCAAGGCTCTTACCTCATAAGTCAGCTCTGAGGAAGTAATGTAACAAACACAAAATGGATTCCTATACTCATAAACATATGCGTTTAATAGCCCATGACATTATAATGACTGTTGGTAATTAAATAGAGAAGACCACTGACAGTGCCATAAAGACCTGTCTGGTGGGCTTCCATCTGTCTTTTAACCACAGAAAAAAATATGTAAAACACTTCTCTTGGACTTATCCAGAGGTAAGAAGCCAATATTCAGCACTACAATATTCAGCACCTTAACATGAATTGCCAATGACCCTTTGAACATTATGTTCATCCCAAGACAAGTTTCAGATGAATAATTGTTTTTTGGACTTCCAGCCTCTCCTTTGTGGGTCCATATGTTTAGCCTAATACACTTTGTTACATTAATCATCTTATCATATATTTAATTATATTATCGGATTGTGTCTAAATAAATAGTACAAACTGGGTCAGTAAGAAGATTAAGTGGTCAGGAATATACAGACGAGCATGGTCAGACTAATAAGTTGCAAGGCTCTCTCCTCTTACTTATCTGTATGCATAATGATATAGGGTATAGTATAATGCTCACTGGTTACCCTATTAATGATTAGTTATATAGCCAAGCGATGGGTGATTGACATGGTACAGATAACATGTAATAGTCAATATAAAATTATTAAAAAAAGAAAACATGGTGTATAAAATAACAGAAAATTATTTGAATAAACTCAGTGTCTATGGTCAATAACTCAATGATAGTAAATATATATATATATATATATATATATATATATATATATATATATATATATATATATATATGTAACGGATCTACTGGCACCCCGACCGGGTACCTCCGTTGATGGACGTGTCCTAGTTTGCGTCGAGGCCTACAAGCACTGCACCGGACACCAAAACCACCACAGACTCCAAGGATAGTACGACAGGAACAAGCGTTCAGTAGTTACAGCTCAAGGGAGTATGCAAAAGCATAGCAATCCCCAGTATGATATAGCGATCCCTTCAATAACGAGACAAGGCTACGTTTTGAAGGGTCAAGTAGAACTATATTTTAATGACAGGGAATCTCCTTTTATGCAATGGTGCCCTCTGAAGGGCTACACTCACATAATTATCACAACAGCCAATTATCTGCATGGTTCAACCCCCATGTCTCCTCCCCTCAGATAACAGGTAACACAATTAAAACAGACACAATTTTAACCACATTCTGGATGTACCCCAAATACAGGGGGTACACCTTTAAGTCCTGCACCATTCAATATCTCTCACCCAGGGGAACAACATATACAAAAATGGCATGAATCAGACCAGGGGTTCAAAAGTTAGTAAAAGTATGTTCTTACACATAACACACAGACATTGCACATATCCCCCACACAATACACATATAGGACAATAGGTGAGTCACACCTCCCTGGCAACTTGGATACAATCAGACATTAATTAGATCATTCTTCTTTATCAGAGAATGAAAACACTTTGGAAAATGCAAGGATCCTTTACAACTTTCTTATCTCTTGAATCTCTGTAACAGGATTATCTATTAGCCTAGGTCTGCAAAAGTCTGGCTAATATTCTGAGCCAATATATTCTGTAGAACATCAACCAACATACATATAGTAGGATCATATTTTAACCATAATAATCATAAAACAGTTTAAAACAGTGATGGGTTCCGCTACAATATATATATAGGCCTAAGATATATAACTGGAATTAGCATCATTCAGCTTAAATTTACCACAAATAATGAGTTTATTAAATTTATGAACCATCTTATTTTATAATATTATATTGACTAATAAAGGTTATACTTACAGTTTTATTCGCACTTCCTATATGATCTAACCATTCATGATTATACATGTGATACATGATATTGGGCAAATGCAGGGGCAGAGCTACCAGCCATAAATTGGTCTGTGCCTTTTTAAAATAGAGCATTTCTTCTGAAGCTTCAAGTGGCAGCGTTGAGCAGTTCAGCACACTGGGAATGTTTATCAAGGAAGAGGTGAGAGAGCAAGGGCTGGATCACAGCAAATTACAGGGGAGGTTCTATGAGGGGACATCAAAGGAGATAGGGATGTGAGGCGGGTACTGAGAGGGGATGGATGCTGAGAGGGAATGGCTGCTGACAAGAATTGGGTGCTATGTATGGGTGGATGCTAAGAGGGATGGTTACTGTGTAGCATGGGTACATGAAGTGGGGGGGACTGGGGGAACTAACCCCCCCCCCAATTATTCTGGCTCCTACAACACTTGCTGTGTAGGGATGGTTATTGAGTGGGACAGGGTGCTATCTGAGGATGGCTGCTGAGAGGGACTGGCTGCTATGTACACATTACATATATTTGAGCAGTCATCCTTTTGAAAGCTATGCTTAAAGGACCACTTTAGTTGTCTTATAAGGGCTCTCTATAGAATAGTTTGGTGGGGCTTTACAAGAAAATAAAACATTTAAACCATTTTTTTTACTATTTTTCCCCCATGCCCCGAGGCTGTATAATCTCCAGACCTTTCCATCCCCTAAATGAAATATTGTGTCTGGAGTAGAGCCACAAAGGAGGAAGTACTATTTCAATTCACAAACTACAGTTGCTGTAGGTTAGTGGTGGGTGACTAGAAAGTGTAAATGACTATCAGTTCGGGTTACACTGCTGTGTTTCACGGAATGGTTTTCAATGTGGTGCTCCACTCCAGTCGCAATACTTCATTCAGGTGAAGGAGTGATCTAGAGCTTATACAGTCTGGGGGATCATTAAAAAGTAATTGTTTGAATGCATTGTAAATAACATAAATATTTCTTTTTTACTTTTCAAGCTCTTCCTAGCTATTCTTTAGTGGTCTTCTAAAGAGGTCTCTATAGACCACTCACAGTACATAGTAATAACTATTGTATCAGACCGGTATTAGTGATACTTCCTTTTGAGTTTGGCTATATGATATCTCTAAAAATGTTATCTGCTTGAGAGCCGGAAAGCAACTTTTTCCTTAAATAGAAATAAATCTCTTGGCAACAGACCAGGGAGGAGGAACCTCAAGTGACCTTGAAGCTGCTGAGCTCCGAGAGAAGGAACAAATCAATGACTAGTGTCGATTTCACAACAATCTGAGGTGACTCTGATACCAAAGATGCAACACAACCAGAATGGTGACGTCTTAGAGTAGGACGCGCTCAATACCATCCGCAGGTAAATGCCACTTCACTTGTATAGAAGGGTTGAACTTGGAATGGAAGGTCATCCTGTGTCTGACTGAGCAGCTACAAGGAATGTGAAGGGGAAGAGGTGTGGTGTAAGCAGCTATTGTCACTGCACTGGCAGCCATGCGAATATACCTTATGGTCCATAACAAACTGAACTGTGATGTTTTCAATAGTTCATGAAAATTGGATACTTTCATTGTTATGTTATTCCCTTTCCAAAAACACACCCCTGGTACAGATAATATAAGGTTTCATGACGTACAAAATATAATAGAAGATTTTTTCATTTTTTGTCTCAGTGGAATCAACAACAAAAACATCTTAAATGTAAGAGAAACATCATTAAAATCATTACATCATTTAGAGATGGATAAGTCATTTTAATGAGGCCCCTATACAGCTTCACCTCTTTCATGCCAGTTCTCCGTACCCGACAGGACGTAGATTTAATTTTAAAGAGCATTTAAAACTGTCTATACATTGTACTCTATCTTCTGGATTGCGACCTATCCTGGTGAAGGGGCTTGTGTAATTCAATGAAGCTGTGAGCTATACCATGTAGGGTCACCCAAGATGGGCAGGTCATAGCAGAGATCTGGTCCACTGGAGAAGCAACTGGCAACCCACTTAACCAGTATGAAAAACTAACTATATGTTGTCAATCAATACTGGGAAATTCTATGTTGTCGTTGCTGTATTTATATGCAAATGAGTAGCTCACATATTATTTAGCCACTTTGATGTGTTAATTTGCATTACAGTCTGCTTGGCTTCAGAAAAACTGCTAGTACGTATATATAGTTTTTAATGCTCTTTAAAATTAAATCAACTTCCTGTGGGGTGACAGAGTCCCTTTAAAGCTGTACTGTTATTTCTTTGCTTATTACACAGTATCAAAACATAAAATTAATCCTAATCCTGGGTGTATATGTTTAATGCATAATATTCCCGGTGTATGAGCCTATTACTGCATTTAATTGATTGAATCTCTTTCTAACCATCCATAAGAATCACAGCCTGGAGAAAGGAGATATAGAAACCTTTATAGCTAATTACAGTAGGTATTCTACAGGTATTCCTGGGTTCATATTAATTTACGTATTTATATTACAATAATAGGATACCCTGACTGTACATTCATATATTGTTATGTTAATCATAGATGACCCCTGCTGAATATGTGCATGTTTGTTTAATTATAGTTCTTGGTTCAATATATATGTGTTTATATAATAAATATGGTTGACCCTTGGTGAATATATGTAAATAATTTTAGGGTGCCCTGGCTGAATATATATTTAGAATATAATAATATGAGACCCTGGAGGAATGATGATTATAGATGACCCTAATTAAATATATATATGAGTTTATAATTATAGGTGGACATGGATGAATATGTATACATTCATTTGATTATAGGTGATCCTACCTAAATATACATTAATATAATAATTAACAATTGAGGTTGAATATTTCTATTATAATAGTCCCTAGCTTATTTCATATATATGTCTATAGGATATCTTGGCTAAATATGTGTTTGTTTGTATGAGACACTAACTATATATTTATTTACTGTATTACTATGATAACTCCAGGTGACCCTCTATTTATACATTAATATGATTATAGGAGACATTGGCTGAATGTGTATAAGTAAAAACAGAGCTTCTAAGCACTTCTTAAAAAAATACATTAAGTACATAAAGTAAAAAAGATACACAGGGATATTATACTTTACAGTAAAATCCAGGAACCTTCCATGTTTCCTTTAGGGAAAATTGTACATACTTTTAAGAGCAAGCACTTTTTAAATACAACCTTAAAGCCCTATTAAATTCCAAACCCATATGTCTGTGGGCTTGAAATTTGCTGTAGTTACAGAGCGATTAAATTGAACAAGGCCGCAACCAGAGGAGGAGGTGGAGGTGGGTGGAGGAGGTGGAAGAGGTTGAGGTGGAGGAGGTTGAGGAGGCGGTGGAGGAGGTTGAGGAGGCGGTGGATGAGGTGGTGGAGGTTTAGGATGAGGTTGAGGAGGAGGTTGAGGAGAAGGTTGAGGAGGAGGTTGAGGGGGAGGAGGTTGAGGAGGAGGTGAGTGGAGGAGGAGGAGATGGGAGAAAGTGTAGAGGGGGAGGTGGGTGGGCAGGTGCCCATATTGATAGGCACATTGTCCTCAGGGTCAGAGGGGGAGGGCAATGGGGCCAATAGCAGGACCGTATGCCACCACTGTGGACTTCAACCCCACTGCCCCCCTCCTCCCGCAGTTGCAGCCTTCACCAGGGCACACATATTGGAGGGATTATAGGGGCATGCCCCAACCTTCTCCTTCCCCCTGTGATTCGTCGGCCTGGCTCCCATCACCAGGTCCACCACCACCAGATTGGAGCCAGGCACAGGTCAGGAAACAGCCCCTCTCCACCGGGCCACAACCACCTCCTCCACCTCCTTTATAACCACCAATCGGCCCTGCAGCCAGACCTCCATCCACACCACCACCACAAATCCAGGCTGCTCAGGGGGAGATGCTGGCCATGTCGAGACAGATTCTGGACTGTCTGCAGGGGATCCAGGGCAGTATCTCCTCCAATCACCAGGAGCTTATGAGCAGCCTGAACAGGCGCAATAGGGAGGAGAGGAGGCACCATCTCATGGTTGAGTACTACCTTGCAGCATGTGACTATGAATGTAGTTCGCTGCACTCTGGTCCCCAGCCCCACCTCATCCACCTCGGAGGTGTCCCCCACACCCCAGCAGCCCGGCCCCTCCTTTCCTCCCCCCATGCCTCCACCACCGCCACCAGAACCACCACTGCTTGTGCCACTGCCTTACGGGGGAATGCCTACCCCTCCCCCCACCCCCAGCACCTGTGAGACCGCAACGGCCCATGGGGGATTGGGGCCCTGATGCTAGGCGAAAGAGGATGTAGGGGCTGCACATATTTATGTGCCGTCTCAACAACATTCCTCAGTGACAATCTATTGCTCCCAATGGTAACCTAATCTAGCCTGGCAACAGAGTCTTGGATCTTGGCCTATGTGATGGTGATAATTTGTATGCAGATGGCTACCTCCCATCACATGGTCCATGATCCCCTTCGCTGTGGACACATAGGGTTCTGTTTAACATTTTACCAATTGATGGTCACTGAGGAATGTTTTTGAGAAGAGATGCTGCAGTCCCTATATTTTTAACGCCTTATTTTGTAGGTGTTATGTTTTTGTTTTGTTTTAGGTACAATTCAGGCCCATGAAGGCACCTTCTGCATCTGCAAGCATTGTATAGGAAATGTGTGAGGTGTAAGGTTTTCCCAGTGCCTCTCAGGTAGACATTCCTTTAATGACAGCCCCCCTTAAAATGTAGCTTCCACAATATTAAAGCTATTATATAGCCAGATATCGAAGACATGATTGTTGTTAGCTTAAATGTAGACTAATACTGCTATGGCGATGGACTTGCAAGGTTTCACAATGGCATGATAATGACAGCCAGCATTGATATATGCACTAGTGAAGCATGTGATCCTGACCTCAATATCAGTCTGAGAAAAGATACTTGTGTCTGATGTAAGTAACATTGAATATGGCTGCTGACCTTTGTGTCCTCTCCGTATTAATGGGTATTTTTCCCTATTGCTGATATCATGAGTATCCTTTAACATGTGCTAACAACTGTATACAGTGGGGGGAAAAGGTATTTGATCCCCTGCTGGTTTTGAACGTTTGTCCACTGACAAAGAAATGATTAGTCTATAATTTTAATTGTAGGTGTATTTTAACAATGAGAGACAGAATAACAAAATAGAATAAACAAGAGAAACGCATGTCAAAAAAGTTATACATTTATTTGCAGGTCAATGAGGGAAATAAGTATTTGATACCCTATCAATCAGCAAGATTTCTGGCTCCCAGGCGTCTTTTATACAGGTAATGAGCTGAGATTAGGGAGTGCTCCTAATCTGAGCTCGTTATCTGTATAAAAGACACCTGTCCACAGAAGCAATCAGTCAATCAGATTCCAAACTCTCCACCATGGCCAAGACCAAGGAGCTGTCCAATGGTGTCAGGGACAAGATTGTAGACCTACACAAGGCTGTAATGGGCTACAAGACCATCACCAAGCAGCTTGGTGAGAAGGTGACAACAGTTGGTGCGATTATTCACAAATGGAAGAAACCAAAATAACTGCCAGTCTCCCTCGGTCTGATGCTCCATGCAAGATCTCACCTCGTGGTGTTTCAATGATCATGAGAACAGTGAGGAATCAGCCCAGAACTACATGGGAGGATCTTGTTAATGATCTCAAGGCAGCTGGGACCATAGTCACCAAGAAAACAATTGGTAACACACTACGCCGTGAAGGACTGAAATCTTGAAGCCCTCGCAAGGTCCCCTTGCTCAAGAAAGCACATGTACAGGCCCATCTGAAGTGTGCCAATGAACATCTGAATGATTCATAGGAGTGTGAAAGTATTGGGGTCAGATGAGACCAAAATCGAGCTCTTTGGCATCAACTCAACTCACCATGTTTGGAGGAGGAAGCATGCTGCCTGTGACCCCAAGAACACCATCCCCACTGTCAAACATGGAGGTGGAAACATTATGCTTTGGGGGTGTTTTTCTGCTAAGGGGACAAGACAACTGCACTGCATCAAAGGGACGATGGACGGGGCCATGTACCGTCAAATCTTGGGCGAGAACCTCCTTCCCTCAGCCAGGGCATTGAAAATGGGTCGTGGATGGGTATTTCAGCATGACAATGACACAAAACACACAGCCAAGGCAACAAAGGAGTAGCTCAATAAGAAGCATATTAAGGTCCTGGAGTGGCCTAGCCATTCTTCAAACCGTAATCCTATAGAAAATCTGTGGAGGGAGCTGAAGGTTCGAGTTGCCAAACATCAGCCTTGAAACCTTAATGACTTGGATAGGATCCACAAAGAGGATTGGGACAAAATCCCTCCTGGTCGCCAACTACAAAAAACGTCTGACCTCTGTGACTGCCAACAAGGGTTTTGCCACCAAGTACTAAGACGAAGAGGTCAAATACTTATTTCCCTCACGGATCTGCAAATCAATTTATAACTTTTTTGACATGCGTTTTACTTGTTTGTTTTTTTTTTGTTATTCTGTCTCTCACTGTTAAAATACACCTACCATTAAAATGATAGACTGATCATTTCTTTGTCAGTGGACAAACGTTCAAAATCAGCAGGGGATCAAATACTTTTCCCCCCCACTGTAGCTGATGGATGTGATATCAAGGTTGATTGACAGTTTCATATAGAGAAGGTGATAGTACACCTTGACCACTCACGCTGGTCACAGCTAAGCATATATTGTGAGATGACACATCATTATTAGTGGTCATGGCCAGTGAGATATCCAGAGAGCTAGCAAATAGTTAGTAATGCTTGCAGATGGGAATCAGGTGAGTTGTTATATTGTTACAGTATTTAGCACTGTACTATACATGCATGTTTTTGTATTTTTTTATCCTTCTTTCGCCTTTTTCTTTTTGACCACTTTTTTCAGATTTTTGTTTTGTCACTACACTATATGTGTGAAACTGCATTGGATTACAGCCCAGAGGTTGAATCATCTGTTTCATTTAGCAGATCTAGACAAGTTGTGTTATGCACAGAAATTGTTTCTTTAATTAAATGGAGTGATTTCTGATAATCCTTTTTTTCATTAGATTCCGGTTGCAGTGGTGTAGTGACCACATGTGACCCTGGTAGGTGCTATGCATCATGCTTATTCTACACTATGACATTATCCTCTTTAGGTATCCCCTTTTTCCCACAAGCCGCTTGCTCTCCCAGGATCTGCTCACACCACACCCATGATATTAATGCACAGTCTTGTCCATTTCTGATTGCGCTCTGTGTATAAAAAAAAAAGCTTTGTTATAGCGTTCTCACAGTGTCCGCATGTTTTCAATGGTTGGGATTTTGGGACCATACATCACATTTGGGTCACATTCCTATATCAGAAAACTAAAATAGTTACTATGCAATAGGTTAATACATATGATAACAATAATAATAGTAATAATATCAAAAGATATATAATAATATATATCATATATAATAATAAACGGTTAATACACATGCAAAGTCCAATTTGTAATACTGTGGCGTATCAATATTCCCCTGAATATGATAAGAATATGACAGGTGATAATCTGAATTGATTGATAGCAAAACACTTAATGAGAGGTCACCAGGTGATAATGGGTATACATCTTGGCACATGGCCACAAGCAATGGCATGGGACTTTCCAGGATGGGCGTAGCGGAGATTATTCCTGATGGAGGCGAGTTGGCTTTTGCTACACTTGCCTCTGCACAGCCTCCATGTGTTTTTGCAGTCCTTCCTGATGGGTTAGAGTAGATTAATGTGGTGGATGTTCCCCTGTTCCCCTTCTGGATTGCTGCCTTGTGGTGGTGAAGGGGCTTCTGTACTTCAATGAAGCTGTGAGCTATACCATGTAGGGTCACTCTAGGTGGGCAGGTCAGAGTAGAGAGGTCAGACAAATCACAGTCCACTAGAGAAGGAACTAGCAAACCACTCCAGTATCTTTGGCATGAATTATTCTGCACTGGGGTCCTCCATTGTCTTGCTCTGCTACTGTTTACACACAAAATATATATGTGATCTTGGCTACTACAGTATATACACACACAAACTCACATACATATAACTATCAATCGGTCAGAGGCTGAGGAGTACAACAATGAATTCCAATATATAAAGTACATAGACATTTTCTAGGCATTTTGTTACTTATTCCTTTAATCATGTAACCCTGTGGACTGCATCACGCCAGGCACATCTGTCAGCCACTGACCCTCTGAGCTCCCTCAAGCTCATGCTCATTGCTTTAATGACATAATCTATCCATCACCGCCTCTGTCGTCCCCTTCTTCTTGTGCCTTGAGTCTTTTCTATGGAATCCTATCTTCTCATGATACAGACAAAATATTCCAGGTGTACAACACCCAATATACTCAATGAATAATGAAAAATGTGGAACTGGTGGAGAGGACTGGTGAATCCATGTCATCAGGCACTATCGACATTACACTGGCCCCCTGTGGTGGTAAAAGATTTCAAGAATTACTTAAAATGTTGTATAAAAATACATTTCAAGGAAATATGTGTATTATTATTATCCTTTATGTGTAATGCGCCAACATAAGGCCCTATGTAAATCGGGCGGTGTAAACAGCGGTATACCCATAAGTCATCTGCAGGAACTTGTTTATGTTAATCTTTATCACCCCCACATTAGGGCACTCAGCCCACATCCGTAACTCAAAGCCTTGTCCATAAGAGATCTCAGTGTAGGAAGTGCCCAAACCAAGCTTTATGGATGAGAAATGACTCTAGGAACCAATAGGAAATGAGAATGTCATGATTATTATAACGAGTGAGAACAAGTGCCAAGAAACCATTATATTTATATGTATAATTTTTTTTAAATCAATTTATTTATATTTGTTGTAATTTAATAGATGGGACAATTGTATTTATAAAGTCAATACATATAAATGTATTTATTTTGTGTATATATATATATATATATTTATGATATGTATATAGTTAATTCATTAGAGCCTTTGTTCCTAGGCAACATGGTTTCCTGACGTATAAACCCCTTGAGTACTGGGTAGTGTGTTACCCTTGATATTGTATATTAAAATAATACAATATCCTATATTAATTACATATATGTTTATATTGGACTGTTAAGTGTCAAATAATGTTTTTGGTGCTATACTGTCACTTTAACTACTGCAGTGGGACTTAACAAAGTTAGTAAAACCATTTGTGATTGGTCCTGTTTTCTGGGTATTTTCTACAGCAGTACACATAATATTTCTTTATTTATTGTAGTTACAGCGCTGCCCTGGTTTGCGATCCGTAAAATCTTCTTAGCATAGGGTTTGGGTGTAAAAGTCTCACAGAGAAACTTGTAATCTAATAGCAGGGCAAAAATCAAGCTTTTTGGCTTTATCGTGTCTCCGGCACTCGTAGCAGTTCTCTCGCAATGTTTTCAGGATGGGTCAATAACATAACTGGGGAGATTTACTTTGGCCTCAAACATGGTGTTAACTGTGATATAGGGGGTTTACATAGGGCTCATATTCCGTAGAGCTAATATTTAATGTATGGTTTAAACACCTCAGTATGATACGTGATAGTAATTCTTCTTCTTGCATAGTTAGTAGAAAAATAACAATTGCCATTTAATTTTTTTAATCAGCACGTCCGTTTCTTAGGGCACAGTGAATATAGGACAAGTGTAAGGGGGTCCACAGCTTAAAGGGATATGGAAGGTTTCTGGATTTTATTAGGTATATAATATCCCTGTGTATATATTTAATTTTATTTGCTTTATTTTATTGAGAAGTGCTTATAAGCTCTATTTTACTGTATAAAATCAAACAAATATTACCTGCTTGTATCTGCCCTCTGCAGCTTACAAAGACACAGACTCTGTAGTACTGGGGGTGCAGCATCTTATGCTAACCAATTGTGACCATGTCTCCTGCAGACATATTGTGGTATAACTGGAAATCATAATATATTACAGTATTTCCTAGACACCAGGCTGTAGTATGGCAGGTTTATATCACATCTCACTTCCTGACAAGGCGCCGATGGCTGATTTCCATTAGCACTTTCTTGGCTTGTTATCTCCAGTTTTCACCAATGTGTTTTTCAAGCTAATATGTAAACTGCATTTGCATTATTGTGAATGCAGAATTCCAAGTGCCGTTTACACCTTCAAATAAGTGTGAACATGGATAAAAATATTGCTAATTATATGGCGGGTTGAGAAGTTGTTGTGAGGTTTTGCGTACAGGATGGAGCTTTATTTATCCCCAATAATGACACCAAATCTCGAGTGCTATAAATGTTGTGTATTTTGCTTAGTTACAAATGTTGTTTGAGATTGTATTTGAAATTAAATTCTGTAACTTGTGAACTTTGTGTCTTTACTCGTGAACCTTTTATACCATACAATAAAATACCTTTATATTAATACAGGTGTAGCTGCAAAGAAAGACTACACCTTGGCGTGAATTTTAATCATTCTATACTATGCAATACGTGGTCCTAAGTCGCCCACTTAGTGGCACTTACCAATTCAGTTTCTTTGGCGCAGCACCTGAGGGTGCATCCAAGCTAAGGACTTGTGTATGCACTATGAAATATGTCGGTGAATTACAAATAAAGGAAATAATAATATGTGCCCATGTTTATGCGTGTCTGCTATGGTTGGAGAAGCTGCCTGCATAGAGCATGATCCAGGAGGTTATGTCCAGCCCCAATTTTACTTGCACTGACTTCCGTCAGGTTGGTGCACCGATCCAGTCCGGTAATTGAGTTTTCCAGAACCAGGAAGTTCAAACCTAGGCATTTATAAGGCAGCTTTAACTGAGTAACTGTGCTCGGTTCTTCTCCCTTCTCAGCTCCAACTAAGTGCCTTACTACTATCCTAATTGATTTCCTTTGTATAAGGTTGGGCTTGCCTTATGACTACTCTGGCTGTGCTCTTGACCTTTTGCTACATCTCCAGATTATGGACCTTATATGCCAGCCAGACCTTTGGACTCCCTTTTGACCGGACCTTTGGACTTCCTCAGGCCCTTACGGTTTATTGCTGCCTTGCCACTAGGCTCCACCACACCCCATCTTTATAATAGATCCCATTATAATAGATTAAATGGTCTACTGGATAAGATAACGGATGTATTTACGGAAGATTCACAATAATAATAATAGCAGGGTTTTGTAATGTTAATGGACAAATGTATGGTGAAAGCATATATGTTGAGTCTGACGAGAAGCATAATTATGGAGGGAAAGATGCCCCAAAACTAGTTTTTAATGAGAATAAATGTTGATGTTTCTGCCGGTCCCAGGAGACATCCTTGATATATTTTGAAGGTTGCATGTATGAGGGGTGTTTACATCTCTACAGGAGAAGGATTTATAGTAGTTCTTGTGACTGCCTGATTCTGACCATGTGTGGGTAATGTGGGTAATTGTTTGTGTGTGGGGTGATGAGAAATTGGAAGTTGGCCAGCTAGCAAGTGCTGTTTGGGGCGAGAGTGGGAGAGGTGAGAGAGGGGGAAGGCAAGGGGAATGGAGTGTGCTGAGTGGACACAGGGATTTTCACCAGCATTAAGCCCCCTCCAGTGCAGGGGCCCCGGTGCAATGCACCGGCTGCATCGGCAGTAGATTATGCATGACAGCTCTTGGTACTGAAAGACCTGCCATCCACAAGAGGCCTCCTCCTTGCAGTCTATATATATATTTTTTTTTTTTTTTTTAAATTTTAATAGTTTTTTTTTATTGTTTTAAATGGTGAGAAACAAAACATCCTAAAGACATACAGGGATGCTTTGCCTTTGTGCCTCTTGCATCTGGACTCAATTCTTATGGTAATTTGTTTTGCTACTTACCCAAATGCTGGAATCAGCTGGAATAGGACAGCACCAACTCATAACAGGTCACATAAAAGGTCACTGTATTTACTCACATAAAACCTTAAACACAATAAAATAAATAAAAACACATTTTACTAGTACAAACCAGGATCTTTTGTGTGTATGATAATATTGCTGGCAACTATAATAAAACATAACCCAGTGAGAAACATTAGGTCATAGCACCATCAAAAGTACACATTATCAGACTCATTAAATTAGCCCTCATAGTTCCCTCGGTCCTCACAAAAGACATTTTTGCAGCCTCCTTTGCAAGATGACACCCAAAAACGGCCAAGAATAAGCTCAGAGAAAGCTACGTAGTAACACGCAGCCATAAATCTATGAGGTGAACCTCGCACCCCAGAAGAATCCCTACAGGCGCAAAAAAGTGCTTGCAAGGGATCCTAAAGCCTATACATGAAGCAATCGGCGTCTGATGCTCCCCCCTGTTCTCTAAACACATCCCCATGCTGCAGGGGTCCCTATCTAGACCCCTACAGCCTCCTCACATTAACCCCTTGCAGCGAGGGTCCCCTATTGGCATCGATCAGGCCCCCGATGCATTTAACATTTTCAAATTTCCTGGTGCGGGTCCGTAAAGGGCCTGCGGCACACTATTAGCCAATCCCGGCCACAGGGCCAAAGTGTCCCCATATTAACCCCTTGCTGCAGGGGTCCATAGGGACCCTCGCAGCCCCTCCAAATTAACAGCGGGGGGTCCCCGATCGGCATGCTGGAAAGGTGAGTTCAATACTGTATTTGTAATGTTTATTTAATATATGTAATGTTTAATTATGTACTAAGTTAATGTTTCTTTTTTTCCTAGGGGTGCGATCAGAAGGGACATCTGCAAAGGTAAGTGGTATTATTTATTCTATTTTAGCTTAGATTTAGGGGGTATTGTATTGATAGGTGATAATGTATAGATAGGGGGTTATGTATTGTAGTTAGGGTATATTTATAATATCTTTATTACTGTAATGTTATGTATATTTGTGTATGCCTTTTATTTGCAGGGGTGTAATTATTTATTTATTTTTGTAGTGTGGGGGGGGTTGTAATGTACTTTTTTATTTTTTTTAAATCCATAGTTTTTTTTATTTTTGGTAACATAGTTTTTTTTTATTTTGTGTACCTTAGCTTTTTTTATTTTGTGTATTTAGTGGGGTGGGGGTTTAATAGGGGGTTAGGTTGGTAGTGTTAGGTAGGTAGGATTGATAGGTTAGGGTTGAGCTGGGTTAGTTTAGAACCAGTGGTTTATTGGGGGGGGGATAGTGTAGTGTAGTGTAGTGTTTGTACGTAGTGTCAGGTTAATAATAGGGTTCTCATTGTCCTATGAGGGTCTTCATAGACCATTATGGGACTGATTGGATTAAATAGATGCTTACAGAGGCCTGCATAGACCCCCATAAGGGATGGGGTTAGATGGAGGCTTAAGGGGGTTTGTATAGACCCTCATAAGTGATGGGATTAAATAGGGCTAGATGGGGTTAAATAGGCCCAGTTGGGGTTAGATAGGCCCAGTAAGGGTTAGATAGGGTTTAGTATGGGTTAATGGGGTATAATTAGGGTTAATAGTGTAATGTAGTGTAGTGCTTAGACTTTGTCATGAGGGTCAGTGTAGGGTTAACCTAGGGGTTAATAGTGTCCTATAGGGGTCTATATAGACCCCTATGGGACTGAGGGGGTTAATTATAGCCCCATGAGTTATAGAGTTAATCAAGGCCTCATGGGGTTCTGTTTAGAGCCCCATGAGTGATGTGGTTAATTTTAGGTGCCTGGGAGGGTCCTTGTAGTACCCAGCGGCAGGGGGTTAATATTTTTTGGGACCTTTATGGTCCTTTATGGTACCTTAAGGACCAAATCTTCACAAATTCCTCATGGATTAATGAAGCAGACAGATGGTGACTGCATCCATTAAATTCAAAGATGTTTGTTTCTGGGGAGGAAAGCTATGGCAAGTACACTATCAACAAATGTTGTCATAGTTAGAACTTTGGTATTCCCAGAAGTAACATATGGATGTTAGAGCTGGACCATAAAGAAGGCTGAGAGCCATAGAATCGACTCCTTTGTGGTGTTGGAGAAAAATGCTTAGAGTCCCTTGGACTGCAAGAAGATCCAATCAATCAATACTACAGGAAATCAGGGAAACTGTTCACTGGAAGGTTTGATCATGAAGCTCATATATTTTGGCCATATGATGAGAAGACAGGATTCCCTAGAGAAGACTCTGATGCTGGAAAAGATTGAAGGCACATGAAGAAGAGGACGTCAGAGGCGGAGATGGATAGATGAGGTCATTGAAGAAATGCACAGGAGTTTGAGGAAGCCCAGAGGGGCAGTGGCTGAAAGATGGTTCTGGCCTGCTGAGGTCCATTGGGTCACAAAGAGTCGGACCTGACTGAAGACTAAACAACAATAACAAATATACATCATCACAAATTCCTCACGGATTAATAAAGCAGACAAATGACATGGAGCCTCTGAAAATCCCCTCATCAATTTATAAAATAAATTGAACTATTTTATTCACTTTTCATTTACATGAGCCGACATTTGGGTTAATTCCTATAAGGCTTCTGGTCTCAAAGCTCCATTGTATAGATATGAATTTTATTAACTGACCTGGATTAAACTGGTGATTATGAATATCGTACAAGCAAGAAAAGAGATGGAAGAATGCCTCATTATCAAGAGTACAATACGACATGTGGGACCTTTGCACTTCAAATGTGTAGTTAGTAATAGAAAATACACATCTTCTTTTAATAGTTAATAAAATGTGATTCTTCTAAACATAAATTACTCTATAAAAATAAAAATAATAGACATCTTGCATGGTGTGGTGCATGCATAACCTGATATAAATTTATAGGACTTTGCTGTCTGTTACTATACAATGGGATGCTGATACAAGTAGACCAATATAATCATAAATCTAAGTAATTCTGGTAAAGCTTCCTAAGGTAGAGTACAATATAAGCAGTTAATACATTTATTTTATTAATCAAACTGATCTGTGCCCATTGTATTTTTCCTGATCATTTTCTTGAATCCCACCATGTGTGCCCTCTCATCCTCAAGATGAAGAATTATTTTGTCTTATTTTTATACCTTGTTAGTTCAAGGCCTTTATACTTGACCGATTCTGGCAGACCAACCAACTGATTATTATTCCTTCTTGATCCATTTTCCAGGTCACTGGTTCTCCTTTGCCGTTCTCCACCTTGTGTTAATAATAGTTGATTTGTATTTGTCTACTCTCTGCATTTATATATTCCTCCAGGTCAGAGGCTCTTTGTTCAGCCTCATACACAGTCACCTTATTGATTTATTTGCTCTTCCAGTTGTATCTTTTCTGATGCTTTCAATTGGTGGCATCATTTGCTCCGGGACTTGCTAACTGTACTTTGTATAATGTCACTGTTTATACCTCCTGACATATTGTTTGACTGCTGAGTGGATAATTTGGATGATCAGGTAGTAAAGCATTTTCTTTTTTTATCTGGTCTCATGCTTTTTACATTCAGATTGGAACAAAGATCTGTGTATATATATAGGATGGTAGAAAGGCTGGAGGAGTTTTTAAACTAGTAAGTGGGGGGGAGGGACTAGATATAAGTAATGGGGTAGAAAGTGTAGAGGGTATAACAACTCATAGGAGAGGAGATGGGGGGAGGGGTAGTATAGTCAATAGGGAGGTAGTGCTAAGTAATTCAAGTACAGTGGCAGGCACTTCAGAACTATAGACTCATAACATAAGGTGTATGCTTGCTAATGCCAGAAGCTTGCCAGGAAAAATGGGAGAGTTAGAATTATTTGCAATTAATGAAAAATGGGATTTAATAGGCATTACTGAAACGTGGTGGGAGGAATCTCATGACTGGACTGTTAATCTGGATGGTTATAACCTATTTAGGAAAGATAGAGGCAATGGTAAATGAGGAGGAGGGATTTGTCTGTATGTTAAGCCTGAATTTAAGCCTATAGTCAGAGAAGATATTTATGGTGGACCTAGTGATAAAGCTGAATGTTTGTGGGTAGAGTTAAATAGCGGAGCAGCAAATTCCAAAAGACTATTAGTAGGAGTATGCTATAAACCCCCTAATATAGCTGAAAGTGAGGAAATACAATTATTGTTACAGATTGGAAATGCAGCTAAGCATGGGCAAGTTCTAATAATGGGAGATTTTAATTACCCTGAAATAAACTCTTAATTTTAAAAGGGCAAATTTTAACGGTCTAAGGGCAGCAATACAAAGTATAGACTGGGACAGAGAACTGATAGGTAAAAATACTGAACATAAATGGACAACATTTATCAACATAAATCCTTACTAAATATACATACACATCGGCATATACCGTGTGGGAATAAAAGTAAAAGGAGTAAATCCTATCCAATGTGGCTTAACAATGATTTAAACATCAAGATACGGAGTAAAAAACAGGCATTTAAATTATACAAACAAGAGGGGACAGAGACTGCTTTACAGGAATACAAGGAAATCAACAAGGCTTGCAAAAGCGCGATTAGACTGGCTAAAATAGAAAATGAAAAATTAATTGCAAAAGAGAGTAAGACTAACCCTAAAATATTTTTTCAGTATATTAATGGGAAGAAGGCGAGGAAGGAAGCTATAGGAACATTACAATGTGACACAGGCCGTCTGATAATTAGTGACCAAGAAAAGGCAGATGAGCTAAATAGGTTATTTTCTTCGGTATACACAAGGGAGGTACCAGTGGTTGGGACACGGCAACATAATGGGGCTACACTACCTTTGCCAAATAATTGGTTAACACAGGAAGTAATCCAAAAGAGGTTGGAAAAAATAAATGTTAATAAAGCCCCGGGTCCTGATGGAATACATCCAAGGGTACTAAGGGAGCTGGGTTCTGTAATAGCCAAACCATTATATTTATTTTTTCAAGATTCACTCAACATAGGGTCTCTACCAGATGACTGGAGAAAAGCTGATGTGATACCTATATTTAAAAAGGGTGCAAGAGAAAATCCAGGGAATTATAGACCAGTGAGCCTCACTTCTGTAGTGGGGAAGCTTTTAGAAGGGTTAATAAGGGATAATTTACAAGAATATGTCTATTTGAACAGGATTATGATTAGGAGTCAGCACAGATTTATGAGGGATAGGTCATGTCAAACAAATCTAATTAGTTTCTATGAGGAGGTTAGTAGGAACCTGGATCAAGGCAACTCAGTGGATGTAGTCTTTTTGGATTTTGCAAAGGCTTTGGATACAGTGCCACATGGGAGACTATTGTGCAAACTAAGAGATACAGGAGTTGCAGTAAATATCTGCTCATGGATTGAGAGCTGGCTAAAAGACAGGAAGCAAAGGGTTGTTGTAAATGGAACATACTCCGATTGGACTAATGTGGTAAGTGGAGTTCCTCAGGGTTCAGTATTAGGTCCTCTCCTTTTTAACATATTTATTAATGACTTAGAGGTAGGATTGGAGTGTGGTGTCTCCATTTTCGCTGATGACACGAAGTTGTGCAAGGTAATACAATCAGATAGTGATGTGCTTTCCCTCCAAAGGGATTTACATAAAATTGAGGAATGGGCATCTAAATGGCAGACGAGATTTATACGAATAAATGTAAAGTTATGCATCTGGGAAGGAAAAATAGCCATGCAATTGATAATCTTAATGGAGCAAATCTAGGGGTATCAGATATTGAAAGGGATTTGGGAGTGCTTAGGTAACAGTGCTCAAAGCTAAGCAGCAGCTGCAAAGGCAAATAAAATATTAGCATGTATTAAGAAGGGTATAGAAGCCAGGGGAGCAAATATAATTCTGCCACTATACAAATCTCTAGTACGCCCTCATTTGGAATATGGAGTACAATTTTGGGCACCACTTCATAAAAAGGACATTTTAGAGCTGGAAAAGATACAGAGGAGGGCAACAAAACTAATAAGGGAAATGGAGGGGCTAAGTTATGAATAAAGACTAACCAAATTAAACTTTTTTTCTCTAAAAAAAAGGTGTTTAAGAGGAGATATGATTACCTTATATAAATACATCCAGGGTCAGTATAAAGATTTGTCAAGGGAGCTTTTTGTGCCAAGAGGTTTTCAACTGACAAGAGGACATCCCTTGAGGTTAGAAGTAAAAAGATTCCACCTTAAAGAAAGAAAAGGGTTCTTCACAGTAAGGGTGGTTAATCTGTGGAATTCTCTACCAGAGGAGGTGGTGACAGCGGATTCGATAGATAACTTTAAAAGGGGACTGGATTTATTTCTAATAAAAAGGGAATTTAGGGTTATCATGGATAATTAGAGAGGCAGTATTGATCCAGGGAGAAGTCCGGTCGCCGGTGTCTGGGATCAAGAGGGAGTTGATTTTTGTTGTTGTTATTTTTTATTTTTTTTATACAACTAATGAATTAGTAGTTAATCCGCATATTGCAGATCGGAGGAGATCTTGAAAGGTTGAACTTGATGGACTGAAGGTCTTTTTTCAACCTTAAATACTATGTAACTATGTAACTATGTAACTATGTATATATATATATATATATATATATATATATATATATATATATATATATATATAGTGTATATATATATATATATATATATCACATATAATAGTTGTCAAACTCCAAAACGTCGTCACATTTTGTGAAGCAAGGGATGCAGTTCGAGCCGCAAATGCGGCCCCTTGCAAAGCGAGGGGCCGCATTTGCGGAAGGTGGAGGCTTTACGGCGCATGTTTCGAAAACAACAAAACCCCACACACCTCTAAACTCGCAACACTTAGACCTACAGTGCCCCAAACCACCCCACACACCTCTAAACTTATAATGACCGTAAAGGTCCTTAAAGGACCGTCATAAAAAATAATAATTTGTGACTTAGTTTTTTTTATGTTCTGTAAGTAGAGTGGTGGGGGGGGGGTGATTAGGGGGTAGGTAGTTTAGGCAGGTAGTGTAGGTGTTAATAGGTTAGTGTAGAGGGGTGTTAGTTTAGATTTAATGGTTTATTGGGTGGGTTTAGTGCAGTGTAGTGTTTGTACTTAGTGTCATGAGGGTACTGGAGAACCCTCATAGCACTTACAAGGTAATGTTAGGCTTCTAAATGTCCCATGAGGGTCTTTAAATACCCTTATGGGACTAATGGGGTTAAATAGAGGCTTATGAGGGCCTGTATAGACCCCCATAATAGACCGGGATAAAAAGGTATAGTGCTTACACTTTGTGTCATGAGGGTCCTGGATGACCCTCATAGCACTTATACATGCGTTCATTAGTGTGTTATAGGGGTCTATATAGTTGAGGCACACAGTACACTCACATTGTGTGACAAACAGCATTTCAACACTTTTTTATTGCCCCGTCATTTTTGACAGGCAAGTCGCTAGTATATATATATTTATTAATATAATTATCATTGATATTATTAATAATAATATCACCACTATCACCATACCAATATTTGACACATCACTATAAACAAGGGGAAATTGTGCTGAATACGATAAGTATACTACACATAACAATACACATATGGCATGTTGATACAAATGGATTAGAATTAGGATTACATTCTAAAGGAGATGGGTGGGCAAGTAATGTAGAATATGTGGGGGAGATGAGCAATCTATTGAAGGTTAGAGGAGGAGATCTTTTTCTGAAGATTTTGTTTTCTTTTATTTAGTATTAATGCTCCTGAAGCCTCATATTCACATTATAAGTTTTGAAGATCTTTTTCTGAATAGTGGGATACTTTCTTTTTAGAACGTGTTTAAATGGACGTTTGAATGGACACTAAAGATACATTTTCCAGAATGCATTTAAAAACAGGCTTTAATTATTATGAATGTTTTTCTTTTGTATTAAAAAAATGAGTCATGTGAACGGTTGGTTGGACGACTGAGCCACAGAGCAGAAGTGTGGAAAGCTAGCTCTTGCAGTAACAGCAAAATACATTGATTTTCTGGTATGCAATCCATACTGTTGCCATCTAGAAAGCCACAACTAACCCCCTTGAGAGGCTTGAAGACCACAAAGAGCGCCCCGTGCCAAAAATATAGCCCAAGTCACAATTGAGGTTTGTACTAGGTTAAGCTGTATATAGCCCCCGTGATTGCAGAGTGGGCAGGTGATACCTGAAGTGCCCAAGTGAAGGGTCATAGTGGCAGCACTGCCCAGGGTTGTGGAAAAATCATACTCACATACCACTTCCTACTGCGAAAACTAGGCATGACACCAAAAAAAACAGAGTACTCTGGTAATTTTCTTATTATTATAGTTTATTTAGAAAAAATGTGGATTAGTAGCAAAAACCCACCCACTGACTGCTGACTACTGATCTACTGACAGAAATATATCCAGACACAGCCTTTTATACTTGTTTACATAAGACAATTAAATAATCAATGTTTCCCCATCTAGCTATGTGGCATAACCCACTAGCAACCAATAACATTTTATTTATATATGATATTCAATAAGAATATAACACATACTTTGGTAAAATCTGTGCGTACATCTACTTTATATGATACACTTGTGCACAGTAAATAACATGGATGACCCAAAATACATATTTATTATGTATAAAAACCTGTGTACTGTCTGTAACCGAAATTACTAAGTCATGGGACATGCAGGCTTAACTATTTCATACCTAATGCCTTACAATGGAAAATTACTGTTTCAGGGCTAAAATTCACAAGTGTCACAAAAGTGATGAATTTTATATATAAATATATATATATATATATATATATATATATATATATATATATATATATATATATATTATTATTATTTTTTTAATAATGTAAGGGTATTTGTATATTCTTCCCCAACACCAGGAAAGTTCAAATTATTCAATTTATGGCAAAAAAAAAAATCTGTAGGGGATACTGTATATAAAATAAAAATAGTTATTCGATATCATGTATTTAATAACTAATAAAAAACCTGTTATTTCCTATTTTATTCTATGTACTGAGATATGGCATCACCAACTGTTCAGGATATCTTGTTTGGGTACAAGGTCAATAAGTGGCTTGACTCACCTGTGCTCATACCAGAACATTCTGAAAATCTATATTTCTATGAGGAGGTACAGGGTAGTGTTCTGCCACCTTAACCCATAGAGACTGGTGCAAGTGTAGGTCATATCCCATTCTATATATTGGCCACTGGCCATTATAGATTATGGTAGGTACATGGTGGTGTTCTGCCATATTAGCCCTTAGAGACTGGTGCAAGCGTAGATCCTATCCTGTTCTATATTTAGACCACTTGCCAATATGGCTTATGGTAGGCACAGGGTAGTGTTCTGCCATCTTAGCCAATAGAGACTGGTGCAAGCGTAGGTCCTATACTGTTCTATGTATAGACCTTTGGCAATTATGGATTTCCCTCGCCCTTCTGTCTTATAATTCACTTTTCTCGCCCTCTTTGTACTCAGATAAGATATCCTGACATATGGTACCTATCCTCGAGGACTGAATGTGGGCAAACTTGCAGGCCTCATGATGAGCGCCTTCGTAGCTAATTGCGAGCCTCTCCCCCCCCCCCCCCTACTTTATGGGCCTCGCAATGAGCGCCTCCTATGCTCATCGCAAGCCCTGCAGTGAGCGCTCATTGCAGATGTCGTCCAGTCCACCACTTTCGTGCCTAGTGCTGAGCGCCTTCGGCGAGCCTCTCCCCACTCTCTGACCCCTGTGTCTGTTTCCCCCCTCTCCCTTCGGCGCTTATTGCCAGCCTTTTTCATAGTCTTACAGGACAACGGCGCTCATCGCGAGGCACGCAAGTCTTGAGCAGGGAGAGAAAGGAGAAAGACACAGGGGAGGGAAAGGGGGCACAAGGTGGAGGGAGACACAGGGTGAGAGAGTGGGGAGAGGCTCACATTGTGGGGCCAGACAGCATTGCGGGCAAGTCGCTAGTATGTAATTTTAATTATTATCAGGAAAGGACTTGGGAGAGAGTTAGAGCTGGATCAATTGGTGATAGAGGTATAGATATTAAAGGCAGGTGTTTTGGAACACAAGAGATGGTAATGTACTAGCTGTAAAGCAAGGGCCATTTGCATATTCATAACATTATTCTGGGCCATACAAAATTATTAACTTAAAACTTGGCCTTCTGTATTTGTTCTCACATGTAATTAGCTCTACATGGCGAGATGGCTGCAGCTGCTTCTCTCTGGTGAGGCGCGCGATGTTGGCTGGTATTGATGATGTTGCTTCTCGCAATTGCTTTTCCAGGTTTGCGTCCGTCTTTTCTTTGTAGTCGACATTTGTAGGATGTCCCACCACTGAGGTTTTAATAACTATTTATCTTTCTCTCTCCTATGTCTCTCCTATCTCTGTCTCTCTCCTGTGTGTCTCATTGTCTCCTGTCTGTCTCTCTCTCTGTCCTGTCTCTCTCCTATCTCTCCCTCTCCCCTCTCTCTCTCTCTCTCTCACTCTTCTGTCCCCCCCTTTGTCCTGTGTCTGTCGTCTCTGTCTTGTGCCTCTCTCCTGTCTCTCTCTCTGTCCTGTGTCTGTCTCTCTCTGTCCTGTCTCTCTCCTGTGTATCCTTCTCTCTCTGTACTGTGTCTGTCTCTATCTCTCTATCCTGTCTCTCTCCTGTGTGTGTATCTCTCCTGTGTCTCCCTCTCTCTGTCCTGTGTCTGTCTGTCTCTCTCTCTGTCATGTCTCTCTCCTGTGTGTCTCTCTCTCCTGTGTCTCCTCTCTCTGTCATGTCTCTCTCTCTGTGTGTCTCTCTCTCCTGTGTCTCCTCTCTCTGTCCTTCCTCTCTCCCATGTGTCTCTCTCCTGTGTCTCCTCTCTCTGTCCTGTCTCTCTCCAGTGTGTCTCTCTCTGTCCTGTCTCTCTCCTGTGTCTTCTCTCTCTGTCCTGTCGCTCTCCCGTGTGTCTCTCTCCTGTGTCTCCTCTCTCTGTCCTGTCTCTCTCCCGTGTGTCTCTCTCTCCAGTGTGTCTCTCTCTGTCCTGTCTCTCTCCTGTGTCTTCTCTCTCTGTCCTGTCTCTCCCGTGTGTCTCTCTCCTGTGTCTTCTCTCTCTGTCCTGTCTCTCCCCTGTGTCTCTCTCCTGTGTCTCCTCTCTCTGTCCTGTCTCTCTCCTGTGTGTCTCTCTCTCCTGTGTCTCCTCTCTCTGTCCTGTCTCTCTCCCATCTCTCCCTCTCCCCTCTCTCTCTCTCTCTCTCTCACTCTTCTGTCCCCCCCTCTGTCCTGTGTCTGTCGTCTCTGTCTTGTGCCTCTCTCCTGTGTCTCTCTCTCTCCTGTGTCTCCTCTCTCTGTCCTGTCTCTCTCCCGTGTGTCTCTCTCACCTGTGTCTCCTCTCTCTGTCCTGTCTCTCTCCTGTGTGTCTCACTCCTGTGTCTCCTCTCTCTGTCCTGTCTCTCTCCTGTGTGTCTCTCTCCTGTGTCTCCTGTGTGTCTCTCTCCTGTGTGTCTCTCTCCTGTGTCTCCTCTCTCTGTCCTGTCTCTCTCTTGTGTCTCTCTCTCCTGTGTCTCCTCTCTCTGTCCTGTCTCTCTTCTGTGTGTCTCTCTCTCCTGTGTCTCCTCTCTCTGTCCTGTCTTTCTCCTGTGTGTCTCTCTCCTGTGTGTCTCTCTCCTGTGTCTCCTCTCTCTGTCCTGTCTCTCTCTTGTGTCTCTCTCTCCTGTGTCTCCTCTCTCTGTCCTGTGTCTGTCTCTCTCTGTCCTGTCTCTCTCCTGTGTGTCTCTCTCCTGTGTCTCCTCTCTCTGTCCTGTCTCTCTCCAGTGTGTCTCTCTCTGTCCTGTCTCTCTCCTGTGTCTTCTCTCTCTCTGTCCTGTCTCTCTCCCGTGTGTCTCTCTCCTGTGTCTCCTCTCTCTGTCCTGTCTCTCTCCTGTGTCTCTCTCTCTCCTGTGTCTCCTCTCACTGTCCTGTCTCTCTCCTGTGTGTCTCTCTCTCCTGTGTCTCCTCTCTCTGTCCTGTCTCTCTCCCGTGTGTCTCTCTCTCCTGTGTCTCCTCTCCTGTGTGTCTCTCTCTCCTGTGTCTCCTCTCCTGTGTCTCCTCTCTCTGTCCTGTCTCTCTCTTGTGTCTCTCTCTCCTGTGTCTCCTCTCTCTGTCCTGTCTCTCTCCTGTGTGTCTCCTCTCTCTGTCCTGTCTCTCTCTTGTGTCTCTCTCTCCTGTGTCTCCTCTCTCTGTCATTCCTCTCTCCTATGTGTCTCTCTCCTGTGTCTCCTCTCTCTGTCCTGTCTCTCTCCAGTGTGTCTCTCTCTCCTGTGTCTCCTCTCTCTGTCCTGTGTCTGTCTCTCTCTGTCCTGTCTCTCTCCTGTGTGTCTCTCTCCTGTGTCTCCTCTCTCTGTCCTGTCTCTCTCTTGTGTCTCTCTCTCCTGTGTCTCCTCTCTCTGTCCTGTGTCTGTCTCTCTCTGTCCTGTCTCTCTCCTGTGTGTCTCTCTCCTGTGTCTCCTCTCTCTGTCCTGTCTCTCTCCAGTGTGTCTCTCTCTGTCCTGTCTCTATCCTGTGTCTTCTCTCTCTCTGTCCTGTCTCTCTCCCGTGTGTCTCTCTCCTGTGTCTCCTCTCTCTGTCCTGTCTCTCTCTCCTGTGTCTCCTCTCACTGTCCTGTCTCTCTCCTGTGTGTCTCTCTCTCCTGTGTCTCCTCTCTCTGTCCTGTCTCTCTCCCGTGTGTCTCTCTCTCCTGTGTCTCCTCTCCTGTGTGTCTCTCTCTCCTGTGTCTCCTCTCCTGTGTCTCCTCTCTCTGTCCTGTCTCTCTCTTGTGTCTCTCTCTCCTGTGTCTCCTCTCTCTGTCCTGTCTCTCTCCTGTGTGTCTCCTCTCTCTGTCCTGTCTCTCTCTTGTGTCTCTCTCTCCTGTGTCTCCTCTCTCTGTCATTCCTCTCTCCCATGTGTCTCTCTCCTGTGTCTTCTCTCTCTGTCCTGTCTCTCTCCCGGGTGTCTCTCTCCTGTGTCTCCTCTCTCTGTCCTGTCTCTCTCTCCTGTGTCTCCTCTCTCTGTCCTGTCTCTCTCCAGTGTGTCTCTCTCTCCTGTGTCTCCTCTCTCTGTCCTGTCTCTCTCCAGTGTGTCTCTCTCTCCTGTGTCTCCTCTCTCTGTCCTGTCTCTCTCTCTCCTGTGTCTCCTCTCTCTGTCCTGTCTCTCTCCCGTGTGTCTCTCTCTCCTGCATCTCCTCTCTCTGTCCTGTCTCTCTCCCGTGTGTCTCTCTCTCCTGTGTCTCCTCTCTCTGTCCTGTCTCTCTCCTGTGTGTCTCTCTCCTGTGTCTCCTCTCTCTGTCCTGTCTCTCTGTCCTGTGTGTCTCTCTCCTGTGTCTCCTCTCTCTGTCCTGTCTCTCTCTTGTGTCTCTCTCTCCTGTGTCTCCTCTCTCTGTCCTGTCTCTCTCCTGTGTGTCTCTCTCCTGTGTCTCCTCTCTCTGTCCTGTGTCTCTCTTGTGTCTCTCTCCTGTGTCTCCTCTCTTTGTCGTGTCTCTCTCCCGTGTGTCTCTCTCCTGTGTCTCCTCTCTCTGTCCTGTCTCTCTCCTGAGTGTATCTCTCTGCTGCGTCTCCTCTCTTTGTCCTGTCTCTCTCCAGTGTGTCTCTCTCTCCTGTGTCTCCTCTCTCTGTCCTGTCTCTCTCCAGTGTGTCTCTCTCTCCTGTGTCTCCTCTCTCTGTCTTGTCTCTCTCCCGTGTATCTCTCTGCTGCGTCTCCTCTCTCTGTCCTGTCTCTCTCCCATGTGTCTCTCTCCTGCGTCTCCTCTCTCTGTCCTGTCTCTCTCCCGTGTGTATCTCTCTGCTGCGTCTCCTCTCTCTGTCCTGTCTCTCTCTTGTGTGTCTCTCTCTCCTGCGTCTCCTCTCTCTGTCCTGTCTCTCTCCTGTGTGTCTCTCTCCTGTGTCTCCTCTCTCTGTCCTGTCTCTCTCCTGTGTGTCTCTCTCTCCTGTGTCTCTTCTCTCTGTCCTTCCTCTCTCCCATGTGTCTCTTTCCTGTGTCTCTTCTCTCTGTCCTGTCTCTCTCCTGTGTCTCTCTCTCCTGTGTCTCCTCTCTCTGTCATGTCTCTCTCCTATGCCTCCTCTCTCTGTCCTGTCTCTCTCCTGTGTGTCTCTCTCCTGTGTCTCCTCTCTCTGTCCTGTCTCTCTCCTGTGTGTCTCTCTCCTATGCCTCCTCTCTCTGTCCTGTCTCTCTCCTGTGTGTCTCTCTCCTGCATCTCTTCTCTCTGTCCTGTCTCTCTCCTGTGTGTCTCTCTCTCCTGCGTCTCCTTCTCTCTGTCCTGTCTCTCTCCTGTGTCTCCTCTCTCTGTCCTGTCTCTCTCCCGTGTGTCTCTCTCTCCTGCGTCTCCTCTCTCTGTCCTGTCTCTCTCCCGTGTGTCTCTCTCTCCTGCATCTCCTCTCTCTGTCCTGTCTCTCTCCTGTGTGTCTCTCTCTCCCATGTGTCTGTCTCTCTCCCGTGTGTCTCTCTCTCCTGCGTCTCCTTCTCTCTGTCCTGTCTCTCTCCTGCGTCTCCTCTCTCTGTCCTGTCTCTCTCCCGTGTGTCTCTCTCCTACGTCTCCTCTCTCTGTCCTGTCTCTCTCCTGTGTGTCTCTCTCTCCTGCGTCTCCTCTCTCTGTCCTGTCTCTCTCTCCTGTGTCTCCTCTCACTGTCCTGTCTCTCTCCTGCGTCTCCTCTCTCTGTCCTGTCTCTCTCTTGTGTCTCTCTCTCCTGTGTCTCCTCTCTCTGTCCTGTCTCTCTCCTGTGTGTCTCCTCTCTCTGTCATTCCTCTCTCCCATGTGTCTCTCTCCTGTGTCTCCTCTCTCTGTCCTGTCTCTCTCCAGTGTGTCTCTCTCTGTCCTGTCTCTCTCCTGTGTCTTCTCTCTCTGTCCTGTCTCTCTCCCGGGTGTCTCTCTCCTGTGTCTCCTCTCTCTGTCCTGTCTCTCTCCTGTGTCTCCTCTCTCTGTCCTGTCTCTCTCCAGTGTGTCTCTCTCTCCTGTGTCTCCTCTCTCTGTCCTGTCTCTCTCCAGTGTGTCTCTCTCTCCTGTGTCTCCTCTCTCTGTCCTGTCTCTCTCCTGTGTCTCTCTCTCCTGTGTCTCCTCTCTCTGTCCTGTCTCTCTCCCGTGTGTCTCTCTCTCCTGCATCTCCTCTCTCTGTCCTGTCTCTCTCCCGTGTGTCTCTCTCTCCTGTGTCTCCTCTCTCTGTCCTGTCTCTCTCCTGTGTGTCTCTCTCCTGTGTCTCCTCTCTCTGTCCTGTCTCTCTCCAGTGTGTCTCTCTCTCCTGTGTCTCCTCTCTCCAGTGTGTCTCTCTCTCCTGTGTCTCCTCTCTCTGTCCTGTGTCTCTCTTGTGTCTCTCTCCTGTGTCTCCTCTCTTTGTCGTGTCTCTCTCCCGTGTGTCTCTCTCCTGTGTCTCCTCTCTCTGTCCTGTCTCTCTCCTGTGTCTCTCTCTCCTGTGTCTCCTCTCTCTGTCCTGTCTCTCTCCTGTGTCTCTCTCTGCTGCGTCTCCTCTCTCTGTCCTGTCTCTCTCCAGTGTGTCTCTCTCTCCTGTGTCTCCTCTCTCTGTCTTGTCTCTCTCCCGTGTGTCTCTCTCCTGTGTCTCCTCTCTCTGCCCTGTCTCTCTCCTGAGTGTATCTCTCTGCTGCGTCTCCTCTCTCTGTCCTGTCTCTCTCCCATGTGTCTCTCTCCTGCGTCTCCTCTCTCTGTCCTGTCTCTCTCCCGTGTGTATCTCTCTGCTGCGTCTCCTCTCTCTGTCCTGTCTCTCTCTTGTGTGTCTCTCTCTCCTGTGTCTCTTCTCTCTGTCCTTCCTCTCTCCCATGTGTCTCTTTCCTGTGTCTCTTCTCTCTGTCCTGTCTCTCTCCTGTGTCTCTCTCTCCTGTGTCTCCTCTCTCTGTCATGTCTCTCTCCTATGCCTCCTCTCTCTGTCCTGTCTCTCTACTGTGTGTCTCTCTCCTGTGTCTCCTCTCTCTGTCCTGTCTCTCTCCTGTGTGTCTCTCTCCTATGCCTCCTCTCTCTGTCCTGTCTCTCTCCTGTGTGTCTCTCTCCTGCATCTCTTCTCTCTGTCCTGTCTCTCCCCCGTGTGTCTCTCTCTCCTGCGTCTCCTTCTCTCTGTCCTGTCTCTCTCCTGTGTCTTCTCTCTCTGTCCTGTCTCTCTCCCGTGTGTCTCTCTCCTGTGTCTCCTCTCTCTGTCCTGTCTCTCTCCCGTGTGTCTCTCTCTCCTGCGTCTCCTCTCTCTGTCCTGTCTCTCTCCCGTGTGTCTCTCTCTCCTGCATCTCCTCTCTCTGTCCTGTCTCTCTCCCGTGTGTCTCTCTCTCCCATGTGTCTGTCTCTCTCCCGTGTGTCTCTCTCTCCCATGTGTCTGTCTCTCTCCCGTGTGTCTCTCTCTCTCCTGCGTCTCCTTCTCTCTGTCCTGTCTCTCTCCTGCGTCTCCTCTCTCTGTCCTGTCTCTCTCCTGTGTGTCTCTCTCTCCTGCGTCTCCTCTCTCTGTCCTGTCTCTCTCCTGTGTGTCTCTCTCTCCTGCGTCTCCTCTCTCTGTCCTGTCGCTCTCCCGTGTGTCTCTCTCTCCTGTGTCTCCTCTCTCTGTCCTGTCTCTCTCCTGTGTGTCTCTCTCTCCTGTGTCTCCTCTCTCTGTCCTGTCTCTCTCCTGTGTGTCTCTCTCCTGCGTCTCCTCTCTCTGTCCTGTCTCTCTCCTGTGTGTCTCTCTCCTGCGTCTCCTCTCTCTGTCCTGTCTCTCTCCTGTGTGTCTCTCTCCTGCGTCTCCTCTCTCTGTCCTGTCTCTCTCCTGTGTGTCTCTCTCCTGCGTCTCCTCTCTCTGTCCTGTCTCTCTCCTGTGTGTCTCTCTTTCCTGCGTCTCCTCTCTGTCCTGTGTCTGTCTCTCTCCCGTGTGTGTCTCTCTCCTGCGTCTCCTCTCTCTGTCCTGTCTCTCTCCCGTGTGTCTCTCTCTCCTGCGTCTTCTCTCTCTCTCCTGTCTCTCTCCTGTGTGTCTCTCTCCTGCATCTCCTCTCTGTCCTGTGTCTGTCTCTCTCCTGTGTGTGTCTCTCTCTTCTGCGTCTCCTCTCTGTCCTGTCTCTCTCCCGTGTGTCTCTCTCTCTCTCCTGCGTCTCCTCTCTGTCTTGTGTCTGCCTCTCTCCCGTGTGTCTCTCTCTCCTGCGTCTCCTTCTCTCTGTCCTGTCTCTCTCCCGTGTGTCTCTCTCTCCTGCGTCTCCTCTCTGTCCTGTCTCTCTCCTGTGTGTCTCTCTCTCCTGCGTCTCCTCTCTCTGTCCTGTCTCTCTCCCGTGTGTCTCTCTCTCCTGTGTCTCCTCTCTCTGTCCTGTCTCTCTCCCATGTGTCTCTCTCCTGCGTCTCCTCTCTCTGTCCTGTCTCTCTCCCGTGTGTCTCTCTCTCCTGTGTCTCCTCTCTCTGTCCTGTCTCTCTCCCGTGTGTCTCTCTCTCCTGTGTCTCCTCTCTCTGTCCTGTGTCTGTCTCTCTCTGTCCTTTCTCTCTCCCATGTGTCTCTCTCCTGCGTCTCCTCTCTCTGTCCTGTGTCTGTCTCTCTCTCTCCTGCGTCTCCTCTCTCTGTCCTGTCTCTCTCCCGTGTGTCTCTCTCTCCTGTGTCTCCTCTCTCTGTCCTGTCTCTCTCCCATGTGTCTCTCTCCTGCGTCTCCTCTCTCTGTCCTGTCTCTCTCCCGTGTGTCTCTCTCTCCTGTGTCTCCTCTCTCTGTCCTGTCTCTCTCCCGTGTGTCTCTCTCTCCTGTGTCTCCTCTCTCTGTCCTGTGTCTGTCTCTCTCCCATGTGTCTCTCTCCTGCGTCTCCTCTCTCTGTCCTGTCTCTCTCCCGTGTGTCTCTCTCTCCTGTGTCTCCTCTCTCTGTCCTGTCTCTCTCCCGTGTGTCTCTCTCTCCTGTGTCTCCTCTCTCTGTCCTGTGTCTTTCTCTCTCCCATGTGTCTCTCTCCTGCGTCTCCTCTCTCTGTCCTGTGTCTGTCTCTCTCCTGTGTGTCTCTCTCCTGCGTCTCCTCTCTCTGTCCTGTCTCTCTCCTGTGTGTCTCTCTCTCCTGCGTCTCCTCTCTCTGTCCTGTCTCTCTCCTGTGTGTCTCTCTCTCCTGCATCTCCTCTCTCTGTCCTGTCTCTCTCCTGTGTGTCTCTCTCCTGCGTCTCCTCTCTGTCCTGTGTCTGTCTCTCTCCTGTGTGTGTCTCTCTCCTGCGTCTCCTCTCTCTGTCCTGTCTCTCTCCCGTGTGTCTCTCTCTCTCCTGCGTCTCCTCTCTGTCCTGTCTCTCTCCTGTGTGTCTCTCTTTCCTGCGTCTCCTCTCTCTGTCCTGTCTCTCTCCTGTGTGTCTCTCTCTCCTGCGTCTCCTCTCTGTCCTGTGTCTGTCTCTCTCCCGTGTGTCTCTCTCTCCTGCATCTCCTCTCTCTGTCCTGTCTCTCTCCTGTGTGTCTCGCTCTCCTGCATCTCCTCTCTCTGTCCTGTCTCTCTCCTGTGTGTCTCTCTCTCCTGCATCTCCTCTCTCTGTCCTGTCTCTCTCCTGTGTGTCTCTCTCTCCTGCATCTCCTCTCTCTGTCCTGTCTCTCTCCCGTGTGTCTCTCTCTCCCGTGTGTCTCCCTCTCTCTGTCCTGTGTCTGTCTCTCTCTATCCTGTCTCTCTCCTGCATCTCCTCTCTCTGTCCTGTCTCTCTCCTGTGTGTCTCTCTCCTGTGTCTCCTCTCTCTGTCCTGTCTCTCTCCTGTGTGTCTCTCTCCTGCGTCTCCTCTCTCTGTCCTGTCTCTCTCCTGTGTGTCTCTCTCCTGCGTCTCCTCTCTCTGTCCTGTCTCTCTCCTGTGTGTCTCTCTTTCCTGCGTCTCCTCTCTGTCCTGTGTCTGTCTCTCTCCCGTGTGTGTCTCTCTCCTGCGTCTCCTCTCTCTGTCCTGTCTCTCTCCCGTGTGTCTCTCTCTCTCCTGCGTCTCCTCTCTGTCCTGTCTCTCTCCTGTGTGTCTCTCTATCCTGCGTCTCCTCTCTCTGTCCTGTCTCTCTCCTGTGTGTCTCTCTCTCCTGCGTCTCCTCTCTGTCCTGTGTCTGTCTCTCTCCCGTGTGTCTCTCTCTCCTGCATCTCCTCTCTCTGTCCTGTCTCTCTCCTGTGTGTCTCGCTCTCCTGCATCTCCTCTCTCTGTCCTGTCTCTCTCCTGTGTGTCTCTCTCTCCTGCATCTCCTCTCTCTGTCCTGTCTCTCTCCCGTGTGTCTCTCTCTCCCGTGTGTCTCCCTCTCTCTGTCCTGTGTCTGTCTCTCTCTATCCTGTCTCTCTCCTGCATCTCCTCTCTCTGTCCTGTCTCTCTCCTGTGTGTCTCTCTCCTGTGTCTCCTCTCTCTGTCCTGTCTCTCTCCTGTGTGTCTCTCTCCTGCGTCTCCTCTCTCTGTCCTGTCTCTCTCCTGTGTGTCTCTCTCCTGCGTCTCCTCTCTCTGTCCTGTCTCTCTCCTGTGTGTCTCTCTTTCCTGCGTCTCCTCTCTGTCCTGTGTCTGTCTCTCTCCCGTGTGTGTCTCTCTCCTGCGTCTCCTCTCTCTGTCCTGTCTCTCTCCCGTGTGTCTCTCTCTCTCCTGCGTCTCCTCTCTGTCCTGTCTCTCTCCTGTGTGTCTCTCTTTCCTGCGTCTCCTCTCTCTGTCCTGTCTCTCTCCTGTGTGTCTCTCTCTCCTGCGTCTCCTCTCTGTCCTGTGTCTGTCTCTCTCCCGTGTGTCTCTCTCTCCTGCATCTCCTCTCTCTGTCCTGTCTCTCTCCTGTGTGTCTCGCTCTCCTGCATCTCCTCTCTCTGTCCTGTCTCTCTCCTGTGTGTCTCTCTCTCCTGCGTCTCCTCTCTCTGTCCTGTCTCTCTCCCGTGTGTCTCTCTCTCCTGCGTCTCCTCTCTCTGTCCTGTCTCTCTCCTGTGTGTCTCTCTCTCCTGCATCTCCTCTCTCTGTCCTGTCTCTCTCCCGTGTGTCTCTCTCTCCTGCATCTCCTCTCTCTGTCCTGTCTCTCTCCTGTGTGTCTCTCTCTCCTGCGTCTTCTTCTCTCTGTCCTGTCTCTCTCCTGCGTGTCTCTCTCTCCTGCATCTCCTTCTCTCTGTCCTGTCTCTCTCTCTGTCCTGTCTCTCTCTCCTGCGTCTCCTTCTCTCTGTCCTGTCTCTCTCCCGTGTGTCTCTCTCTCCTGCATCTCCTTTCTCTGTCCTGTCTCTCTCCTGCGTGTCTCTCTCTCCTGCATCTCCTTCTCTCTGTCCTGTCTCTCTCTCTGTCCTGTCTCTCTCTCCTGCGTCTCCTTCTCTCTGTCCTGTCTCTCTCCCGTGTGTCTCTCTCTCCTGCATCTCCTTTCTCTGTCCTGTCTCTCTCCTGTGTGTCTCTCTCTCCTGCATCTCCTTTCTCTGTCCTGTCTCTCTCCTGTGTGTCTCTCTCTCCTGCATCTCCTCTCTCTGTCCTGTCTCTCTCCTGTGTGTCTCTCTGTCCTGTCTCTCTCCCGTGTGTCTCTCTCTCCTGCATCTCCTCTCTCTGTCCTGTCTCTCTCCTGTGTGTCTCTCTCTCCTGCATCTCCTCTCTCTGTCCTGTCTCTCTCCTGTGTGTCTCTCTCTCCTGTCTCTCTCTCTCCTGTGTCTCTCTCTCCTGCATCTCCTCTCTCTGTCCTGTCTCTCTCCCGTGTGTCTCTCTCTCCTGCATCTCTTCTCTCTGTCCTGTCTCTCTCCCGTGTGTCTCTCTCTCCTGCATCTCTTCTCTCTGTCCTGTCTCTCTCCCGTGTGTCTCTCTCTCCTGTCTCTCTCTCTCTCCTGTGTCTCTCTCTCCTGCGTGTCTCTCTCTCCTGTCTCTCTCTCTCTCCTGTGTCTCTCTCTCCTGCATCTCCTCTCTCTGTCCTGTCTCTCTCCCATGTGTCTCTCTCTCTCCTGCGTCTCCTCTCTCTGTCCTGTCTCTCTCCTGTGTCTCTCTCTCCTGCATCTCCTCTCTCTGTCCTGTCTCTCCTGTGTGTCTCTCTCTCCTGCGTCTCCTCTCTCTGTCCTGTCTCTCTCCCGTGTGTCTCTCTCTCCTGAGTCTCCTCTCTGTCCTGTGTCTGTCTCTCTCCCGTGTCTCTCTCTCTCCTGCGTCTCCTCTCTCTGTCCTGTCTCTCTCCTGTGTGTCTCCTCTCTCTGTCCTGTCTCTCTCCTGTGTGTCTCTCTCTCCTGCGTCTCCTCTCTCTGTCCTGTGTCTGTCTCTCTCCCGTGTCTCTCTCTCTCCTGCATCTCCTCTCTCTGTCCTGTCTCTCCTGTGTGTCTCTCTCTCCTGCGTCTCCTCTCTCTGTCCTGTCTCTCTCCTGTGTGTCTCTCTCTCCTGCATCTCCTCTCTCTGTCCTGTCTCTCTCCTGTGTCTCTCTCTCTCCTGTGTCTCCTCTCTCTGTCCTGTCTCTCTCCTGTGTGTCTCTCTCTCCTGCATCTCCTCTCTCTGTCCTGTCTCTCTCCTGTGTGTCTCGCTCTCCTGCATCTCCTCTCTCTGTCCTGTCTCTCTCCTGTGTGTCTCTCTCTCCTGCGTCTCCTCTCTCTGTCCTGTGTCTGTCTCTCTCCCGTGTCTCTCTCTCTCCTGTGTCTCCTCTCTCTGTCCTGTCTCTCCTGTGTGTCTCTCTCTCCTGCGTCTCCTCTCTCTGTCCTGTCTCTCTCCTGTGTGTCTCTCTCTCCTGCATCTCCTCTCTCTGTCCTGTCTCTCTCGTGTGTCTCTCTCTCCTGCATCTCCTCTCTCTGTCCTGTCTCTCTCCTGTGTGTCTCGCTTTCCTGCATCTCCTCTCTCTGTCCTGTCTCTCTCGTGTGTGTCTCGCTTTCCTGCATCTCCTCTCTCTGTCCTGTCTCTCTCGTGTGTCTCTCTCTCCTGCATCTCCTCTCTCTGTCCTGTCTCTCTCCTGTGTGTCTCGCTCTCCTGCTTCTCCTTCTCTCTGTCCTGTGTCTGTCTCTCTTTCTCAGCTCAGAAACACCACCACTTACTGCCACCTAGTGGCGAAAAGGAGTTTTACAGTGGGCATAGGATTTAATTAGATTTGTATTTGTTTCTTTATTATTATGCTTTATTTGATAGTTACATAGTTACATAGTAATTAAGGTTGAAAAAAGACTTTCAGTCCATCAAGTTCAACCTGTTAAGATCTCCTCTGATCTTCAATATGCGGATTAGTTATTAATTAAATTATTGATTAAATAATTATTAATAGTATAGTATTGGAGAATGAATAAAGAGTTAGTCCATCAAGTTCAACCTTTTTAGATCTCTATTGATCTTTTTAATTTGGACTATTTATTATTATTGTTAATTGTTAATTATTGTTAATTGATCCAGAGGAAGGCAAACATAAAAAAAAACCCATTGAAACTTTGCCAATTGTCTCATAAGGGGGAAAAAAAGCAAAATTCCTTCCTGACCCCAGAAACTGGCGATCAAATTTCTCCCTGGATCAATATTCCTTCGCTAGTTATCTAGGATAGCCTTGAATGCCCTCTTTATTCAGAAATATATCTAACCCCTTTTTGAAGTTGTCTATCGAATTCGCTGTCACCACCTCCTTTGGTAGAGAATTCCACAGTTTAACCACCCTAACTGTGAAGAACCCTTTTCTTTGTTTAAGGTGAAATCTTTTTTCCTCTAACCTCAACGGATGTCCTCTTGTCAGTTGAAAATCTCTTGCTACAAAAAGCTCACTTGACAAAGCCTTATATGGACCCTGGATGTATTTAAATAACGTAATCATATCTCCTCTTAGACGCCTTTTTTCTAGCGAAAATAAGTTTAATTTTGTTAGTCTTTCTTCATAACTTAGCCCCTCCATTCCCCTTATTAGTTTTGTAGCCCTTCTCTGTACTTTTTCCAGCTCTAAGATGTCTTTTTTGTGAGGTGGTGCCCAAAATTGTACTCTATATTCCAAATGAGGGCGTACTAGAGATTTGTATAGTGGCAGAATTATATCTTCTTCCCTGGCTTCTATACCCTTCCTAATACATGCTAATATTTTATTTGCCTTTGCAGCCGCTGCTTGGCTTTGAGCGCTGTTACCTAGGTGGTTGTCCACTAGTACTCCCAAATCCCTTTCAATATCTGATACCCCTAGATTTGCTCCATTAAGATTATAGATTGCTTGGCTATTTTTCCTTCCCAAATGCATAACCTTACATTTATTTGTATTAAATCTCATCTGCCATTTAGTCGCCCATTTCTCTAATTTATGCAAATCCTTTTGTAGGGAAAGTACATCATTATCTGATTTTATTACCTTGCACAACTTAGTGTCATCAGCAAAAATGGAGACACTACATTCGAGTCCTACTTCAATGTCATTAATAAATATGTTAAAAAGGAGAGGACCCAATACTGAGCCCTGAGGAACCCCACTTATCACATTAGACCAATCGGAGTATGTTCCATTTACAACAACCCTTTGCTTCCTGTCTTTTAGCCAGCTCTCGATCCATGAGCAGATATTTACTGCAATTCCTGTATCCCTTAGTTTGCTCACTAGTCTTCCATGTGGCACTGTATCAAATGCCTTTGAAAAATCTAAAAAGACTACATCCACTGAGTTGCCCTGATCCAAGTTCCTACTAACCTCCTCATAAAAACTAATTAGATTGGTCTGACACGACCTTTCCTTCATAAATCCATGTTGACTGCTACCTATGATCCTGTTCAAATAGACATATTCTTGTATTCTGTCCCTTATTAACCCTTCTAAAAGCTTCCCAACTACAGAAGTGAGGCTCACTGGTCTATAATTCCCCGGATTTGCTCTAGATCCCTTCTTAAATATAGGTATCACCTCTGCTTTTCTCCAGTCATCTGGTAGAGACCCTGTAGTGAGCGAGTCTTTAAAGATTAGATATAATGGTTTGGCTATTGCAGAACCCAGCTCCCTCAGTACCCTTGGATGTATTCCATCAGGACCTGGGGCTTTATTAACATTTATTTTCTCCAACCTCTTTTGTATTTCTTCCTGCGTTAACCAATTATTTAGTGAAGGTAGTGTAGCCCCATTATGTTGCAGTGTCCCAACCACTGGTACCTCCCTTGTGTAAACCGAAGAAAAGAACCTATTTAGCTCATCTGCCTTTTCCTGGTCACTAATTATCAGATGGCCTGTGTCACATTGTAATGGTCCTATCGATTCCTTCCTGGCCTTCTTCCCATTAATATATTTATAAAATATTTTAGGGTTAGTCTTACTTTCCATTGCAACTGACTTCTCATTTTCTATTTTAGCCAGTCTAATAGCCCTTTTGCAAGCCTTGTTGATTTCCTTATAGTCACATAAAGATGCCTCTGTTCCCTCCTTCTTGTATAATTTAAATGCATACTTCTTTTTCCTCATCATGATCTTTAAGTCATTGTTAAGCCACATGGGATGTGATTTACTCCTATTTATTTTATTTCCACATGGTACATGCTGATGAGTATGTTTATTTAGTAAGGATTTGAATGTTGTCCATTTATTTTCAGTATTCTTCCCTGTAAGTTCTTTGTCCCAGTCTATATGTTGTATTGCTGCCCGTAGCCCATTAAAGTTAGCCCTTTTAAAATTTAGAGTTTTTGTTGGCCCCTTACAACTCTGTTTTTTGTATTCAATCTCAAATGAGACTGTGTTGTGATCACTGTTCCCCAAGGGTTCCCCTATTTTTACATTTGATATTATATCAATATTACTTGTGATGACTAAATCCAAGATGGCCCCATTTCTAGTAGGTTCTTGTATTACCTGGGCTAGATAATGATCCCTGAGTGTACTCAAGAACCTGCTCCCCTTAGCTGAGCTGCTGGTCTCGTTTATCCAGTTTATATCAGGGTAATTAAAGTCTCCCATTATTAGAACTTGCCCATGCTTAGCTGCATTTCCAATCTGTAACAATAATTGTATTTCCTCACTTTCAGCTATATTTGGGGGTTTATAGCATACTCCCACCAATATGCATTTAGAATTAGCTCCTCCACTATTTAGCTCAACCCACAAGGATTCAATGATGCCGTTAGTGCCAGCATAAATATCTTCTCTAACTATAGGCTTAAATTCAGGCTTAACATAAAGACAGATCCCTCCTCCTCTTTTACCATTGCCCCTATCTTTCCTAAATAGGTTATAACCATCCAGATTAACAGTCCAGTCATGAGATTCATCCCACCATGTTTCCGTAATGCCTATTAAGCCCCATTTTTCTTGTACTGCTAATATTTCTAGCTCATCCATTTTCCCAGGCAAACTTCTTGCGTTTGCAATCATACACTTTATGTTGCTATGGCTCTGCTGATGTGAAGTGCCTGCCACTGTATTTGAGGCCCCTATTAATATCTCCCTACTTTCTATTGTAACCCTCCCCCCTTCTCCTCCCCCATGGGTAAATAATTCATCCCTTTCCCTCTCTACCCTATTTACCCCAATACTTCTATATAGTCCCTCCCCCCCACCTACAAGTTTAAAAACTCCCCCAGCCGTTCTACCATCCTATTCCCTAGCACACAAGCGCCCTCATCATTAAGGTGCAATCCATCCCTGCTATAGAGATTGTACCCAAGTGAGAAGTCAGCCCAGTGCTCTAAAAACCCAAAACCCTCTGCACTGCACCACTTTTTTAGCCACGCATTAACCTCCCTAAGCTCCTTCTGCCTCCCTGGGCTAGCACGTGGCACTGGTAGTATCTCAGAAAATACTACCTTGGAGGTCCTTGCTTTAAGCTTATTCCCTAATTCTCTAAAATCATTCTTTAGGACGCTCCATCTTCCACTAACTTTGTCATTGGTACCAATGTGTACCAAGACCGCCGGTTCATTACCAGCCCCTCCCAATAATTTATCCACCCGATCCACAACATGCCGAACCCGAGCACCCGGGAGACAGCAAACTGTTCGATTGCTGGGATCTGGGTGACAAATTACCCTGTCTACCTTCCTAATAATAGAGTCCCCTACCACCAAAACATGTCTGTTGCTCTGCCTATTCTGCCCTCCCTCTTCTCCAGTAGAGCTGTTCGCCCGGCTGTTAGAGGGAACAGCTCTATCTGGCATTGCCATTCCTGAATGGACATCGCCAACAGTTTCACTCAATCTGGCAAATCTGTTGGTGTTTGACAACTCAGAACTGGCCTGCCTCCTCCTGTTCCCCCTGCTTCCCCTTGTAACTGTAACCCAGCTACCTCCCTGGCCATCCTCCCTAGCCCCAGCTCCTCCCTCCATACTAGGCCCAGCTAAACTGTGCTCCGTGAGCACCAATTCCCTTTCCAGTGGAGCAATATCACTAAGTGCTGCAATTCTCCTCTCCAGATCTTCAATTTGAGCTTCCAAAGAGGCAACATGCTCACACCTGTCACAGAGGTATGGACCCTGGATCATATGTTCCAGTAGTGCATACATTTGACAGGATGTACACTGAATAAGGTTGCCACTGGACTGACTCATAATTATTATTATTGTCTACGAAATTTCAGTGGGAAAAATAAAGAATATAATATAATATATTTATATAAAGTTTTCCTCCTTTGCACTATAAATCTGCCCTCCCTTTTCTTTGAAGGCCCTCCTTTTATTTAAACTCCTAGGCTTTTACTAGAATTGCACTTGATACTGAAAATGTTCGCAAGCTCACAAGTTCCCCTTCTCCGGTTTCTATTAACTTCTGCCTTCTCGCCTGGGCACAATTAGTGCACTCTGCAATTTATCAGCCTTTACTTGTAAGGTAAATCCACTTGTAAACAGGCCCCAAACCAGCTCACAAACCTTTTATACAAGTTTAACAGTCAAGCCACACCCCTCTCACCTGGGCACAATTAGTGCACTCTGCAGTTTATTAGCCTTTACTTTTTAAGGTAAATCCACTTGTAAACAGGCCCCAAACCAGCTCACAAACCTTTTATACAAGTTTAACAGTCAAGCCACACCCCTCTCACCTGGGCACAATTAGTGCACTCTGCAGTTTATTAGCCTTTACTTTTTAAGGTAAATCCACTTGTAAACCACTTGAATCTCTCTATATTCATACAGAATTCAAGTAAATAAACAGTACATTTGTGTTTACATTTGAATGTCTAAAACAAGTTAAAAAACTTGTTTCCTGCCCATAATTTCGAGAAATACAGTTATTACACTGTATTCTGGGAACCTGGGCAGGGACATGCAAATGTGCTCACAGAGACTTTGCTCTTGTAATCCAATACCATTTCAATCATGGCTCATTTTAAGCATATGCCTGTTGTATCACACAGCTTTGAGCAAAGTCCAGGATGGCTTATGCACAAGCTTTATGTGAATGGAGACATGTCTGCAACGACATTGGATTAAAGAGCGAAGCCTTTGTGGGCACATTTGCATGTCTCTGCCCAGGTTCCCAGAATGCAGTGTAATAACTGTATTTCTTGGAATTCGGAGCAATTTTTTTAACTTCTTTTAGACATTCCAATGTACTATTTATTTACTATTATAAGAATGTTTGTATTATTTTATAGATATACTAAGCCGATGTTACTTGGTGTATATTCCATTAATACATAATCTTCTCTGTAGGAAAAATGATGATCACAGTGGTTATATGAACAACCACAGATACGCCGATGATACGACTCTGATAGCTGAAAGTGGTGAGGAACTAAAGGACTTATTGATGAGGGTGAAAGAAGAGAATGCAAAAGCTGGCCTGGTGCTGAACGTTACAAAGACGAAGATCATGGCAAGCGGCAATCACAGTTTCTGGCAAATAGATGGGGAAGAAGTGGAGGCAGTGACAGATTTAATTTTTCGGTTCTACAAAGATCTCTTCAGATAGTAACTGTAGCCATGTAATTAAAAGATGTTTGCTTCTGGTGAGGAAAGCTATGGCAAGTGTGGACAAGCTAGTAACAAGTAAAGATATTGCACTAGCAACAAATGTCCGCAGAGTTAGAATTATGTTATTCCCAGTAGTAACATACGGATGAGAGAGCTGGGCCATAAAGAAGTCTGAGCGCCGGAGAATTGACACCTTTGTGGTGTTGGAAAAAACTGTTTAGAGTCCCTTGCACTGCAAGAAGATCCAATAAATCAATACTACAGGAAATCAAGACAAACTGTTTACTGGAAGGTTTTATCAGGAGGCTGAAGTTCAAATATTTTGTCCATATCATGAGGATTCCCTAGAGACTCTGATGCTGGGAAATATTGAACGCTTACAAAGAAGGAGAGATGGATAGATGAGATCATTGAAGCAATGAACATGAGCTTGAGGGAGCTCTGAGGGGTAGTAGCTGACAGACGTGCCTGGCATGCTGTGGTCCATAGGGTCATGGAGAGTTGGAAATCACTGAATGACTAAACAACAACAAAAGTAAAACTGATATCTAAACTCTATTAAACTGAAATCTAAAGCTAAGCCTGTCCTAAATGGAGCCAGATGTGGAAGTTGTTTATCAACTTTAATAGTTGTCGTAATTGTGTTTGTTGGTAACGCTATGTTAAAAGATATGGGTTGCGCATGAGCAATGAGCGCCGAATGTGCTCATCGAGTGCACCAAAATTTACGGGCTTGATGTGATGCGCAATGAGTGTAGCCTGCAACTTAGATGGGGGGGAGCCCGCGATGAGCGGTGAAGGTGCTCATAGTGATGCCCGTAGAGGGGGGAGAGCTTCACATTGCCTTGCAAACAGCATTGCCAGGCGTTCAAATTGTATTGCTATCATTTTTGACGGGCAAATCGCTAGTACCGTATATACTCGAGTATAAGCCGAGTTTTTCAGCCCTTTTTTTAAGGCTAAAAAGGGCCCCCTCGGATTATACTCGAGTCACTCCCCCTAGTGTCTTTCTAACACCCCCCCATGTCTCTCTACCCCCCCATGTCTCTTTCCCTCCCCCCTCCTCATCCTCAACCCCCCTCCTCCTCATCAACCCCCCTCCTCCTCATCAACCCCCTCCAAATACCTCCCCCTCACTTACCTGCTTCTTCTCCGGCCTCTGCTCCGTCTTGACCCCAACGCGCATGTGACATCACATGCTCGCCGGGGTCAAAACGGAGCAGAGGCCGGAGAAGAAGCAGGTAAGTGAGGGGGAGGTATTTAGAGGGGAGACAGTGAGGAGAGGGCTGAGGAGGAGGAGGGGGGTGAGGAGGGGGTTGATCAGGAGGAGGGAGGTTGAGGAGGGGGGTTGAGGTTGGGGGGGTGAGGAGGGGGATGAGGATGGGGGGGTTGAGGATGGGAATGGGGGGGCTGAGGAGGGGGGTTGAGGAGGGGGTTGATGAGGAGGAGGGAGGTGGGGGTTGAGGTTGAGGGGGGGCGAGGAGGGGGTGATGAGGAGGGTGGTTGAGGTTGAGGGGGGTGAGGTGGGGGATGAGGATGGGGCTTGAAGAGGGGGTTGATGAGGAGGGGGGGGGTAAGGAGGGGGTTGATGAGGAGGAGGGAGGTTGAGGAGGGGAGTTGAGGTTGAGGGGGGTGAGGAGGGGGATGAGGATGGGGGGTTGAGGATGAGGATGGGGGGTTGAGAAGGGGGGGTGAGGAGGGGGTTGATGAGGAGGAAGGAGGTTGAGGAGGGGGGTTGAGGTTGAGGGGGGTGAGGAGGGGGTTGAGGATGGGGGGTTGAGGATGGGGGTTGAGGGGGGAGGATGAGGATTGGGGGGTTGAGGGGGGAGGATGAGGATGAGGGGGTTGAGGAGTGAGGTTGAGGATGAGGGGGTTGAGGAGTGAGGTTGAGGATGAGGAGGGAGGTTGAGGTTATGGAGGGGGGTTGAGGATGAGGGGGTTGAGGATGAGGGGGGAGGTTGAGGATGAGGAGGGAGGTTGAGGATGAGAAGGGAGGATGAGGAGGAGGTTGAGGATGAGGAGGGAGGTTGAGGATGAGGAGGGAGGTTGAGGATGAGGAGAGAGGTTGAGGATGAGGAGAGAGGTTGAGGTTATGGAGGGGGGTTGAGGTTGAGGAGGGGGTTGAGGATGAGGGGGGAGGTTGAGGATAAGGAGGGAGGTTGAGGATCAGGAGTGGGGTTGAGGAGGGAGGTTGAGAATGAGGAGGGGGGTTGAGGAGGGTGATAAGGGAGGGCGGAAGAAACACAGGGAAGGGAGAGGGGAGAAGAGACATGGGAGAGAGAGGGGGGACACAGGGGGCAGCACATTTCCCACCCTCGGCTTATACTCAAGTCACTCATTTTACCCAGTATTTGGTGGTAAAATAGGTGCCTCGGCTTATACTCGGGTCGGCTTATACTCGAGTATATACGGTATATTTATATTTGCCTAAACTAAATGGTCAACCAAAGAGGAAAGTTGCAAAATAGTAATGGGCTGAATGGTTTTCTTTGTTTGTTTTTTAAACCAAACTAAATAAATAAATTACAAAAAATAAACACTACCTCTACATATGTACCTTTGATGTGCCATTATTCTATTCCATATGTAATGGTTTTGTTTTCTTTTCTGAGCTAATTCAGTTTTTTTTTGTCAAGGTGAATGTGCATTCCATATGTCCTTGTAACGGAACCCATCACTGTTTTACCCTGTTTTATGGTTATTTAATTCTTGGTTAAAATATGATCACATTGCTGTACTGTAGATATGTTGTTTTATGTTCTACAGAATATATTGGCTCAGAATATTACAGCTACTAGGCTAATAGATAATCCTATTAAAGAGACTCCTCATAAGATAAGGAAGTCTATTGTATAAAGTGTTTTCATTCTCAGACATAAGAACAAAGAAGGATGATCTAATCATTGTCTGATTGTATCAAAGTTGCCAGGTAGCCTCAGGGAGGTGTGACCCACCTTTTGTCCCTCTATGTGTATTGTGTGGCCAACTATGGGGGATGTGGATTGCCTGTGGGAAGAGATGTGTATAAATATTTCTGCACATAACAAAATAAAGTCAGTATTCATTTGACTCCCAAATTGTGTGTCGTCCAATATGGGAGGTCGGGAATGGTGAAACTGTAGTGCCTCTTGGGTATTTTACCGTATACCAGCGGAGATATTGGATTCGTGTTCCAACTCCGTTACAGTCCTATTGAAAGCACTTGCTGTTTTAGCCGCCACATTTCCATTGTGTAGATAGAACTTTCATCTGCATTCAATACATTTGCACTATTGATCATGTGATAGTAAACACCCTAGATCAGTAACTCAGTCCTACAAGGGCCACCAACAGTCCAGGATTTGAATGTCTCTCTGTATTGCGTTGCTCTCTGCTTCAGTACATCAGAGCTTCTCACTTTCCTTCTGATTGTTGATCTGGGCACATACACAGAGAGACTGAAATCCTGGACTGTTGGTGTCCCTCGTACAACCAAGTTACCCAACGCTGGCTTACATACTGACACTCAAGTGATCAAGTTGATAGCTGTGTTGGTCCATTCTCACAAAAACACTAAGGGACGGCTCCCCTCTTCATAAGGAATGTGTCCTATAAATATACTTCATGTATAGACCTGTAGCACGTGTAACACTGTATTAAGACAAGTATTCTAGATAAGAGCCCGTGTAAAAAGCATCAATACCAGAATACACACTCACAAGCACTCAAGGAGCACTTCGTGTCTGTCAGCTGTGATGTGAACTTGAGGAGGTCCAAAAACTAATACATATATATATATTGTGGTAAACCACCTCCCTACAAAATCTACTACACAAGCTAGGAACCGGCCCCACGCTGGTGAGAGGCAGCAACCTTGAAAGAGCTGTCTGTGGGTAGGTTTCCTGGCTTGCGCATAATCCATCCTTAACTTTGCATAAAGCTGTGTAATATAGCAGGCATATGCTTAAAGCAAAGCATGTTTAAAATGGTATTGGATTAAAGCCTTTGTGGGCACATTTGCATATCCCTGCCCAGGTTCCCAAAATGCAGTGGAATAACGGTGTTTCTCAAATTCTGAGAGGGAAATGGTTTTTGGAACTTGTTTTAACTTATGTAAAACACAAATGTACTATTAATTTATTATATATATATTTATATATACCCATAGGGCTTCATGGAGATACACAGCACTGGTAGTGTGAAGCCCCTCCCTATGGGTGTGGCTATATACATATATAATAAATTAATAGTACATTTGTGTTTTACATGTGGGTGAGTGTGACAATAGACTTGGAGTCTACTTACTGGCACTGAAATCCCTTCCTTGTAACAGCTATGTCTTCTCCATTTTCCCCATTGACTTTACATTGGGGGTTTGGCCCTTTAATAGAACACCTGGAAGGCCTAACTTTCCCTTCTTACCCCTTCCTAGGTAGGGTCACAGTCAGTTCCTGTCCCTTCCCCATATTACATGTCCAGTCCCTGCCAATTCCATCATCAGAGACAGGAAATATGAACAATGGACTATACATCTTGATAACCAGCCTGATAGGATTATCTAGCTGTGAACAGGAAATTAATTTAGCATAAATTAGCTAACTCGTTTAGAGGGGAACTTTGAATGTGTTTAAGCTTGTGATGTAATTACCAGCTTACCCTGTGATGCGATTATTTCCCACACCCCACATATTGTCTAGTGGGGTATTACAGGGGGGACGATTGAGTTAACCAGTTAAGGGCAGGTAAAATAATCATGTTTGTGCTTTGAACCAAAGTTGTTTTGTTTAGTTTGCATATAAATGTGCCAACTTTTCCCAATAATGACTCTTCTAGGGAAAATATACACAGTATTATCTTTTTATATTTAGAGATGATACCCCCTGTTTGCTCCCAGGTTCCTGTTCTTCTATGCTCATGATGCAGATTTGATGGCCATCCACTCCAACGTCCTGAAGGAGGAGTCCTATAACCAAAGCAGGAAGATTTGAGGGAAGAATTATTCCCCCTCCCCTGGGTTGTGATAGTGTGGCTTTATGTCCCAAGCGTACAACATGTCTGTTCTCATGAGAGACAACAGGAAAGGGGGCGGCTGCAGAAGGTGAGAATCTGTTACTCTTGAGACTTCTTAAAAGTAAGTGAAGTGTCAATTTGATATCAGTTACATTGAGGATAATAAAATTCATTTATTAACTTTGTGAAAACATTTATATAAACTAAAAATGCTTACATGAAGAGTCCCTTTAAGAAAAACTAATGGAAAAGAGGTTCGGATGAGCGCTAAGAAGTAAATCCCAAAGAAGTTTGAATCTATTTGTAATTTTTGTTCTTTTTATCAATAGTTCTTATAGATTAGTTTAAAGGAACACTGCTGTTCAAGAAGAAAAAAAAAAGTGGTTTGTCAAGTATGAATCAAACTAATAATATTAGTAGCTGTATAAGCCATGGCCATAAGCATTCTTTAGGAAAAATCAGAGTTTTTGAAGACTATGTTTATGCATTCAGGAATCCATTTTGTGTTTGTTAAATCACTTCATCAGAGCTGAATCATATGGGTGTATGTTTTGGCTATTAGTGGAGAGAGGGTGGGGAAGAAAGGAACAGAGGACCAGTGTAAAGATAATTGGATAAGATTGAAATAGACACAACATCCCACTTCCCTCTCACTGGCCCAGAAGCAGACCTTGCATCATTCACTGCAACACACCTCTTTACGAATGGAAAAGACATGCACACTCCACAAATGTATCATGGATCCATCCAGAGTCCTGTAGAGATATAAAGATGTATTTTATTTCTGATTAAGAACAAGCCATATGACCTTTCTCTGCTTAATTATGTTCCATGTCAAAGTTTTTTTGCTTTTAGTCCTTTAATGCAATTCCTGTGCCCCTTTAAAATTAGAATATCCCGTGTTTGAAACCCAGTGCTGTACTAATCTCAGAAATGTGGTTCCTAATTTTAGATCGGCCTTTTAAATATTGAATCTATTACCAATGTACTGATCCAACAACCGAAGCAAGATATTTTATTTTGGTACACAGACTCTCAGTTATACGGCACCCTCTGGGATTGGTAGATGCCGGATAAATGTAGTTTCTGATTGCTTGAGATTCACTATTAAAAGAGGCCTAGATTAGCTGCACATAGGATGCTCTGCGAAGTATATTTGTCAGTGAGGGCTGCTCTAGCGGCAGTAGCAGCTTTCACTCCTCACTCACACACACACAGGTACGTTCGCTGGAGGATACAGTGCTGAACACTGCCCTGGCTCAGTCACTCATGCCTGTCCAGGTAAAATATAATTGCAGAGATGTACAGTGGGTGCAATCTAGGTGCCTGTAAGCATTTTGTGGCATCACAACCTGGCTCCTAGCATTTGTTGAGCCCTGTAAAATTACATTCAATATTTTTTTCTGGTTGCTCGAGTTCTACTGTATGTCAATTCATATTGAACTATTAGCCAGTGCTAAATTGTCGAGCACAGGATTGTATCAGCAAAGGCTCGGGAATTGAGGTTTGAGTTTGAAATAGTTGGGGCTTTACGCATTTGACGCTTACCTACTTTGCACATGCTCAGAGGCAAACTCTCCCAGGGATAACTGCAAGCTCCGCACCTACAGGAATGCAAAGCCCCTCTTATACATGAAGCTTTCACCAAAGGATTATGAAAGCCTCCAGAGACCAGCAGAGGCGTCAGTTTATTCTTCTATAAAATTCTAAATTATTCTTTAGGACACTTTCCCTGCCGAATTCTGCTCTTTGACAATATATTTGAGCTGTTTTTTTAAATAATTTGCACTTTAAGAGAATTTAAATATTTTTCTTATTTTTAACAGTATTTTTGTAGTTTTAGCTTTGTATTTATAATATATCAGATATAATCGGAGAAGGATATGACAGCAGTGGCATAAAAGTTGGTCTCCATCCAATCAGATTGTTTCTAAAAGCCTTTTAGACCTGTCTCACAATCAAATCCTTCCTTGATAACCTTAGGATGACAAAGACCAGCAGTTAAAGGGATATAAAAGGTTGGGGCTACTGGGTATATAATATCCCTGTGAAACTATTTACTTTTATGTAACTTTATTTTTTTTTTTAAGTTGCTTATAAGCTGTTTTTACTGCATCTAATCAAACAAATAGTGCCTGTATGGATCTGCCCTCTGCATCATGTGCACACGCAGATTCTGCTGTGCATGGTCTTAAACAAACCAATCAGTGACCATCGTTCAGCAACGTGCTGCCGAGAAGTGATCCCTGATTGGCTGGGACACTACACATTCAGTCCTACAGAGCCTGTGTCTGCATATGCTGCATGTGGCAGACCCATACAGGGACTAATTGTCTGATTTTAGGTATTAAAAGCAAGAACGTCTTAAACAAAAAAAAAAGCACATAAATGTAAATAAATACACAGGGATATTATATACCTTGTCAACTGGGACATGAAACTCTAATATTCAAAAGTATGTGCTTTTATAAATTATTGAATATGAACTTTATTGAAGATTAATGCATAATTACAATTATTTTTAGAACATAACCTCATAGTTTGGTTCTAAAGTTAAAATAAATAAGAAAAAATGGGCCACACCAGAGTTTCAACACAAATCAGGGAAATGTCATTTATTCTACCATCACTATAATGCACTATATATATATCACTTACATAAAAGCACTTCGTTGTAGCATTTCAAAATATATATTTTTAAATCCACACCAACTGTGTAACAATTTAAACATGACAAAATCTTGATATGGTGGAATCTTTGGGTCAGAAACATGAAAAACACAAAGGAATCTGACTTTCCCAGCAACCCCCAACAGATAGATGGCGCTCTGGCCAGCGCAAGCCTTGACACACTGAACCTTTAAGTATCCGTAAAGGAATTCCTGCAGAAGTAAGTAAATTAAAAGAAGGAATTTCTAAAACTGTTAATATAACGAAGAAAAATATATTGGAAAAAAATGCAAGATTCAGAAGAAATAAGGCATGTACCAACAGTGTGAAATAAAATAATAAAATAATATTTGTTTACGTTCAATTGCCCCCTTCCATTTCCAAATCTTAAGTTATACAATTTAAGACAGCATTGGCATAATTTTGTGTTCAAGGTGGAAATCATCCAAATCCCAAAAAAATACCATTTCGGGTCTTTTTCAAGCTTCTAGCTCATATCATTATCCAACTCTGAGGCTAAGGTAACAGTGTATGCAATTACATTTTCTCACGTTTTACATTTCAGTGAAGAAAACTAAGTAACCCGGAGATTGCTTAAGTTTCAGGAGTTGTCGGAGGGCACGTGCTCCTCGAAGCCTTCGCTCTCCCGCACTAGGGCTCGCTCTAGGATGACTCGGCCTTCTTTGTAGCGCTGGCTGTCCTCTGTGGCAAATTCGTAGATCCAGCCCAGTTTACTGTTGCAGTTCTTGCAGCTGACATCACGGACCATGTGACGGCCCGTTAGCATAACCCGGTCCTGGACTTCGCTGTACTGGAGGTTTACGACCTATCAGAAGACAACGTGTTAAGAATACAAAGTGTAATCATGTGTCAAGTCCCATACATGTCGAAAAAAATATCCATGTGCTAGAAAAACAGAACAAAGACTAAAGAAAACGATGAGAACCAGGCAGAAGTTGAAAATTGAGGTAAGATAAACAACTTTTCAATTTTCTCAGTGACATCGTACTCTTATTCTCATCAGAGCAGCATAATAACTTCTGTATCATTATCGGATGCGGCATACCAAAAAAACACTGGTCTTTCCTAAATGGCCGGTTGTATTTTATTCCTTTTGTCAACCCTTATTAAAATGGTGTTAGTGCCAAGTATAAATACTGGATTAGTCAGTAACTGGCACCATTATGGATGTTCTGAATTAATTGATTTTTTGTGACATCAGAAGTGGGCAAAACCCTAGCGAATTCTGGTAAAAAAGGCACCAGATCACAGGATTGACCATTCATTTGGGTTTCTAAGATGGTGGGTTGACTGGTTTACTGCTTTTGTTAGTGGTATAAGATTCACAATGAGAGAGGAGCTGGAACGGCTACCACAGAGGTTTAGGTATATGGCTGCTGGGGGGGGGGGGGGGCTTTTATATATGGATGCTAGGGGGAGGGTTTTTATATATGGCGGCTAGGGGGGAGGGCTTTTATATATGGCGGCTAGGGGGGAGGGCTTTTATATATGGCGGCTAGGGGGGAGGGCTTTTATATATGGCGGCTAGGGGGGAGGGCTTTTATATATGGCGGCTAGGGGGAGGGCTTTTATATATGGCGGCTAGGGGGAGGGCTTTTATATATGGCGGATAGGGGGAGGGCTTTTATATATGGCGGATAGGGGGAGGGCTTGTTGCTAGGGCAGTGGACCACTACAAATGCTGTTGCTGGGGGCATCCAACAGAAGTAAACGTGGTGGCACTGCAGCTCCCCCTACTGATAGAAACCGGTCTGTGCTCAATTAGCTTGCAACGATCATCAGAGAGTGTTCGTTTTGTTTGTGAATATCCCATTTATTTTAAACTTGCAATATTTGATGTTTTTACTGTGATTTTATGTTCTATTAAACTCTTTTATGACTCTGGCTGGTTTGTGTGTTTATTAATGGACCACTGTAGTGCAATTACACGTAAAGCACATATGTTTGTTGGATATAGACTATTTTATGCAGCCCCCATGAAGTGCCTTTTCTATTACTAGCCTGCTACTTCTATTACGAATACAACTCTGAAGTTTGCTGCACACCTGAAGGTAAGAAGAAGAGGACTATGGGGGTTATTTTTCTTTGCGATATAGAAATAGTTTCCAGCTGCATACCAATCCTTTACAAAATGTTGTAACATCTGTGTAACTTACGAAGACCTCCTTTCTCTCTCACTCCTCTCTCCATGTCTATGTTTCCAACACAATTTCCGGTTCTTCTTTTTTTATCTAATCACCAGCCTGAATCTCCAGTTCTGGGGAAAACTCTTAAGAAAATTCCAAGAGCACTCCTGACCCTGCAGTGTAATCTGAGCCGCCAGTCAGCTGCCCTTTGTTAACTCACACACTGCTTATCCTGCCTCTAAGTGTACACAGCCTGCACAATCTTATCACCAGTGACCAACATTTGTTGAGGCTTTAAGATAGCCCACAAAGTACCTTAGATCAGAAAAAAAAATACATTGTTGAATGTAATTCTCTCTTTCTCAAGGCAAAAGAAATACTGATAAAATCCTAACAAGTGAAGGAGGAAAAAAAAACAAAAAAAAAACACACAACAACAACGACATGAAAACACAACAATAAACAACAGACACATTGGGACAGGCACAATGCCATTCCAAATAAATAATAATGATTGCCATGGATACCAAAATGTCACCAAAATATGCCAACCTATTAATGGCTGAGTGACAACAAGAGATGCCTATCTGCATATACAGTGCCTTGCAAAAGTATTCACCCCCCTTGGCATTTTTCGCGTTTTCTTGCGTCACAACCTGGAATTAACATGGATTGTTTGAGGATTTGCATCATTTAATATACAGAACATGCCCACAACTTTGAAGATGCTTTTTTTTTTTTTTTTATTGTGAAGCAGACAACAAATAAGACAAAATAACAGAAAAAAAGTCAGTGTGCATAACTATTCACCCCCTAAAGTCAATACTTTGTAGAGCGACCTTTTGTGGCAATCACAGCTCCAAGTCGCTTTGGATAAGTCTCTGTGAGCTTGCCACATCTTACCACTGGGATTTTTGCCCATTCCTCCTTGCAAAACTGCTCCAGCTCCTTCAAGTTGGATGGTTTGCGCTTGTGAACAGCAATCTTTAAGTCTGACCACAGATTTTCTATTGGATTGAGGTCTGGGCTGTGACTAGGCCATTCCAACACACTTACATGTTTCCCCTTAAACCACTCAAGTGTTGCTTTAGCAGTGTGTTTGGGGTCATTGTCCTGCTGGAAGGTGAACCTCCGTCCTAGCCTCAAATCACTCACAGAGTGGTACAGGTTTTACTCAAGAATATCCCTGTATTTAGCACCATCATCTTTCCCTCAACTCTGACCAGTTTCCCAGTCCTGGCTGCTGAAAAACATCGCCACAGCATGATGCTGCCACCGCCATGTTTCACTGTGGGGATGGTGCTCTTTGGGTGATGTGATGTGTTGGGTTTGCGCCAGACATAGCGTTTTCTTTAATGGCCGAAAAGTTAAATTTTAGTCTCATCAGACCAGAGCACCTTCCTCCATACATTTTTGGAGTCTCCCACATGCCTTTTCTTAAACTCAAATTATGCCTTTTTGTTCCTGAAAGTAATGGCTTTCTTCTGGCCACTCTGCCATAAAGCCCAACTCTATGGAGCGTACGGCTTATTGTCGTCCTATGTACAGATACTCCAGTCTCTGCTGTGGAACTCTGCAGCTCCTCCAGGGTTACCTTAAGTCTCTGTGCTGCCTCACTTATTAATGCCCTCCTTGCCCGGTCCGTGAGTTTTGGTGGGCGGCCGTCTCTTGGCAGGTTTGCTGTTGTGCCATGTTCTTTGCATTTGGTTATGATAGATTTGATGGTGCTCCTGGGGATCATCAAATATTTGGATATTTTTTTATAACCTAACCCTGACATGTGCTTCTCAACAGCATTGTCCCTTACTTGTTTGGAGAGTTCCTTGGTCTTCGTGGCAGTGTTCAGTTAGTGGCGCTTCTTGCTTAGGTGTTGCAGCCTCTGGGGCCTTTCAAAAAAGGTGTGTATATGTAATGACAGATCATGTGACACTTAGATTGCACACAGGTGGACATCATTTCACTAATTATGTGACTTCTGAAGGTAACTGGTTGCATAACAAAGGGGGTGAATACATACGCACATGCCAATTTTCTCTTTTCTATTTCTAAAAAATAGTTTTATGTATATATTTTTCTTATTTCACTTAACCAACTTAGACTATTGTGTTCTGATCCATCACATAACATTTAAGGCTGTAATGTAACAAAATAGGTAAAAAGTCAAGGGGGGTGAATACTTTTGCAAGGCACTGTATTTAATTAACTTATAAATAGATATAGATGATCTGTATGTTATCACAGAAGAAGGAAAAAAAAACTCAAATACTTCCACAATTCTCTCAATAACTTCCACCCATCTATTAAACTTAAAATAGATTTCTCTGCAAAACTTTATGGACACTATTTCCATTTATTGCTAATTGTATACTCCATTTATTTGTATATAGAAAACCCAAATAGATGCAGCAACCTTCACTGCTCCAGTTTCCATTCAATCTCACACTAAGCAAGCCATCATACTTACTCAAGCAATTACCAGCAGATACCATAGCATATACTCCAAAACCAAGGACACTTAAAAATCACTGTCTGAATAATTCAGGTAGATAGGTTACCATTATGAAGAAATATTATATAACTATGACAGAAGTCCTCCACCATACAGAAAACAGTAAAAAGTACATATGTTGAAAGCTGAATACATTTTTTTTAACAAATGTACTAATTTATTTATATATATATATATATATATATATATATATATATATATATATATATATATATATATATATATATATACATAAAATTCAATAACCTGATGAATGCATTATTGGTTCTTTCGGAGTGGTGCTTTTCTCTATTTAATGCTTTATCAAATGCACGATTTATCACATGTTAGATAATTAAATATATATTATACAAGGGTAAACAATTATTTTCACATTCAGAGTACGCCAAAATAAACTAGGAAGGCAGAGCCACATTTCTGAGGCTGCTCTGCTATCCACCTCCTACACTGGAGAGGGAGCAGCCACGGCTCAATGAATCACTTCTCAGGCACAGCTTGGAGACGGCTATGCAGCAGCTGGTATTGCAGCATGAAAATCAGAAACGCAGAGGGGTAAACAAAGAGAAAGAAGATGCTGCTTTGATGTAAGAAAATAGGGGATTAAAGTGGCTTTTAATGCATGGAGTCTCTAATGAATTGATAAAGCACCACAATATTAATTAATAACAGACTACCAAGCTCTGAAATAGATAAAGCATACATTAAATGCTATTAAAAAAAAAAAAGCATTTAATGTTTTATTTTTGAAGAACTACGCTTAAAAAAAAAAAAGAGAATAAAAAAAATAAAATAAAATATGGCCTAATAGTTCACATTTATATGCAATGTAGCTGCTATTGGATTCTCTATTATGGTATCTGCTGATCAACTTCCTCAAATGCAGGATGAAGCTTCCATGTATGTCCCCGAAGGTAGTGTATACACACACTGGGAGCGCTGCCAAATCTAGGTAAATGTAAATAGGTATATACCCAACATAACGAATGGAAGAAATTAGTGCCAAAGTAAGGCCTGAATAACCAACTTCAAAATATATATACGTGTGCAGTCCCGTAAATGTAAAGGTCTACACATCTGTTAGGACTTCTGTGATGAAATCTTGTACGGTATTACTGTCCAGATGTTGCAGGAGGTGTGCTGCCCTCTACATGAGCATTGTTCACCTAGTGCTCTCAGCAAAAATGCAAAACAAGGAAGAAAAGGGGGTGGGGTGGGGGGGGCAGAGGCGCACAACTTCCTAGTGCAAAATAACTGGTATAATCCTTTGTAAAAGTCAATACTGAGCTAAAGAAGGTAAAAATCCTCACATATGGTGACCTCAGCACATGAGGTATGGATGGCACATCGGGGGGACTCTCTAATATCATTATATTACCTATCTGTTTTTGGTGTGTACCATTACCACTTTACTGCAATTGTCAGTCTTTCTGGACAAGTCTCATTTAGACATTTATGTCTGACCTGCAACAGTACTATTAGTTTTTGATATCTATGTAAAGAGATCCATTTATCCAACAACGTTTACTTACCAGTACACGTATAAGTCTTCTTTGGTAGTATAGCTGCAATATACTTACCCAACTGGGACACTACATGTGGAGGTTGCAGACCTAACACACCCACATACATGATATTTGGGTGAATCCCATCTTTTCCACTCCTAAGAATAGGAGTTTCTGATTGACAAAGTACCATTGGAGACTCTCCCCAGACGTTTAAGGATTACCCACATATCCGTGATGATCTGAGGAGAGAGCCCCCTGATGTGCCATCCATACCTCATGTGCGGAGGTCACCAAATGTGAGTTTTTTTTACCTTCTTTAGCTCAGTATTGACTTTTACAAAGGATTATAACAGTTATTTTGCACTAGGAGGTGGTGTGCTTCTCCCACCTCCCTCTTTTCTTCCATCTATATAGATTCTATAACTATCAGTGCTATCATCAGGACTAATGGAAAAACCATAAGTGTACAATGACAGAATCAGTTCCGAAAAGAAACCGGATCTATGCAGTAAAGAATAATTGTAGCTAAAAGTTATAAATGTAAATGTTGTGTTCATTTTTTAAGTCATTATTATGTTTAATTATTTAAAAACAACAATTTGACTGAAGTGGCGCTTTAATAAGCTTATAAGTAAAACCTATATAACGCAAACCACATACATCTGTATTCATATAACAGTCCTCCAGGCTGGGAAGTGGTTTACAGTACAGTAATATGAATGCAAAATATACCAGACCCACCTCTTTGCCCTTCCATTGCAAGTTAGGAGTGGTCCTAGAGTGCTGCCGTCTAATTAAATGACCACTTTTAAAAACTTCAAATACCTGGGATCTTTGTAATATTAACATTATCAGCTGTGTAAACTCTGGACAATTTTTTTTGTGCCAGAATTATGCCATTTTGTGTCTAACACTTCCTGCTGCGCTGAAGACTGAGAGGATGTGCATTTTGGATTCAAGAGATAGAGGAGGAGGGAAGATTGAGGTTATTTGTTGACCGATTGGTGGTTTTAGGTAGGATTTCAACATCGGACCCCCCGCCCCCCATAGGTTCAGCAGAGGCAGGTATACATGTAAACCTCGCTAGTCCAGTCCCTTCATGTATTAAAAAGGAAGCAAGACTATCATGTCAGCTTCCGTGCACAAGCAGTCTTCTAGAATGAAGATTTCCTCTGAGAATAAAATATATGCTCATGATTTACATTGATAATAATGGTGCTAGCTTAGTGCAAACTTCACAAACATGACTAGGGAGACAGGAAGTAGTTAAGACAACAAAATTAAGTTATCAAGATTTCTAATTTTATCATGGTTTTAAATCAGTGTTAAAATTAGAGCCATAATCAGACTTGCTGTGTTAGAAGTACCTTATTGAAAAGAAATGCTCTCCCTGTGGCTCCGGTGAAGCGCGTAGAGATGAGCTCAGATCGGTTAGTCAGAATAGTGTCGCAGTTTGCGCAGGAAAACAGGCGCGTGCCGCCAATGTGATCCAGGAAAATTCTGCCCATTTTTCTGCTGTACAATCTTTTCGTGCAGACACTGAAGACCTGAGAGGATAAATAAAATATTAATTGGATTATAAAAATTATATTTAACTTCTTTATGAGGCATTAACACAACAACAGGCCCCTCCATTCTTTTGGCATGTGTTTAATATTGTATTTTTCCTTTGTACTTGACCTTTGTGTAGCGCTACTGAGTATTTTGGTGTTTTACAAATAGATCAGGATAATAATAAATCAAAATAATAATCTATCTTGTTAAAAAAATATATATATTAATAACAAAGTTTTATTAATCTATAAACATTTATTTTGTTAAATTGCCATTGTAGTTCAAGAGGAAAACAAAAAAAGATGTAAGCCCTGCTCCTCCATATATATAAATGCTCCCTTTCCCACAGTATCATGGATGTGTGAGATTTTTTCCTAATTACAACTAGATTTATATTTATTTGCATAATTATACCCACTGACCAAAAATGTTATATTTTTTCACTGTATAGTGGTCCCTTATTAATGAGGCACAGTGCATTCTCCGGGATACCCACCTTGCCTAATTAATGTTATCTCAGTTTGTTTTCTTTTCAATAGTGCTCAGGACAAAGAGAAGTAGGGTAGGGTGGGGTATAGCAGCAGATATTTATGAGGTGACCGTTTTTTTTATTTTATTTTCTGGCTAAAGCTTTGCTACAGTTAATCAACAGTGAACTAAAAACAGATTTAACATGAAAAATGGTTACACTGTCCCCTTAAGCTTATCTGCAGTAAAGCTCCATAATCCAGAGCAAAAAAACGGGGAGGTAAAGATAAGGACTATAAAACGTCACTATATTATCTCTACTTATACCTATACAAAAACCTATTTTCTTCCAAATAGCCAAGATTCCTTTCTTTATTACAAAAGTATATTTCCGATAACAATAAGAATAATCCAAGGTTAGGATATGAAGAGGTTATTAGTTTAGGAGGAAAGTTACAGGAATTGTGACTTTATAGACATTAAATCTGGAGCAGACGCCCAGCAGGATATATCCTAGAGAGATATAATGAGCAGGTGAGATGTCTTACTTGTCTCTAAATGACCTAGATGCAAAAATAAAACCTGGTGCTGATTATACAAAAGGTATAGTGAGATGGTTATAGTAGCAAAAAGTTTCCGCTATTCGGGTTTCCAAGTGGTCCAGTGGTTAGGATTCAGTGCTTCCACCGCTGCGACCTGGGTTCAACTCATCAGGGAACCAAGAGGTCACACCACCCTGAAGCCATGCAGAGTTGTACATGGTCAGTACTTGGATGGGAGATCACCTAGGAATGCCAGGAGCTGTATGCGGTGGCCCACTGGAGAAGTACTGTCAACACACTCTAGTAACTCTGCCATGAGTACCAAGTGGATCGGCATGGTGTGTTACACTCCATGAGGTCACAGAGAGTTGGACACGACAGTGATGCAAACACACATGACCGGCTTCATCATAATGCTGCTTACATAGATGCTTAAAAGGGATACTGAAGGTCCCTGGAAGTTACTAGGTGTATAATATCCCTGTGTATCTATTTACTGACATATACGTTGTTTAAGAAGTGAAGCTATGTTTTACTGCCTAGAATAAAACAAATAGTCCCTGTATGGATCTGTCCACTGCAGCTCATGAATACACCGACTGTGAAGTGCAATGCTTCAACTTAGCCAATGAGTGACCTCTCTCAAGTAGCATTTTGCAACTGATTGGTTACTAAGAGGTACACTGTCTTCATGAGAAGCAGAGGAACTATTTGTAAGATTTAGGCAGCAACAGTATAAAAAGTAAATAGATACATAGGTATAATCATACTCCTAGTGAAAAAACGAGAAATCATCCCGGTCTCTTTAAAAGGGCCAAATAAAGTATATAAATCAGCAACTAAATTACACACAAGTAAAATATATTTTAAAAACAAGTTCTATGAAGGGCTATTTAACCCCTGTGACCAGCAGTTATCGATCAAACAATGAGTGGGATTAAAATCTACAATACAAAAGGAGGCATTTGTATAAAACTTTCCACAAATTATATATATATATATATATATATATATATATATATATATATATATATATATATATATATATATATATATATATATATATATATATATATATAAATACATCAAAAATCAAAATGTTCAGAGAATTTCGGAAACATATAAGAGATAAACATTTGAAATGATGATTCGACTCTCATGGACAGCATGACACCTACTGATCCACTGGAGTGGGTTGCCAGTTCCTTTTCCAGTCTGCCACAGCATACAGCTCCTGGTATTCCTAGGTGGTCCCCATGCAAGTACCGACCAAGCCCAACCCTGCATGGCTTCAGGGTGGTGTGACCTCTTGGTTCCCTTACTGGAATCAAACCCAGGTCGCAGCGATGAAAGCACCAAATCCTAACCACTGGACCACTACGGAACCCAAAAGACTGGTACAACTTCAGAAAGCTTGTCACTAGCACTAAAATATTGGGTCCCATTAAAAATGATCGCTATACACTGCAGTACGCATCTCTCTCTGTGTACTACTGGCTCCTAAATGTTTATACTGACAAGTATTTTAAGTGGCACAAATACTGGAACAGTTCAGTCATTCACATTAGCGGTGTATCATGCAATTAGCAACACACAAGTGTTAAAGTCCTCCTTTGGTAGAGAGTTGTACAGTCTCACTACTGTGAAGAACCCTTTTCTTTCTTTAAGGTGGAATCTTTTTCCTTCTAACCTCAAGGGATGTCCTCTTGTCAGTTGAAAACATCTTGGCACAAGAAGTTTTTTTGACAAAGCACATATCTATATATAATAAATAAATAGTACATCTGTGTTCACATTTGAATGTATAAAACAAGTTAAAAAAACCTGCTTCCAGCTCAGAACAGTTATTACACTGCATTCTGGGAATCTGAGCTGGGACATAAAAATGTGCCCACAAATGCCTCACTCTTCAATCCGTAGCCATTATCAAACGTGGCTTCCTTTAAGCTTATGTCTGCTGTATTACACAGCTTTAAGGCAAAGCCAAGGTTGGATTATACACAAGCTGAGTATCCAATCCATGTACAGACAGCTGTTTCAAGCTTACTGGCTATCATCAGCATGAAGCGGGATCTCAACTTGCGTTGTGGGTCTTACGAGTAGGTAGTTCACCACAACAAATTATTTTATATATATATATATATATATATATATATATATAAATAAATAAATCATATACCCTCTTGCGCACCTTTTCTCTAGATAGCCAAATTACATTTATTTTAAGCTTTTAGAAAATACAGAATTACAAATTTGACAAGTCCAGGGATAAATATATATATATATATATATATATATACATACACACACACAAACATCCCGAGGAACTACATGCAGCAAATGTCAGTACAAACAATAGAACAGCTGGCTCCTGCACTGAGTGTAAACACATCTGTACAGCTGATCAGCTTCCTGACACGTGACCCGCCCCCAGACACACAGCCAATCAGGTGACTGGGACTGGAAGAAAGGAAGCTCCTCCCACCCAGGTGACTGCTAGAAAACAACAGCAAGAGAGGAAATATATACAGTAGTACTAAGAACAGATAATGTATGGATCTAACTGCACATAAACATACTATATAAATATATATACAATACAAAAGTGCACAAACAATACTAAATAACTACACATAAAGTACTGAACAAGATACCATGTAAAATAAAACATAAATACAATGGGATAGAGAGAGTACTGATGCTGTATACTGGGATCCTGATTAGTTGGATGAGAGTATCAGATTGACTCTTTTTTTAAGTCCAAACAGTTACATATACAGTATTTATAAATATATATATTCACACAGAGACATATACAGATCCCTAAACTTCAAAAGAGCCCCACAAATGTATCTGTATCAGCCCCTGGCAATCCTATTGGTACAGAACCAGTACACAGAGCAGTCAGTATCTGGGAGTCCTAGTTGAACCGGTCTGACAGGATGGAGCACAGTGGCTGTGACGTCATCACCACTTGATGACGTGTAACTGCTATGTATTAGGGTCAGTGCTGGTCTCTCAGGCCTGTACTCACTGTGTGTTCCCCAGGCCCTGTAATAGCCCAACCATATATCACCCCAGACTGGTTACTGTGGCAGCGAAGGTGTTAATGTCTTCTCCCTATTACTGAAGGGGTTATTGTCTCCCACACGACGCCTGGAGCTCCCTAGTTACCCGGTGTTCGGTGCCCGCTGCCGGTGTAACACTCTCTTCTGCTCTCTCCAGGCTCCCGACGGCGACTCGGGCTCAGCCGGACTAGTCTGACTAACTGCTCGACAGGCTCCGCCCACTGCCCTGCTGGAGCCGTCAATCATCCACTGACAGGCCACGCCCCCACAATGGTCTGCCGCAGGAAACGGGGCGGGTTGTCAATGTGGCGTCAACAAGCCCCGCCCCATACAGCCTGCCTACCCTGAAAGCACAACATTCCAACCACATGGGCAGCTTAACCCCATCAGTGCTGATTGCTGCAGGCATCTGGGGATAGTAACCAGGGCACAATTGGCCGACCGTGTCACGTGGGCTCATTAACCCCCGCAGTGCTGCGTCCCTTACTTTCTTAAATTTGCCACGGCACCAACTGCTAGATGGCACTGCAGATATTACAATGCCGATATCATAGCGTTAGGGTTAGGTCAACTGTTAGGGTTAGGGTTATTTAAAGGGTTCGGGTCACCATCTAAGGTTACAACTTCTCTAAAATATCGGCAGCGCTACAAAATATCGTCAGTGCCATCTAGCAGCTCCTTGCTGCTGCTGCCACTGCCGGCGCAGTCATAATTGGAAAGATTCCAGTACTGATTAGTGTTCAGAAAATAACACAGCATCTAATATGCTACATTTTATATTCAATTATGTTGCTCTGTAATCTGTCATTTTGTTTTCTGATGATCAACTTCCTGAGGTGGGAGGAGATTAGATGCACAGGAAGTTCCTATCTGCACTAGTTTCCAAGGACATACACACTCTTTAGAAATTAAATTCATGCTAAAATTATTGGGATGTATTAGATATTAATACAAAGAAAATGGTGGCTCAGATACCAGGGGGCTACTCAGGATAAGTCAAATTGCTAAATTATAAAGGGAGAAAAAAGATCCTTTTACAGTACACACCTGGATATATCAAATCTCAAAGAGAAAATAAACTATAAGTAAAACTTAACTTTTATTAAGTATTAAAATCCAAATTTAAAATAACACAGGATGCAAGGAGTAATAAAGTATTGTATGGACAATCTTATCAAATATAATAGTTGTCAAACTGCGATTCGTCGTCACGCTTGCTACAAATCGCAGTTTGACAATTGTGCAATGGGCCGCACATGCGCATTGCACACAAGCTCAAGCATGCGCATTGCGCAATGGGCGGCCCGAGCAGGCACACAGCACGGTAACAGGAGGAGGAGGAGGGGAGACACAGAGGAGAGGGGGGAAAGACACAGGGCAGGGAGAGGAGGGGGGTAGACACACAGGGTAGGGGGGTGGAGAGACACAGGGGAGTGAGAGGAGGGGGGAGAGACACAGGGGAATGAGAGGGGGGATAGACATGGGAGGGGGAGAAACCCAAAGGACACAGACTAGAGGGGGGAGAGACATAGGGCAGGGAGAGGAGTGGGGAGAGACACAGGGCAGGGAGAGGAGGGGGGAAGAGACACAGGGGAGGGGGGTAGACACACAGGGGAGTGGGGGAGAGACACAGGGGAATGAGAGGGGGGAGAGACACAGAGGAGTGGGGAGAGACGGGAGGGGGAGGAGAGACACAAAGGAGTGAGAGGAGTGGGGAAGAGACACAGGGGAGTGAGAGGAGGGGGGAGAGACAGGGGAGTGAGAGGAGGGGAGAGAGACACAGGGGAGTGAGAGGAGGGGGGGAGAGACACAGGGGAGTGAGAGGAGGGGGAAGAGACAGAGGAGAAGGGGGGGACACAAAGGGGAGGGAGAGGAAGGGAGAAGAGACAAAGGGGAGTTGGGAGACACACAGGGGTGGGAGAGGAGGGGGGAGAGACACAGGGGAGGGAGGAGAGACACAGGGGAGTGAGAGGGGGGAGAGACAAAAAGGAGTGAGAGGAGGGGGAAGAGACAGGAGAAGGGGGAGACACAAAGGGGAGGGTGAGGAGGGGAGAAGAGACAAAGAGGAGGGGGGAGACACACAGGGGTGGGAGAGGAGGGGGTAGACACACGGGAGGGAGAGGAGGGGGAGAGACACAGGGGAGGGGGGTAGACACAGGGGAGTGGGGGAGAGACACAGGGGAATGAGAGGGGGAGAGACACAGAGGAGTGGGGAGAGACGGGAGGGGGAGGAGAGACACAAAGGAGTGAGAGGAGTGGGGAAGAGACACAGGGGAGTGAGAGGAGGGGGGAGAGACAGGGGAGTGAGAGGAGGGGGGAGAGACACAGGGGAGTGAGAGGAGGGGGGAGAGACACAGGGGAGTGAGAGGAGGGGGGAGAGACACAGGGGAGTGAGAGGAGGGGGAAGAGACAGAGGAGAAGGGGGGGGCACAAAGGGGAGGGAGAGGAAGGGAGAAGAGACAAAGGGGAGTTGGGAGACACACAGGGGTGGGAGAGGAGGGGGGAGAGACACAGGGGAGTAAGAGGAGGGAGGAGAGACACAGGGGAGTGAGAGGGGGGAGAGACAAAAAGGAGTGAGAGGAGGGGGAAGAGACAGGAGAAGGGGGAGACACAAAGGGGAGGGTGAGGAGGGGAGAAGAGACAAAGAGGAGGGGGGAGACACACAGGGGTGGGAGAGGAGGGGGTAGACACACAGGGGAGGGAGAGGAGGGGGAGAGACACAGGAGGAGAGGGGGCAAGAGACACGGGGGGGACAGGGGGTAAAAACACAGGGGGGAGGAGACACAAGGGAGGGAGAGGAGGGGGAAATGAGTCACAAGGGAAGTAGACAGAGGGAGAGACTCGCAATGAGCGCCGAATGCGCTCATCGCGAGGCCAGTAAAGTAGAGGGGGAGAGGCTCCCATTGTGTGGCAAACAGCATTGGCAGGATTCACATTTTATTGCCGTCATTTTTGACGGGCAAGTTGCTAGTTAAATATATACCAAATAGGAGCACCTTACTTCTGAATCATTAAAGTGCTATAGTGCCTAATATAATTATATACATAATTATTATATAGGCAGTGCTACAAAATATCTCCTTGCTGCAACTGCTGCTGCCACTGCCGGCGCAGTCATAAAAGGAAAGATTCCAATTACATTTTATATTCGATTATGTTGCTCTGTAATCTGCCATTTTGTTTTCTGATTATCAACTTCCTAAGGTGGGAGGAGATTAGATGCACAGGAAGTTCCTATCTGCACTAGTTTCCAAGGACATACACACTCTTTAGAAATTAAATTCATGCTAAAATTATTGGGATGTATTAGATATAAATTAATTTCTAAAGAGTGCGTTCCGGTCTGTTTTGAGTCATATTTTTGTTTTTAAAGGGTTAATAAAGTATAGTATTAAATGGGTTTTGGGTCGATTCAATAGCGCTTTTAAGCACCTTTTACTTATGGGATTTGGTGTATTTGCGTGTATTTTACCAGTGATATTACGATCAATTTCTCCTAAGATCTTACATATAGTTCTTAACCGGTTTCTCCCCTCTAAGTACACAGTGTGCACTCATAGTAACCAATCAGCAACAACATTCTGCAATATGCTACAGGAGAGAGGTCACTGACCGGCTAATTTAAAATACTGCACTTCACTGTGGGAAAACACTTCTTAATACAATAAAGTACATACAAGTAAATAGATACACAGGGATATTATATATGTAGTAAAATCCAGAAAACTTATATACTATATTCTGATGCATAGAAGCCTATGTCTCTTTAAGTAAATATATTTTATGGATTCCTATCTTACACTGCTTGCAGGCAAAGGCCTTGAGGATACAGAGAAATCCTTTTGTTTCATTGTGAAGGACCTGAGGGCCACACCAGGCCTCCTGGGGATGGCAGGAGGGACCACTTGACCTGGCAGGACCGGGTAGGTAGGAGTGGCTAGCTGGGAGGGGTGTAGCCATTTATAGGCTGTTTGGCGCCATTTCTACCATTAGGCTAGCCATGAGGTGAAGATACCCACCCACCTACCCCTAAAGTATGTTGTTAAAAGTTATAGATATGTTTTCTTTCAAATCTTAAAATTAGTAAATGTATAAATAAACCTAGGATATATTTTGTCCAGGATTGTCTTTTATTGTCTTAAGTACTTGTGATATATTTATGGTTATTGTTCTTATGTTTTCAAATCATGTTTTGTTGTCACAGCGGCGGGTGGTGAGGGGAGTCGCCAGGACGGTGGTAAAATGGGTAACATCCTACCCTACGGTGGTATGGATGTTACAACACGTAACGAGGACGAGGCTTCAGGGCGTAGGGCGTACTGTCTCTGGCTAGGCTCCTCCCCTTACGTGGTCATGTTCATGAATAGGTGTTATTGTTATATATATATATATATACATCTATTTGTGTTTACCAATAAATGCTGTGGCCAGTTTTCCTCCCAACAAGTGGTCTGTGTCTAATCATTATATTTAACGAGAAATTTGCCCGTCAAAAAATGACGGCAATGAAATTGTAAGTGCGCTAATGCTGTTTGGTGTATGGTAATCAAATTAATAAGAAGTAATATATGCAGGAAGCATTGTGCTGAAGAGCTGACAATCGGTTTTGATGTTGCTGCAGCATACAATGTGTGTTTTCAGTGTTGTGGAGCTGAGGTGTAAGTGTCAGCAATGTGTGCAGTGTGTGGTGTAAATAGGCTGCGTGCACGAGGAACAACTTTTGACAACCCGCACTTATGTCATTTACAGCCTTATTAAATTGCGTTTCAGACAATTGAATAGGGCTCTATATAAGCACACAGCATATTTTTTTACAAAAGTTTTTAGTTAGTGAAGACTTTGCTTTTGGGTAGAAGTTCACTAACTAAAAAGTGAGTCAGTCAGGATGACTGAAGAGGTGATAGTATGTCCTGTACGCAGCAGAGACATCCTCAGTTCCTCGCATGTGTGTGGCCCTCCAGGACCACAATAGTGTGATTAACCCGCATAAATTCTGTATATAAAGACATAGGGCCTCATTCTATTACCGGCCGTAAATCGGCCGTAAGGCTGCGATTCCTTGCGGGGGTTCTGTTAACTCGCGATTCTATTATACGGCCCCGCAAGGATCTCCCCTTACGGCCGGCCGCATATCTTGGAACCGGCCGTAAGCTCAGAAATATAAAAACACAAAAATAAATTCAAGCCTGCACTGTACAGCTCTGTAAATGCTAGGGATCATATTGGGGGACATGAGGATTAAAAGGAACCCACTCTCAAGCTTGCACATCAGCCCAAACCCGAGTTCAAATTAACTGTTTATTTGCCGGCTGCGGCGTGGGCGGGTCTGAGGTGCTCCAAGCACTCTGGACTTTTTACATGGATATTTGACGTATATTAAAAAATATATATTTTACGGATTTGAGTATAGGATAATTATGTGCTATTTTTTCTAACACCGAATATCACTTTATAGTCTTCTCAAAGTGCAGGATGGCTTTATTTGAGCTATTTTATGTGCTTAATTGGTGCTAGCGGGACCTCTTTCCTGCAAGTAAGCTGCGGCTCGTTTTTAGCCTTGCAGACAGGGTTCCCGGAGCAATAGAATCGCAACCAGGCTTTTCTTACGGCCGATTTCCTTGCAGCCGTTTTAGATCAAAGGCTTTCCTCTGGCGCGAGCGGCCGCAAGAGATAGCAAGGCACCGGCCGCAAGCCTGCCGGAGCCTCCGGCCGGAGGGGAATAGAATAGCCGTAAAGCTTGCGGCTGGTCCTTGCGGACCCGCAGCGGCTGCGGCCGGTAATAGAATGAGGCCCATAGTAGATTGTAAGTTTGCGAGTTTTCAATCGTGTGTCCGTGCCTTGGAAACAAGCTCTATGTCCATATGATTATAAGCTCAAAAACAGGGCCCTCCATTCTTTATAAGGTGTTAAGTTTTTAGTTTTTTTTTCCATGTACTAAACCCCTGTACATCGCTACAGAATATGTTGGCGCAATATAAATAAAGATAATAATATTAATAACATGAGATGGAGCTCCACAACCCAGACATGTTAGGGGAACTTGATCAGTACCCATGGGCGTAGGGGCCTAAATAAATCTGGGGGGGACAAAGTTTAAAGAAACAAAAAACTGTGGCCCTGAGTGCTATTCAACTCTATGGGTCAAAGCTTTCATGGAAAAGACATACTGCTCCATAGCGCTCTAGAGGCCAAAACTGGTAATGCATGATTGAGTTTAATTTTGCTATTTTTTCTGTCCCCTATTCATATAATCCCTGTCAGTACCCCTAGGTTGCTAGAGCACCAACTTCATGTTTAATTACATAGACAGTGAGAACTATTGGTTGGAAATTGCAAAAAGTCCTTCCCACCGATTGGTGGAATTGGCAGATATTCCACAAGGGCTTTTCCTCTCCCTATCTCCATCTATTTAGATGTACAGCTATGACTTGCCCACAAAGTTTAATGTAAGAACGTTATGAAACTCTACGTAAAAGTGGTTGATCCTTTAATAGGATGGCTAGGACACATATAGAGAGGGGTATTTATTGCTGATTTGCAATAAATGCCAACAGAGTAGGAAAAGTATTATTACAATGAGCTTTTTTCACGCCATCCCTGTGCCTTTTACTCTTCTAAAATAATTTCATCTGCAAATATGTATTACAAAATACCTATGGGTCCAGATTCCAGCAAGTATTAATTACTCCAACTCCCCTCATTTCACCTAAAAATAATATTATACTAATGGTATACATTAAAATTACCTTATATCAGTGATCAAAATTGATCTTTTACCAAAATGTGTATATTTGCTTTGATCACTTCCAACTGCATTAGCTCAACCAGATATAAATTGCTTGCAGAAAGAAATGCTTTTATGGTAATTTGGTGATATAGACATCCCAAGGCAAATAAAGAACTTGATGCTTGTAAGTGGTTCAGAAGGATTTTCTCTGCTTCCTCTTGAGTCTCTCCCAACAAGGGACCTATCAATGTCAACTCCCGAGGGATTAGGTGCTGGAGAATCCCATTGTCCAATGATGTAGAAGGCATCATGGCCGGGAAGTTGAAGTTAGCTGAAAAGCTCCTACTTTACATGGGGAATTCCCAGGTGCGACCATGGTACCAGTAAGTCTGGTCCCTTATCTTAATTCCCCCGGCACATGTAGACTGCACATAGGCTCATCTCCCAACTGGGGTGCAAGCAAGGGCGTAATACTGGGAGAATGGCGGCACAGGCTCCGAAAGTTGGGGACAGATCCTGAAGTAAGGGCAACAGATCCTAAGAAAGGTGAGCCGAGCTCGAGCTGGCCCAAGGTACTGAGTAGGGTATCATGTTCATTGTCACAGGGGCCCTTCAGTTATAGCAACTCAGGCTAACTTTTCATATTTACAAATTATACATTTTATGAAGTCTCTATCAAGACCAGATATATGTAGACCTCTCACACTATGATGTCTTCATCAGGCTATCCATAAAGGTTGTATTAGCTTTCTATGCACTATGGGTAATATCCATGACTCTTTAGCATTTTTTAAGCTTAAAAAGCTTTGGAAACATGACATTTATTGTAATAAGGACTGGTACACAGGTATGCCATTTATAGGACATAGCAGTAGGATCCTACATTGGATGTATCTGGTGCCAGAGAAGCTCCACAGAATATACCCAAGCTATCCAGATAAGACAACAGGTACATACTTGCATATTTAAATAGACTTGCCAATGGCACAGGGAATATGGAGTAATATAGAAATATCTGAAATGTATGGTCAGTTAAGGCTTATCCCACAATTGTGTTTACTAAGAATTTCCCCCAAGATATTAAAGGTATCTGTAAAAAATATATTATCCACCATATTTGGAATTATTATACTACATATTGCAGCTAAATGGAAAATGTTTACTTTTTCATGGTCTCAAATAACAGGAAAGATTGATGAAGTGGCATATTGAAAAAGTGGTCAATCGAGGTGTACTGGTGGGTGTACCTGGGCCAGGGTCTTCCTCCCCCCTTCTTCCTTTCCTCATTTAGTTTTTTGCTCATTACTTTTAATTATTATTTTTCCATTGTAGACATTTTTGATGGGTGCGAGGTGGATTACGTCATTTTATTTTTTATCAGTTGCATTTATCATGGATGATAATAGTGAAATTTAAAACATTGAATGTGAGATTTAAATTTGTATCCACTGATATAATAATCATTGTCATTTTGTCTGACTTTTTGTAAAAAACTAATTATGATGTGG